>JAWDEX010000019.1:849265-873073 GCA_035221805.1 Trichilia hirta | reverse complement strand
GAGTTAGAAATCTTATCAAGAAGTCTTGGACTTGTAGATATTGAGTTATTCCTCTAATACTAAAATCACTAATTTCATTCTCAAACTCTAGCATATCTTTCCCACTATAATCCTTGATCAAATGAGAAATTATCGGTCTTTACTAATAAAAGATGTCGAATAGCATGATTTTATATCAAGAAAAGGGAGTTTAATTGGTGAAAAAATAAAAAAAATTGAAGAAATTGAATTTGTGGTGTTTGTATATTATTTCTTTCTAAATGGGGGCAAGCATCAATGAAGAGAAAGAAGAATGATTTAATTTAGCCCCTTATGATTCCATATACTAGTAAATAAATCGAGAAAATACTAAATTACCCTTAAAAAATATAAAAAAAAATGCTGGAGATTACACTTAGATTGGATAGAATGGACTTTTTATAAGCTAAATATCTATTCTCTATAGTCACAGTGTGAGTTTTCATCTAAAAGTATCGATATATTTGCCTTAGGTATTGATATATTTGATTTTTCTTCAGTTTGATATACACTTTGTCAATATGTATTGATATTTTTATCTAAGTATCGATACATTTTGTTAAGTGATGAATCCTCCTCAAATTGGCTTATTTTTGTAAAATATATCAATACTTATAATTTTTCTTTAGTTAAGATGTAGTTTTCGTCAAAATGTATCAATACTTTGATAAAAGTATCGATACATTTGATCTTGGTACTAAACTTTTTTCAAAATGGTTTATTTTTTCAAAAAATATTGATATTTTTACTTGGGTATTAATACTTTTGAATGTAAGTATCAATACATTTGCTTTTGATATCGATACCTTTATTAATTTTTTAGTTTTCACTCCATATATTGACACTTACGGTGAAAGTATCAATACTTCCAAATCTTAGACATCAACACCTATTCTTTTATAGTTTTTACCGTGACATAACTTTTAGTCCTTAATTTTAACCATTATAATGCAAGATTTAGGTCTATCTATAAACATAAAAGTTGTAGATGATTCAAGAATCACTAAAGTTAGATATTTTTGTGAAAAATTATGCACTAAAAACTGAAGGCTGTTCAAAATTATCCTATCTCCAGATAGGTCTCTATAATTCATCATTTTAGACCAATAAATAACTTAATTAGAGAAAATAATTAACATAAAAATTTTAAATAATTGAATTAGCTTTATAACGAATCAAAATTCACTTAAATTGGAGTTATATAACTCAAGATATAGTCAAAATACTATAAACTATTCAAAATAGATGAGGTTTGCACAATTTACGCCTACCAGTTTTTCACTCGTATATATGTATCGATACATTTGAAATAATGTATCAATACTTTTAATAAGTCATCGATAGGAAAAAATTTTAGATTCTTTAAAAAAATTTCACACAAACTTTTAAAAATATCATTCAAATCCATAATCAGTCTTAAATGTTAATTTCTCTCTTATTTTAACTCTGATTTTATTTATTCTTGTCTTTATACAAACAGATTTATGTTCTCTTTCAATAAATTCAAATAGATCTTAGATTTTATCTCTTGATCAAAAAAAATTTACTTTAGAAGTTCGAATGTGCAAATAATACCTCATAAAAACTTTTCTAAACTTACTTAACTTCATCTAAAATTCTTTAAAATACCTAACATATATCAATATAATCTCAATTAATCATAAATATTATATGAATATAAATTTTTAACAAAATAATAAAAATGCTCTTGACTTAATAAAATAACTAAAATATCTTTAAATTTAAATATAAAGTATTATAATAGATATTTAAGATATAAGTTAGTCGACTTATGAATGGTTTGAGCTTAAATTCATAAATATTCGAATTTGACTCAATAATAATTAAGTTAAATTTGAGCTTAAGTAATTTCAATAACTTTTTGAATTGAGTTTAAATACAATAATATTCGAATCACCAGGCTCGCTAATCTAACTGAGGATTACTATTTTATATAATTTAAAAAATAATTATTAAAATTTTAAAATAATAATTTGAGAAAATAAGTATTCAACTTTAGTCAAATCAAGCTTGATTATAAAAAATATAGATTCAATCAAGCTCAAATTTTGACATTTTAAGTTAAATTAAATTTAAAAATTTTACTATATCATTTTAACTCGTTTCGATTAGATATAATGGAAGCAAAAAGGAGGAGGGGAGGCCAG
Source organism: Trichilia hirta (assembly GCA_035221805.1). Taxonomy (NCBI): domain Eukaryota; kingdom Viridiplantae; phylum Streptophyta; class Magnoliopsida; order Sapindales; family Meliaceae; genus Trichilia; species Trichilia hirta. Next base: position 870,887 of record JAWDEX010000019.1, on the reverse strand, counting down.
TGCGCATATTTGAACAAATGCCATTAAATTAAATTATACCAAACCTTAGGGGAGGCATGAGAAAATTTACGTTTCCTTACAACGCAACTGCTGGAAGATATGCACATTAATTCACGTAGATTTGCTATCCGTTATTTATTTTATTTTATTTTATTTATTTTTTTACAAACCACCAATACCAACTACTACGACACATGGACACGCGTAAACAAAACGCCCATTCTCTTTTATTTTTATTTATATTTATCTTCCACTTTCTGAATCTAAAGGTGTAATTTCAGGATAACAACGTATAGGTCTCTGTGTTCATAAAATGATCAAACAAGGTCACAGTTTTATCGATATATATCAAATATATCCCGAAGTTCGTAAAATTGGATGCTATCATTTGATGATATTTTAGGCATTTAACCGACAAAGGTACCTAAGTGTCAGAATATTAAAACTTAGATATCTAGATGTTAAGTGACACGTCATGCTATCCTTCCTCTTAAAAAGTGCCACGTCATCACGCTCCCATTTATCCAACAACCGCTTTGCCGTCGCTCTTCCTCACGCTTACCTGTTTCACCCTTAGACCATGGGTCCCACAACCTTCCACACACGGATAGTTTTGTCTCTCTAAAATTTTCCTTCTTCTTCTTCGTCCATTTTCCAACCAATTTCCCTTCCCACCATATAAATCTTCTCGCAGAACTCAAATCAAAACTTTCTTCTCTTTCTCACTTCTCTCTCTTCTTCCAGTTATTGTATTTTTCAGAAATATTATTTTAACAAAAGGGAAAAAATTGAGTTTTTTTACCTGAAAAATGCCTGCTTGGTGGAGCAAGAAATCCAGTAAGAACAAGGAAGAGAGTCACAACCCGCAAAGCAATCACTTCAATTTCGTCAAATTAGCCGGTGAGAAGAAGAAAGGAAAGAACGACAAACCCAAAAGTTTCGATGACGTGTTTTTCACGCGTAATTCCCCGCGTGAAAGCAGAGATTATGCCATAACTGGAGCTGGGTCGTCCGGGTTTTCCGGGTTTGATTCGGATTCTGGGGAGAAAAGGGGGCACCCTTTGCCTCGGCCGTCGGTTTCTTCGATGCAGAGTGATCATGGAGGAGGGCCGGGATCCGGGTCGGTTTCGGTTTCGAGTGTCAGCTCTTCTGGGTCGTCGGAGGATAACGTGATTGGGACTGATCAGGGTCAATTTGGTGGTTCTAGGTTGGTTTTAAATGGAAATTATTCTGATTTAATGGTATTTTTGATTGATTAATTTGATAATCATTTTTGTATAATAGATAATAACAATTGACATGATTATAATTTATTGCTCTGTAACAAAAAAAGGTGGGCATTAATTTATTTATTTATTTCTGTATGTGTCTTGGATTTTTGTGTAGTCAGAGCTGGGTTGCTTTGCTCCTGTCGTAGCTAAGAGGACTGTCCAAATGTACAAACCCAAGGACAGAAAATGAATTTACTGTCCGTTCTGATTCTGTTCTGTTCTGTCAGCCCTTATTTATTTATTTTTTTTTTCATTCCAGAAATTTCCCTATCAGAATTGGTTGCTTTGGAAATTGGGTTAACCCTATTATAATCAATAATACAAATTATGGGGTTTCCTGTTTGTTGGGTTTTCTCACTTTCTCGGACTTGGTCATCTTGCCAATTTTCCGTGGGAAATAATTACACAAGTGTTTAATACCGAGTCTTAATTCGTTTGCAGTACTCAACAGAAAACTTCGAGCTATTCCTGAAATTTAAGGTTTTGATTTTTTTTTTTCTGATTTTTTTAATTGTTTGCTGATTTAGTGAAGTTGAATAGATTTCCAAATGTAAATGACTAAGAGATTTGAAGATTATCGAGTGTGTATATAGTTCCAAACCGATATAGTAAGGAATAGAAAGCATTTCAAACATTGTATTGTCTAGTTGTACACTGAGCATTGGAAGAATTGTTTAAGCTTTGCTTCTAAAGTGCTACCGCTTATTTGCTTCGCAGGTCATATGGTGATCCGAGAGTGCGTGGTGATGTCAAATTTAATTTGATGTTGAAGAGTCCGGGTTGTGGATCAAGAGGGCCTACCAGTCCGACCTCACCTCTGCATCCACGTTTGTCGGTTGTGAATATTGATTCTCCAACAGGGAGGATTGACGATGGCAAATCACAATGTCATAAGCTGCCTCTTCCCCCAGGCTCTCCCACTAGCCCTTCTTCTGCTTTGCCTAGCTCAAGAACCAGTGGAGTGGTGGAAAATAGTCTGTCAAAATGGAAGAAAGGAAAACTTTTAGGAAGGGGGACTTTTGGGCATGTTTTCGTTGGATTTAATAGGTAATGGAGAATCTTTCTATGGCTTAATTTTAAGTTGTATTTCTAATAAACAAAATTTCTCAGTAATAATATAATGGCTGCATAGCAAATGTCATGGTAAAACAAAGGGTTGTTCAAATAGCTGAAGGTCTTTCTCATTGTGTTGTATTTGCAACTTTAACAGTGAAAGCGGGCAGATGTGTGCTATAAAAGAAGTCAGGGTTGTTTCTGATGATCAGACATCAAAAGAATGTCTCAAGCAACTGAACCAGGTGATTCTTTTATTTATTTTTTTTCTTAATATATTGTGGATGATGCTTGATATCCATTATATTTCATTGTTTAGATACCCTCAGAAAAGGGTAATTTCAAGTTAGTTAAATAGGTTATACATTTGGTCTGTTGGTACTTGGTGGATGACCCATCTTTCACTTGTCAACAGGAGATAAACTTGCTCAGCCAGCTTTCACATCCAAACATAGTTCAATACTATGGAAGTGAACTGGTATGAATTAGTCTAATGCTTTAAAGTGAAAGGGTTTTAGACCTTCATATTTGCTAATCACATTAAATGAGCACACACGAGTATGAATTGGAGCATGCTTTCATACTAAATGTGGTTTGTCCCGTCCTCAGAGTGAAGAAAGGCTTTCAGTATATTTGGAATACGTGTCTTGTGGCTCAATACACAAATTGCTAGAAGAATATGGCCCCTTTAAGGAGCCCGTTATTCAAACATATACAAGGCAGATTCTTTCTGGACTTGCCTATTTGCATGCGAGAAATACAGTTCACAGGTAATTGGATGTTAATATTAGTTATGACTTCTGAATGGTTTTTTATGCAATGACTCTTCTCTTAAATTTAAAAGGCCTTGTTTTCCATGGCAGGGATATTAAAGGTGCAAACATATTAGTTGATCCTCATGGTGAAATCAAGCTGGCAGACTTTGGCATGGCCAAGCATGTATGTTTCCTAGTTTCTTGTAGACAATAAGTTCATCAGAAGAATTGAAATATATCAGTTTCATTACAGCAACTGATGGAATCTAACAATTTTGTTTAATTTAATAATTTTCCTTTCGACATTGGTTTTGGTTAAACATTGTTGGCTCTGCTGATATATCCTGTTGATCAATCAGATAACTAGTTGTTCTTCAATGCTTTCGTTCAAGGGAAGCCCATATTGGATGGCGCCTGAGGTATTCCCTCCCGTCGTGGTCCATTCTTCTCATTTTCGTAATATTTAGCACCAAATACTACTTTTCCTGATAAGTGTCTATAAGTCTCGCTCTCTCTCTCTCTCTCTCTCTCTCTCCACAGACAGATATATACTTTTATTTTTTTGTTTTTTTTTTTTCATTTTTTTCCTCATTTTTGTATAATCTTAGGTTGTAATGAATAAAAATGGCTACAGTCTTGCTGTGGATATATGGAGCTTGGGATGTACAATTCTTCAAATGGCAACGTCAAAACCTCCGTGGAGTCAATATGAGTGGGTGCGATATAAAATGTTCAGAATGCATTTATATGTAACTTATCTGTCCGTATATTAAGCTTTAAAGTATTTGCAGAACCAAAATCATTTGATTTCTTGGATCAACAGGTGGCTGCAATATTTAAAATTGGAAACAGCAAGGATATTCCTGAAATTCCTGAGCACCTTTCAGATGAAGCCAAAGGCTTTATAAAGCTATGCTTGCAGCGGGACCCTTCAGCACGCCCTACTGCCTCAAAACTCCTAGACCACCCTTTTGTTCGTGACCAAGCAACTCCAAGAGCTGCTAACATCAACTTAGCCAAGGATTCCTTTCCATATAGCCTTGATGGAAGCCGCACACCAGTATGCAATAATATATTTACTAAAATTTTAGATTACTTAGACATTTTACGATCTAAATGTGAGTGATGTTTTTGTGATGCCTTTTGAGAATTCCAATTTACATGGTATAGCTATGTGAATGATGTTTGAGAACTGGGTTTGGATATTATAATCTACTTTTGGTAATTTCTTGAGTTGATTTGAATAGTAAGTGGTACTACTATAAATTGTGAAAATGTAAAAGCTATGATTTCAAAATTTGCTAATTGCTATGTCTGTACTTTCCAAGCAGCCAGTGCTAGATCTTCATCCACCCAGAAAAAGTATCACCTTGTGTGAGGGAGACTATGTGACCAACCCCTTAGTCACAACTTCGAGAACTTTGAATAATCCAAGGTGGTACCATTTTTTCCATCAGTGTCATTTATCAAGTTCCATAATTTTATGTATTTTCTGATTGACTGTATAATGTTTTTATATTCAGGGAAAATGCAAATAAGATCACTTCATTGCCAGTATCTCCTTGCTCAAGCCCATTACGACAATGTGGACCAGCACACAATAGTTGTTTCCTCTCTCCTTCTCACCCAACTTACGGTCTAATGGGACAAAGTGGTGGTGGCTACAACTTAAGTGACTACTCCGGATATCCAAGGAGACCAAACACAAGATACATTAATGATCCTTGGCTCGAAACCGCTTTTTTCAAAGCACAAACGCCTGTTACATCCCCAAGGACAGGACCCATTTGAGTGAGTGTAAATACCAATAGAAGAACCAAGTATATTCCCAATTCCTAGTCTCCCCAGTAGAATCACTTCTTTGCAGTGAAAAGAACTTAGAATTTATGCTTAATTTCTTCTTCCGAGGTTGTTGGCTGTGTCTTTGATTGACACAAAAATGGGTTCAGTCCATGGGGGGTACCCTTGATACATGGGGGAGATTCAGGTTCTCTTGATCTTGTCACAATCTCTCGAAATTATTGTAAATGATGAAAAAAAAAAAAAAAGGATGATCAATGCATGTTGTATGCTAGTTCAATGTGTTCCCCTCCAATATGATTTAGTGCCATGTAAAAGAAAATGCTTGTGCCCATCTTTGTAATGATTAAGGACATATTTGGGATTAGTAGTTTTTGCTTAATTTTCAAAGCATTTTTAAATAAATATCCAACATTATAATTTTTATGACACTACTGTGGGGTTAATTTGCGTACTATACCTTAGCAATGTGAACAAAATTCCAACTCCGCATCTTTGTATTTTTGTAAGAAATTTTATATATTCAAGACGTTTGGTTGGTGAGTGAGAAAGGATAAGAGTTGTTGCACTATTGAATAAAGTTAATTCATTGAATTGAGTCTTTGTTGTTTCTCCAATTGATTGGATAAGATAAGCAACTTGGCCAATGTGCCAATACCACTAGAGGAAGGGCGGCTATAGCACCCATTAATGCTGTGGAGTTCTTCTCTACTCTTTCCTAGCTATTTGGCATTAGAAAATAGATCATTGAAAATTGGACCGATATGCCTATTGGTTTACTCATGCAATCTTCTTTTGGAAATAATCATTTCAAAATAATAACACTGAAAATAGCCCAATAAAAATAAGAGTTAGGAAAAATTATATATATATATATATATATCCTTAAAATTTAATTAAATATATACTTTAATTATATTATTTTTAAAAATATTAATTCCAAAATTCAATTAATATTGGACACTGATTAAAACAAGAGTAAAGAAAAAGGATATACATATTGTTAAAGTTTAGTTAAATTTGATTAAAGTTTGATCAAATGTATATATTTTTTATTATTTTAAAAAATACTGAAAAAGGCTCTAATTTATTAATTTAATTTGTAAATTTTTATTAAAAAAAGAAATTTATATATTTAATTCTTAAAATAACTATAATTAATAATACAATAATAATTGCAATAAAAAATAAAAATTTTTACATTAATTATTTTAATAAATTAGAGTTTACATGATATTTTCTAAATTTATGGAATCAAATTATAAATTTGATCAAAATTTTGAAGTTTGCAAATCCTTTATTTTAAAAAATAATTTAATAAATAAAAATAATGGTGAGTGTAAATATTTTGAAGTGATACAAGAGGTATGAAATTTAAATCTTATTCAAAATAAAAATTAAAAAAATAATTTAATTAGTAATAATAAAAAACCGTTGGCATTATTTCTAAAAACAGAGAGAAATTTATCGGAAAATTGGAAATTTAATCCTTCACTTTCTTTGCCACTTCCTTGATAAAGATTTAAAAAAAAGAAAAAGAAAAAGAAAAGAGAAATGATATTTTCCCGTGCTTGATAATCGAGAAGACAAAAATAAATAAATAAATGAACGTCTACCATAGAAAATTTTTTTCTTTCGATAATATATTGTGCTTTTTATCGTTTTGCCCTTCGTTAGCCAAACCAACATTAGGTTTAAAAATTCTAAGGAGAATCGTTCTACTTAAAAGTATTTGAGAGAAACTATTGCTTTTACCAAATATCATAAATAAAAATAAATTTATTTTTAAATTATAAATATTATAAGATAAAAATTTTAAATATTAAATGTTAATATAAAAATATATTAATTTTAAAAAGTGATAGTACTATAAATTTATTTAATATTTTAATTTATTTTTAAAAAGTACTACAATTTTAATCCGGATGTATAAAGTTATTTTAATGGATCTTGTCTTAATGGGCTCGGTGGGCCTGTAACTGTATACGATTACATAACTGAGTTTGCCCCAAGGACCCAATAGAAAAGAAAGCGAAAATAAGTCGGTTTTCAAAAACAAAAAAATATAGTTAAAATTTTAACCAAATGCCGCCATTACGGGTTCTGCCTCTCGTTATAAATAAGTTAATTCCACATCGCTTTCTTCTTCTGAAAGCTTTAGCCTTGGGGCGGTCTAAATGCTTTAAAAACGTAAATTTTCTCTCCCTTTCTCGTATTTTCCCATCAAAATATCAACGGGAAAGATGCCAATAGAAATGCCAAAGGGGCTACCATTTTCGGTGGACACATTCAGTCCAGTTTCCAAGAAGAAGCGACACCATTTCTTGACACATGCGCATAAAGATCACACTGTTGGCATCTCCACTCATTTTCAATACCCTATTTACTCAACCCGTCTAACCAAATCCATCATTCTTCAGCACTACTCTCAGGTTTTCCTTTTCTTTACTGGTTTATCCGGGAATTTTAAGATTACCCATTTGGTTTTTTGACGAGAAATTAATTTTTTTGGTTGTTTTTGCAGCTTGATGAGTCTTTGTTTGTGGGTATTGAAGTCGGACAGACGATTGTTATCGATGACCCGGATGGGGAATTTGGGGTTACGGCTTTTGATGCGAATCATTGTCCTGGTAATTGATGTTCTCATCATGTGCTTGGTTGCTTTGACTTGGTTTTCTTTATTTTTGATTTCTGTTTTCTCAATTTGCTTTGCATTTTGGTATTATGATTGATTTGATTGTCTGGGTTTGGTTGAATTCTGTTTTTTCCTGGCCGTACGGGGTTTTGTATGTTGTGTTAAATGTTTTTGTGGTAGTACGTTTCAGTTTTGTTGTGATTGAAGGTATGGTATGTTTTATCATACTGAAGCAAACAAATTAGTTTTTCATGGATTAATAGTATGCTCTGTTTATCTTCACTTTTTTTGAATTTTTTTAAAAACAATTTCAGTCTATGGTTATATACGAAACTTCAGTTTCTATTGCATTTTTCTCTAGTTGAGTTGAGTTGATATGACAAAATGTTCTTGAATTTGGGTTTTCCTAAGCAAAGTATTGTTCATAGGCAAATCCTTGTAGAACCTCTTGATCTTCCGCAGAAGATAAGTTTGCTGGTTAAGTTAAGTTGATTTTAATTAATATGTGCTTCTATAAACCATGATTTAGAATTTTGAACAAGCATTTGCAAGCTTGGTTAAAGGCAGCCATTATTCTCTTTCAATATGAAAATAACTAGGTAATTTTTTGGTTATGAAGCAATAATAAACTCTACAACTCAACAATTGGTACTCCTTTTTAGTCTTTATGTATTTCCTACAATAATATGGCGAACCCTATTTACGGACAGTTGTTGGCATGGATTATGTAAACCTCAGGATCAATCATGTTCTTGTTCGAAGGCCATTTTGGTATGATCCTGCACACTGGAGATTGCAGGCTAACACCTGAGTGCCTACTAAATTTACCTGAAAAATATATTGGCAAGAAAGGAAAAGCACCAAGATGTCGACTTGATTATATATTCCTAGACTGCACATTTGGGAAGTTCTCTCAGAAGCTTCCAAGTAAGCGTTCTGCAATTCATCAGGTATTATCAGTTGGCTTTTTATGCATTTCTGTGGTACAATGTGACTTCTGATCCAGGAGTTACCCTGATTTTCTTACTTTTAATTAGCATAAAACAGAGATTAAATGCATAAACCATAAAGAAGCATGTCTCTGTATTGTCTTTCTCCTGCCAAATGTTAAAACATTTTTATATTAAAGTATCTCCAGACATTTTGCATGCGTTAAAAATTTTTCTGTGCTTGTCACTCCAAGTTATCTTTATTCTTGTTTAGCGTATGTCTAAGAATTTTCAGCTAACTATAACCATTGTAATCAATTATTATTGATATAGGCGTTTATAGTTGATTTTCAAAGACAAAATTTGTCCTTAACTATGCCTGTTCAAATTTATTACTTGAAGAAAAATACCTGCAATGAATATTATTCCCTAGCATTGTTGTTACTCAATTATTAGATATTGAAGAATGTCTGTTGAGGCGCCGAAGCAGAAATAGGGAAAGACTTGGGCGTGTTATCAACTTTGTATTGAGCTTGTCTTTATGGCACTTCCTCTATGTTCTTAGTAGTTAGTTCTTGAAAATGTCCAGTCTTCAAATTGAAATAATGTGCTAATGTTCTTCAAATAAATGCAGAATTAGTATTTTGTTCTCTTTATTTCTGTTGGTATTTTGGTGTTTGTCTTCAGTTGTGGGTTAAATGATCACTCTATATGTTATAAGTCAATTTGCAAACAACTATGAGCGCATGAGACATTTAATGCTGCATGTTTATGAACCAGGTTATTAGCTGTATATGGAAGCACCCTGATACACCTGTGGTGTATCTGACTTGTGATCTTCTTGGTCAGGAAGAGATTTTGGCAGCTGTGTCGAAAACCTTCGGATCCAAGGTATTTGTTGATAAAGCCTCCAATCCAGAGTGTTTCCAATCCCTGAAGCTCGTAGGTCCTGAAATTCTCTCTGAAGATCCGTCATCTCGTTTTCGGATGTTTGATGGGTTTCCCAAACTGTATGAAAGAGCAAGTGCAAAACTTTTAGAGGCCAGAGCTAATTTCCAGCCGGAGCCCCTCATTATCCGCCCTTCAGCACAGTGGTATGCATGTGGGGAAGATGATGATGAGACTCCAAGTCAAAGAAAACTTAGATTTAATGAAGCAGTGAAGGACCAATTTGGTGTTTGGCATGTTTGCTATTCAATACATTCGTCCAGGGAGGAGTTAGAGTGGGCTCTGGAACTTCTTGCCCCAAAACGGGTTGTATCAACAACTCCAATATGCCGAGCTATCGAATTGGATTATGTTCAAAAGCACTGTTTTAGTAGGATTACTTCGGATGATCCTCTTTGGAAGCTTCTAGACATTTGTGTTGAAACTTCTGTAAAATTAGATGTTTTAGACAAAGGAGTGGATTGTGCCACCTTGCTGCATAAAGAGCCCACTCAAAGTTTTGAAGAATTTAAACTGCAACCAGTTGAAAGATCTTCTGTTCTGAAAGAGCTATTTAGTTCGTCTCCTACAGGCAAAAGGCCTCCTGTGACATTATTTGGTAGAGCAAGGCATGGTATTGCGGATTCTAGATTTTCTTATGAACAAATGAAAAACGAATACTTGAAAAATGACCCTTCGGAAATAATGGTCAATAAAGCAGAACGAGAATACTCCTTTCAGGAGGTGGATGCTGCAGTGAATTGCAAAAATAATTGTGAGACGAATGGAACAATATCTGTCTCTGTAGTACAATGTGGAAAGTTGCTGGAAAAAGAGGTTAATGAGAGTGCTTTTCAGTCTCACGTTGGTTCATCAGGCGAGGAAAAGACAAAGGGATCTACGAAACACAACTCTCAGCAAATAGTTGTCAACGGGACGGCACAACAATTTTCGTTGCTGGAGATGGGTGCTGAAGTGAAGTTGCACCAAAAAGAATTCAAGAGCTCTTTTTACTACCCTGTTAGTTCTTCAGAGAGCTTTAATGAGAGCTTGAGAAAGTTATACAGATCAAAGAATGTGCCAGTTCCTCGCCCTCTTCCTTCCTTGGTGGAACTTATGAATACCCACAAACGTACCAAGAGGAGATTTGAGTTCCATTCTTAATATTTCTGCAATCAAAACAGATATCTGTATTTGCCTTCTTCAATCAAACACCTTACAGAGGATTTATACACATTGTAACAGAGTTATATGATATCTTGTTATAATTCATGCCAGTCCTACCAGATGAAGATATTTGTTATACATTTGATTCTTTCTTCTACAAATAAGTATGCATCACATTGGATGCTGACACTTTAGCCAATATTTCTTTGTTGTAATAGAACATTTTTGGTTTAAATGAACAGAATCTGATTGGGACACAGCTCGTCACAAAATGTAGAAATTCCTTCCAATTTCATATTCACCTATAATATTTAATGCTATTATGATTCAAGGGTAACTTTACGGGGAGATTTTTTTCCATTTTTTTTTTTTTTTTTTAATTTCAGAACCAATATACAATGCTCTATTGACATGGTGATTCTGAAGAAGATATTGCATTAGTTGTCGATGTTATCAAGAGATTTTGAGTCTTATACTGAGGAAACAGTAAATTCATCACTAACAATCATGGTCTTCCCCATTTGGAGCCGGTTCACAATCTCTCGTAATCAAGCTTATCCGACTGCAGGGATGCACAATAACAAAGATGACCTACTCACATAATTGAGAAAGCGCTTTAATACTATGCTATATATATAAAGTGTGAACTCGTTATGAACTTGCTATTGTTGGAATAGGCTGATGAATAAGCTCATTTAGGCTTCTAAAGTTGGAGCTCAATCTTGATGCAAAGTTACAAGCAAACTGTGTTTAACAGCCTAAATCTCATCTTAGCTCATCTAATGGTATCATTAGGCAACACTAATACCATTGAATGCAAATGAAGCTTAGTGCTGTTAGCATTACCTTGATAAGCATGTATGTGGGTAGTAGCCAAGCTGGCGCTGTAGGTATACCAACCCAAGCAACCTGTTATGAAAGTAGTAATTTTCAGCTCGGCATTATGCATACTGCTTGTTCTGAGCTCTTGCTTTTACTTCAGGCTGCAATCGTTTCGGTTTGTATCATTGAGTTGAGGATATTGCAATGCTAACTCAACTAGTTAGAATAACCAAATAACTGCTTTAAGCATATAAATGTGAAAGGAAAAGTGAGCATAAATTGCTTACAAGGGCATGCTTTCCCGTCTCAAATATGCGCAAATCCAGAACCTGAAAGAGTAACAAATAGGCAGCACGAAAAGCAAACCATCCATAGAATCCAACTCAAAAGAAGCTCTAATTTCTGATCCTTATTTGATGATTTGTTACTCTGTCAATTAACAACGTGCACCTCACCGCGACCTTAATAAATGCAGTCCAATCCCCTGTAGTAAGGTGGATGCCCAATAGATAAATACTGAAATTTTAAACCACTTCATAATTTCAACTTAAGCTCATCCCAGTTGTCCCTAAAATTCAGATTCCAAACACAGGAAATCTTAACTTCATTGGATCAAATCATCAAACATTTCCAAGATATCTGAATTCTAGTAATCAAAATACTAAAATGAACTTACATTGATACTGTTAAGATACTTTTCTTTATCAACTCTCACAATCTGGCCTTTCTTCATTGTCCAAATCAAAACCAATCTTAATTTCATTGACATTTTCTAAACATACATAAAAATTTTCCCAGAAAATTTAAGAACTCACTGGAATAAACAGGCTTCTTGGGAAGCTGAGGAGCTGCTTTTGCAGGTTGAACACCAGTAGTTGCCGCAGATTCTGCCGTTTTCTCATGGGTTGGGTTTTCTTGCCTGTTTCATCGGCAGAAGCGGCTGCTTGTACGGGTCAAATGGTGGAAAATCGAATTGGGTTTTTCTTAAGGATTGTGAGAGAGGAGAAAAGCATGAGAAAGAGTTCTGTGAGAAAGTTGCAGAGAACGCCATAGGAGAGACAAGGAGAGCTTATTTCCTTCAAGAGATACGAAGTGATACGATTGCCCTTTCGAAGACAAAATTCTGTAGCTGCCCTGTTTTTGTTGGAACTAATCGTAACGACAAAGTCGTTTCAGTTAATGTTCATTAAACTACGTCGTATGTGACCGATAATAATAATTTTTTAGCATAATTTACAGGGCGAGTGTCCCCATTAGTTTTTGGCACAATTTTTATCTTGTCCTTTAATTTTTAGATAAATAGATACGAGGCAAAGAAGTCTAAACGTTCATGGGTTGTATTCTACAAGCAAATATGTAAATGCAAATGTAATTCTGCATATTAATTCAATCACAACCCATGAACATCTCTTCTGTTGCTCGATCCTTTACACCTCCTCTTCTCCCTCCGCCTCACTCTTCCAGGTTGAAGATTCTACTACAAACTATTTATTCAGAATTTGTTTTCAGCTAGGCATTCTTTCAAGCAGATTGTGTGCTTTCCTTTTGCTTCTTTAATTGTATAGGGTTTACTTGTAAGTACCTTGTGTATGTGCAGGATTGATGGCTCTGAAAATGCTGCTGCCATTGAGTGTAACAATCTCAGCTATTCTATTATTTCAAGGCAACGAAAATTGTTGCCAATTCTTAGGGACTGCTCGTTTACCGTGCCGCCCGGGCAGTTTTGGATGCTTCTTGGGCCTAATGGGTGTGGGAAATCTACCCTTTTGAAGGTACTTATAGTATGCCTTTTTTCTTGCTTCAGCTTTTGGGGTATATTTTGCAGCACATTTTGCTGTTAATGTTCTTGTAAGATTTTGATGATTGTTAAAGTGAGTTTAAGATTTTGTTGAAAGGGATTTGAGGAAAACATTTTCTGTGAAAGCACTCTGCAGCGACTCTAAGAAGCACTTCAAATGCTTTTCTGAATGAAAAAGAAAAAGGGGTTTCTTATATAAGCATCTATCAAGTGCTTCTAGAAAAATAAGTCCAATTGCTTTTATTACTAAATTGTGTTTATGCATTTAAACTAAACATTACAAAATGGATGCAATAGTTTTTTTTTGTTGCTTAGAATTGGTCGTAATGGTGCAAAAGCACCCCATCCCAAACTCACTGTTAATAAGCTGGAAATTTACTGTGATGTCTGTTTACGGTCATGGTTTCTTTGATAAATTTTGGTGTTTTAGCATAAAATTGAGCAAATGGATAATGAGCCTATGTTATTTTTGGGAGTATGCAGATCTTGGCTGGTCTTTTGAAACCTACAAATGGAAGTGTGTATGTTAAAAGGCCCAAGAGTTTTGTTTTCCAAAATCCAGACCATCAGGTTGGTTTTTCATACCTTCTTATGTTTTATGTTCCCCCCAACATTAACCCTAAAAGAAAAAGTTAAGAATGTTAAGGTAGCAAGTGATCCAAGGTTTTTCGTCCCTTGTTATGTTTTATGAGAGTACTTCTCTAAGTAGATAGACAACATTTCTCATTTACTCCTGTTAGCATATTTAATGAGGGCACTCAAGGAGCACATTAATAAAACCTTTTATTTTTATGTAAGTTCCAAGTTTACTTGAAACTATATCTTTTGTTTCCAAAACAAGGAAATTTAGCATATAATGTTGACCATTACAACTAAATTTTATTCAATTTCCTCGAAGTTCACGGCTTTTATTTTCTTCTTCAATGTTGGCTTTTGGCTTAGTAAGAGGTCATTTAAGCACCAACGAATCAAAGAAAGAAAAGTTGAGGTTCTATTATGAGCTTGAGAGAGTTAATGTTTTAAAGCTGTTAAATCTAATATAACTTGTGCAAATTTCTGTACAACGTGATGGCTTTGTCTGCTTGCATTGAAATTGGAAGAAGTTGTGGTTGGTAATTTGGGAATTTTGGTGGACCATGTACAAACTAGGAGCATCTCCACTATCATAATCTTTACAGAATTTTCATGCAAAGGATGTTGAGGGAATGTAAATGATACTTACATTGTGCAAGAACATCGTGCTTCTTTCTTCTTTATTTTCCTATTAAATCTGACCACAAAAATTTGCAGGAGCCAGATAAAAGTAGTAGTAATTTTCTCGTTTTTCTCTTAGTGTTCTTATTTGCGAACTAAATGTATTCCCTTCTCTTATATTCCATCTACAACTTAAGGTAACCATAGCTCTAGACAGTTGGAGAATAATTGGTGATTTTCTAGGTTGGTTTTTCATGATTCAGGTTCTGAGTTTTCCTATTCAATACATTCTCTAATTATCAGAGGTGCATAATTTCACAAGTGAAGCTTTTTTCTCTGACAATTTAAGGGTATTCCAGGGAGTGAACCTTTGAATTTGATTATGAACTGTCTCCTAATAAATAATGAAAAGTAGTTCTGGAAACACTGATAACCTTCACCATGGTTACTTCGCTTTCTCGGTGAGGCAGAGTTTGCTTTGACAGTTGTCTCATTGGAATAGGAATTGCCTTGCCCTTTAAAATAGAATTTGTGTTTGGTTGGATTTCATCAAATTATACTTCCTTCCAGCTTTTGTATTAGTATTGGTTGTGATATCTGAAGGCAGATTTTCTTTAAAAAATGAAAATTGTTGAATCCTGGTATTCTTAGCTTTTACAATTAAAGAAGAGAATAATGTCTATTCAAATTTCACGACTTAAATGGTGTTAGTGAAATTGGATCCTTAAGTGATGACACTTTTTTGTGTCTATGCTTTATATTTACAGTGGCGCCAATCTGTCATGTTTCAGGTAGTGATGCCTACTGTGGAAGCTGACGTGGCATTTGGATTGGGTAAATTTAATCTGACTCATGATGAAGTAAGATCCAAGGTGTCAAAAGCTTTGGATGCTGTTGGCATGTATGACTACTTGCAGGTATGTTGCATACATTGGATAATCAAGGCACAGCCAAACGTTATGAAAATAGCATAACATGTTTACCTTCTGAGGCATTTCTCAGAGACCAGTTCAAACTCTCAGTGGTGGTCAGAAGCAAAGGGTTGCCATTGCTGGTGCTTTAGCTGAAGCTTGTCGAGTGTTGTTATTGGATGAACTCACAACATTTCTTGACGAAAGTGACCAGGTACTTTAAATGATAGCCACAAAATGGAGTCTGATTAGTCACTAATGACGTCAAGTTTGTAGTCAGAAATGTGATGTAGTAAAATCTTCGACGGTTGATAATTGTTAACAATAAAAATTTCTCTTATTAGAGACTTAGTTTTTCAAATATTACTTTTAATACTGGCCTGACTTTTGCTTGCACATGGCTACATGCATAGATTTTAGAACACTGCTAATGAGTATCGCCAGTGTCAACATAGCTGTTTGAGACTTAAAAAGTTTGTAGAGGTTATAATAAGACCACCTGCGATGTTTTCACCAGCGACTGACAACCTGTAAATACCCATATGGATTCAATTTTGCTTTCTTTTAGTGATGCTACAATCTGAAAGGAATTATCTGCATAAATTGCATTATTCAGAATAGCTTTCTCCACCCTGCCCCATAAAGCAGTCTGTTACCTTTAACATGATATGTTTGTGTGATTCTAGTTGTAACGAATCTTGAACATCTTAGTCTTTATTAAGTTTCCGATGGGATTGAAAGCAACCATTTCATAATAACCTCTTCTGAAAAAGAATGGTTTCTGTTTTCTTTTACCAGTTTGGGGTGATCAAAGCAGTAAAAAATTCCTTGGGGGATTCGGGAGAAGTTACCGCTTTGTGGGTGACCCATCGACTGGAAGAACTTCAATTTGCAGATGGTGCTTTCTATATGGAAGATGGAAAGATTGTTATGCAAGGTGATGGAACTAGCATACTGGATTTCATCAAAACTCAACAAATCTCTTACATTGACCGAACAAATCTGTGAGGTGATCGTTTCCTTTATTGTTTTCCTATGTATAAAAGATTCTTTATCTATTGCAAATCCCTTCCAAGAATGGAATGCAATTCCAGTTGTATAGTAATCCACGTCATGCAAAGATTTCAAATTAATCAAAGAATAATGCGATTAGAGATTATAGGAAAACATTTTGTAGTGTTAAATGTGGTCCTACCTTTGTTTTATTTTGAAATTGAGATGTTATTTGTTGTGAAACGATTGGGTTTCTAGAATTAAATCGCAAGACAATGGTTACAAAGTGGCGACACATATACTTTTTAGATTGAAAGCAATTTATATCATAAGAACACCTCTATATCATTATGTAATGAAATTGTTGATCTGATATTGAAGATGGGTTATTTGTTTTGATATACACGGCAAAAAGTAAGCACATGGACCAACCCAGAGAACAACTTACAGTATATGTTCTAAACGTAAATTGGTGACCAACAATTGAGAAACCATACTCTTTCCAGTCTCCACCATCATGAAAAATGCATCTATCATCTATCTATCTATCAATAATACTCGAGATGCTAAAATCACCTACAAACTCTTAATATAACTTGATGTGACAATATTGTTTGATTATCATATATTCCATATAATTCAATTATTTTTTTTTCTATTTTGTGAATTTTGACTGACTTTTATGAAAATATAAGACGTGATTATCATACAATACAAAGAGCAATTATAAAAAATTTGTATCCTTAACGTCTTACCACTCGTATATTATATCTTTGGCACGCATGCAATTCGTGACTCAGAATCTTATGCTTTTTCTATTGAGATTGAGAGATGGATATGTACGTGAAGTATTTCCCAATATAAACCCAGTACAATGTTACAATAGATTTGTACCTGACTATTGGTATTGGACTTTGTTTCTACTACTTTTTAGGTGAAATTTGACTCTTCCTTTCTTCTTTTTTCTCCATTGAAGCCCACTACAGTAGGTGGATTCTCTACCAACAAAACAAACAAACATAAATTTATGTTGTTGAGGTTCGTTTCATGGGAAATATGCCCGCTAAAGCCTATGAAAAGAGCCAGAATTTCACATTCATTTGAACAGAAAAGGGATTTGTTCTTCATTATCAAAGAAAGAAATGTGTCATCCATGTCCCTGGCTTGTACATTTGACTTTAATATATAATTAAATTAAGTCCCTCCACTTTTCATAATTGTCATATAGACCTCTACATGTCTATTTTATAGTTTTGCATCCATAATGAACAATTTTTCTCTCTTAGATTAAGTCAATTGTTGTGCAACTTGTATATTTATAATTAAAATAGACGATTCTTTTTTATTTTTATTTTATTTGGAAAAAACGGCTATCATTGGATCGGGTATAGGCTTTCTGTGTTGGATTTAAATAAAGTTTAAATAGTTATATAACTAAATTTAAATAATTTTAAAAATAATCACATAAATTCAAAAAAATTTTCAAAAAAATTATATATAAACATAAATTAAAGTATTTCACAAATTTAAATATCATCCAATAAGTATCAAATGATTATAATCAAGGACCCAACCAAACCAAATGAATAGTACAAACATTTTGGGACCTAAAAGATAAATTTTAGAATGAACTGGGGTTTAACTGTATTTTAAGTTATGGACCTGAGTGAAAGTTGCCCTTACGTACTTTCTTTTGAGAAAGAAGCTGTACTTGTATTTGAAAATAAATAAATAAATAAATAATAATTATATTCAGTCAATCGAGACATTCAAATTTATTTGTTTTTATTTTGGTCAAATAAAACAGTAGTTACAAGAGATTGACATATTATTATCCTCTTGTAAAAAATATAAAGAATTAATTTAGAAAAAAAGTTTTATGATAATTAACTTTTAGTTAAATTTACATATTTAACCTTTCAAAATTTTTACATGGTCAAAATTGTAAACTCAACTGAATATGTCAAATCATTTTGAGTACGAGAGTGGTTGACAATGTGTTTGTTGAAAGTTCACTACGAAGACAACGTCAAATTTGGAAGACATCTCTCACACAAAACTAAAGCCGCGTAGATGTGATTATTATTATAGTTTCATATATTTAAATCTCACCCCATCTCATGACTTAAACACAAATGAGACAAACTAAGAAGGCGACTGACTTATACTTTTAATCGAGTATACTTCATTTATTTTGTCAAATCAATGATTAAATATTTAATTTAATAGATATCAAAAGAAATATATTATATTATATTATATTTAGCAAAAATTTTGATTCTAATTTGTCAAAAAAATATATAATAATACTTAAATAAAAATTTTTACACAAATTAATATGGTAATAATATAATATTATTATATTAAAATTTTATATCTTGGTATTACTCAAAATTTATAAGTATAAAAAAAAAAAATAAATACATTTATACAGAACTCTTATCATTCCAAAATTAGTTGATTTTAGGGGCCCTACAGTTAAATGATTTATTACAATTATAATTTTCCTTTTACATAATCTAATATGATGATGCGGTAGAGATTTTGAGTAAATATTTACAAATTTGGATCAGTACCTACCATGCCCTGAGACGGCAGTACATCTTAGCACTGCGGTCAAATTTGAAGGTCCTCATTTTTTGTACTTCACAATTAAGGGCATAATTTTTTATTTTGATTATAAAAATCCCCAATTCCAACTCAAATGACCGAGTTTCCGTTAAAGATGTGGGTTTCCAGCCTTTTTTACGAGGATGTTAGAGTCGGTAACTCAAAGGGAATTTTAGTTATTTGGAAACTGACTCAGGACCCATTTGATATGAAAACAAAATTATGTAATTGTTCCTCAAAATATAATAATTTGGGACCTAAATATTATTATCCTAGAAATTCTGCACTTGAAAGACGCGAGAAAAGCGAATATATAGTATTTAACGTACGTATCATCTGTTACAAATCAAACTTCAACGGAACTCCTTTCAGATTTGAAACAAGACAAAACTAGTTTTTACAGTTGAAAGTTTTCCCAATTTCAAAATCATATCTATTTTTTAAATTTATTATTAGAAGAATTCTTTTCATCTCATCTTCTATCTTTCAATTCATCTCTGTATTTTCCAAAGCCCCTTTGGTTTCCTTTTCTGTTTATTTCTTCTTTTGTTTTTGTTTTTCTTGATCAAATCTCAAAGGGGTATTTTTAATTTTTTGGTTTATGCCCATGATTTCCCTGATTTTCTTCCTTCTTTTTGATCACTACTTCTGTCGAGGTTTGATGGGTTCTCCGTGATCCAAAGCACATATTTGCAGCTGTTGTTGAGCTTTTAACTTCAATGGGTTCAAGGTAATCTCTCTTTTTATCTCTCTGCCAGCTGGGTTTTTACACTTTCGTGCATTAGGGGTTTTATTTCGATTGTTTGTTTTGTTCTGTAGCTACTGATGCTGGTTAAAGATTGAGTTTAGAAAGTTGGCCGGGTACTTTAATTTGTATGTAGGGATTTAATGTTTTCCTTTTCTGTTCCTTATATGAAAGAAAACTTTCTACTTTTGCTTGGGCATGGAAGCAAGCTTTATTTACTTTTAAAACTTTCTATTTTTGGTATGTTTGTCATAAATTCGACAACTTAGAATAAGTTTATTGGTATAGTTTTCGGTTTTGTTTATTTTACTTCTATTTGAGAATCAGTGAGGACATATTGTCTTAATCTAATTCTTAAATGGATACTGATTCCAATGCTCGATTGGACATGAAATGCCGTATTTTGTTCTACAGAAGGTCATCATACAATCAATTGATCTAGGTTATGGTGGTTTTTATATTCTTGTTTGTTTAGGCCACATACAAATCGTTCAGTTTTTTATGAATGCAGCAGAAGATCAAATGTTCACATTTTTGTATAATCATTTGTAAAAGATAGATTAAGTGAAACTCTTTAAGTGTTTAATGGATTTAATGGGTAGATAAGGAAGTAGTGATGTTAGAGGTAATTATCTTTTCTAGTAACAGTAGTTTACTGATATATATCGTGGTCATAGGTTTTTGGAGGACATATGACTTTCAAATGTAATATTGGTCTACGGAAATAGTTGGAATAGGTTTTAACAAAATGTACCGTTCTTTAACAATTTTACATCCAAATTGCCTGAAAATTCTTTATGGTAAGTGGACAAGATGGATTCAAAGAAATTTCTAATTTGCTCAAAACCAATCACTTCTACTGAAACCTTTACTCTTCTTTGACATTTTCTTAATACGTTATCTTGTTGCAACCCAAGGTTATAAATTTGAATTTTTTTTTTGTTTGGCCAATTTGTGGAACCATGATACTAAGGAAATGTCTAGTAAAAATTTTATCTTGTTTTTTAGTTTTAACTCAGTTGTCCTTGGAATGCTATGATTGTTTTTGACGCTCCTTTGAAGAGAAGTTGTACATAGAACTAATGCTATTATTATTGTTTCTCGAAATATCTTGAGGCAAGGTCATGAGTACATGATCTGACCTCAAAGCATTTGAAGGTCTTTCTTCATTGTGTTGGGAACTTGTATGGTTGTGATTCTGAAGTTGCAAACTGGAATTATTGACAGCAAACTTGCCTTTCTAATCTTATTATTGTCATTTGGTTACCAGTCTATGCTGGAATTTGGCATGAATTTGTTTTCTTAAGACTATGTTCTTGTTCTTAATGTAGTTTTGGTTTCCATTGCTTAGAGTTAGTTTTTAATTCTGTGATTCTAATCTAGGACATTAAATTGATAACTACAACTACTTTTTATGGTAAAGGGCACTGCCTCTAAGTGTCTCTTTAGATTCTCCAGATCATTTCTTCGAAAAAAATCTTGCAGAAGATATGAGTAAGGCTACTCAAAGTGGAGAGCTAGGCCTCAAATTTCATGAGTCAAATGGTATGGCAGAGCAGGACTCTAGTCCAGTGAGAAGAGATATAGTTAACAGGTATACGCCTCTAAGCAGTGTTATTTCATTATACTGTTGACAATGATATTTGATGAAGCGTCGCAATGTCTTTGATGGACATATTTTCAAATATATGTGTTTTCAATTCAAGAGTTCATGATAAGATTGTACTTTTAACTTGTTTATATAATGTTATACATGAGAGAGTGATTTTGATTGCTATTACATTTCCAGGTGTAAAATGCTTGCACGTAACTATTATTCACTCTTTACACAAAGTCAAGGCTCGTTAACAAAATTGTATTTCATCAGTAAGCTATGTGCAAATGTAGTAAGCAAAAAGCAGTTTTATCATGAGAATGGAAAATGTACTATGTCTATTGCTCAGCGTCACTGTGGTGTCTTGCAAGTGGGTGGAAGTTTATTGAAGGGTGCATAACTCATAATGAAAGTTGGT
>JAWDEX010000019.1:835601-847096 GCA_035221805.1 Trichilia hirta | reverse complement strand
ATCCATAAAGAGTATTTTTTCTAAGTTGCAATAGTTTTATTTTACAGTTCAAAATCAAGTTTAATGATCCAATATCAAGTTTAACAGTTTAAGAAGAAGTTCAATTATCTAAAAGTAAATTCAACAGTCCAAGAGTAAAGTAAATTTTAGTGATTGATTGATTTTAAAGTAAGAGTTACCAAATAAAGATTAAAATATAAATTAAAATACTAAGATTTTAAAAATTAACATCTTTAGAACATGTTAAAATAATCTTGATTATTTTATAATTCAATCGAGATTAACTAACAAGTTATTCCAATTGAAAGATAAAAATTATTTATAACTCATAAAATATCTCTTCTATAAAATACAAAAAATTGAATAAAAATCTATCTCTTAATTAATTAATGAAAATATCTAAGAAAAGTGTTTAAGACATGTAAATTTTTAAAGCATTCTTTGTATCCTATATCTACAATAAATCAAGAAAATTATTTCTAAGCATTCAATATGTCAAATGTCTATAAAGAATCAAAAATTTTAAACACACTAAAATATAATTCAAAAATAAAAGTTTTAATTAAATAAAAAGAATAAACATTAAAGTACAAAAGTAAGATCAAAAAAATATGCCACTATTTCTTTAATGTTGACTTCTTAATCTTAACTAGAAGATTAAAAATAAATAGAAATGAGAGAGAATAAAAAAATAATTACATCCTAACTTTTGCAATACTTAAAAAATGTCTTAAATGTATAACGAGCAATAAATAAGAATCTTATTTATAGGCACAAAAGAGAGGTTTAGAGATAGAGCCAAAGGACAAATGAGCTCAAGGAATAAATGAAAAGCCAAATCAATTAATGGAGTGATTGAACATTTTACTCTATTTTTAACATGATATTGACACATAATTTAGTACCTAATATTGATAGATTTTGCTTTTTTATATCTAAATAAGAGTTGTTAATATTTATCTTATCTTTCAAAAAAGGCTTGAATTAGGTTAGTTCGAGTTATATAACCCAAGTTATGGCTAAAATAATGAAGAAAGGTAAAATTGGACTAACAGTGCAATGGGTCTCGATTTGAGCAATTTTTGCACCTCTAAACATTTGAATTTGATAGTTTTTATAAAATGAATATTTGTAACTCAATGAATCTTCTTTTTGCAAAAACTTGAATCACCTTAAAATTTTTTTTGGTTAAAAAATTATGCTTATTTTATCGTCTGTGGATCAAAGTAAAAATTAAATAGTAATTATAAATAGAGTAAAATTTAAATATAAGGCTAAAAATATACTTAATTGAAAGAGTTAATTATATTATAAAGCGTAAAATGATAAATTTAACTTTTGATAAATATATGATTTTAAGTACTCATCATAAATACTCCTTAAGGCTCCATACATTATGTCAGTGGCTCGCTTGGGTTCTTGATGTCTAAATCATACGTTACAATAATTTCATTATTTTTTATATTCTCAATTGAAATGATGTATCCTATATATGGTGATTATACTTATTATCCTTGATTACCTTAACGAAACCTATCTCATTGTTGTTATACATATTTTATATCATTTATTCGATTTTCACTAATTGAAATCCTATGGTCATTTTTATCTCAATACAAAATTATCATTCTAGCTTAAATTTAACTTTAACACAAAAATTTTCTAACCAAAATAATTTGGATAAACAATACTGAAAATAGTAGGTCATTACACAATTATGTCAAAATCACAAATTTGTTTATTTTAGTCCCCAGCACAATACAATCCAAATTAATTTACTACAATTAAGCCTAAATTCTCAAATCACTTAAGTGAAGAGTAAACTCTAAGTTACAAATTTAATTTATCCATATATAAATGCTTAAAACTTGTTAGAAGACTTACCAACATGTTGATTATAGCTTTAAAAGGTTGATTCCTTTGTCAGTTACAACAAAACTCAAATTGGTACTTAAACTCTAATTTTTCTCTTAGTTAAATCTTGCCCAATTTATAAAATTAAGCGAAGTAGAAAGTTTAAAATGATTAATGCAAGTTGTTCAAATGAAAACTTGAAAAAAATTTACAAAAGAAGGGAGCGAAAATCGTTGAAACCATGGGAGGGAAAAGAGAGGAATATGTGAAAGAGAAATGAGGGATTTTTCTAGATTGAGGGGTATTTATAGTAGAGAGCAAAATGACCAAATTGCCCTTAAAAGAATAAAAGCAATCGACATTGGTTAGGGGCAAAATAAGTTATTCTGTGAATGATTCGATTGGTCTATTTTGGAAAACTCTTCTATCTTGAATAGGATGAATGAACTCCCCAATTCATTTCTATTGAAATTTTCAAGGCTTTTGAAAATTATTTTGGTTGCAATTTTGGTCGAACGAGTACCCTGATTCACTTGAACGAACTATCCCTATAAAAATTTAGTCGAATGAATGCTCTTTATTTATTCGACCGAATACTTAGGGCAACCTATTACACTTTGATAGAACAATTTCTCCAATTCATTTGATTGAAATTTTACATGCTTTTTGGAATATTTATACCTTTAAATTTAGTCGACCAAATAATCAAATTTGTTTGATCGAAACTCTCCGACCTAAATTCGTTTGAAGAAATCACCTAATTTGTTATGCCGAATTTTCTCTAATTTATTACCTTCTCCAGCTTCTTCTTCAAATGTAAGCTATTAGTAAATTCTTACCCACCTATACATAAACCTCAAAATCATAACATCTACACGTAAACTACATTTGTATGTTCTCATGATGAAAATGACAAAAAATGTCCTTAAGTTATAAAAGAACAAAAAATACCCTTGATTTTAAAAAAGGGGGTCTTTCAAAAAATATAACTTTTAAGCTTATCACTATACTTGAATCATAATAAGTTACATACAAGAATACATATAAAAATTTACAAATAAAGATTATATATTTGATTCTTTTTGTTTGCATCTACTTAAACTTTTGAGTTTCTCTTTCTTAATTTTATTGATCAATATATTTTGTTGTCATCAAAATAAGGAATTGTATGACAAAAAAATCAATATTCCTATCTTATTGTTAATATTTATCTTAATAAAATTATTTAATTTTTTAATTTAGGTGCATATAGTTTAATTTTTTATTATAATTATAATTTTTTTAATCTAATATAATAGTATGTTAGAGATTTGAGTAATATTTAAAAATTTAAATCTTGAGTTCGACTTAATTATTATTAAGTTTAATTTAAATATGTATAACATCAAGTTTGAGTAACTTGCAAATAGCTTAACTCACTTATATTCTTATTACCAATAAAGTTTTGAGTTTCGTGAGCATGTTAGACCTTGTAAGTCAAGGTTATTTCGCTTGTCAAGGGAATTGACTTGGGGACCTAGTTAATATGAAAAGAAAATTATGTATATCTTCTCGGAAAAATATATAATTTGGGACATAAATATGATAATCCGAGAAATACCCTGCACTGAAAAAACTCGGAAAAAGTGTGTATATAGCATTTAACGTATACGTATCACCAATTACAAATCAAACTTCAACGGATCTTCTGACTTTCAGATTTGAAGCAAAATAAAACTAGTTTGTTCTGTTGAAAGTTTTCCCAGTTTCAAAATAATATTTATATTTAAATTTACGACAAAAGGGGGTCTGTTCATCTCGTCTTCTGTCTTTTCCCTTCATCTCTCTGTATTTTCCAAGGAGAGAGTTCCAAAACCCCTTTTGTTTTTCTTCTTTCGTTTGGTGGTTGTTTTCCTTGCTCAAATCTCGAAAGGGCCTTTTTAATTTTTTGGTTTATGCCATTGATTTCCCTGATTTCTTCTTTTTGATAACTATTTCTGTGAGCATTGATGTCTTGGTGATCCAAAGCATATTTTTGCTGCTGTTGTTGAGCTTTTGACTTCAATGGGTTCAAGGTAACCGATATTTTTTTTTTCTCTCTCTCTGTATCTGTCTCTGTTAGCTGTGATTTTGTAAGTTCGTGCTTTAGGGGTTTTATTTCGATTGTTTGTTTTGTTCTGTAGCTACTGATTCGGTTTAAAAATTAAGTTTAGAAGTTGGGTACTTTAATTTGTACGTTGGGATTCAATGTTTTGCTTTTCTGTTCCTTGTACGAAAGAGAACTCTCTACTTTTGTTTGGGCATGGAAGTAAGCTTTATTTACTTCGAAAACTTTCTAAATTTGTTATGTTTGTCATGTATTCGACAACTCAGAACAAGTTTACTGGTGAGGTTTCGGTTTTATTTATTTTACTTCTATTTGAGGATCACTCAGGACATTAGTGTCTTACTGTAATTCTTAAGTGGATCCTGTTTCCAGTGCTGGATTTGACATAAAATGTCATATTTTATTCTACAAAAGGTCATCACACAATCAATTGATCTGAGTTATGGTGGTTTTTAGTTTTTTGTTTGTTTAGGCCACCTGTAAATCATTCAATTTTTTATGCATGCAGCAGCAGATTGAACGTTCACATTTTGTATAATCATGTATTTCAACGAAGATTAGATTAGATAAAACTTTTAAGGTGGTTCAATGGATTTAATGGGTAGCTGTGGAAGTAGTGATGTTAGAGGTGCTTATCTTTTCCAGCAAGGGTGATTTTACTGATTAATTGGTGGTTGTAGATTTTTGGGGAACAAATGACTTTCAAAAGTAATATTGGTCTACGGAAGTAGTTGGAATTGGTTTTAACAAAATGCACTGGTCTTGAGGAATATTTACCACCAAATTGCCTGGAAATTCTCTATTGTAGCCAGGAAGTGGGCAGAATACTCACAAAGAAATGGCTAAATTCCTCAAAACCAATATTTATACACCTATAATGTGTGGGTATTATTTATCCAGTGGTCACTCCTACTGAAACCTTTACTCTTCTTTGACGTTTTCTTACTATGTGATCTTGTTGCAACCGAAGGTTATAAATTTGAAACTTCTTTTTAACTTTTTGTCGGCTGATTTGTGGAACCAAGATACTAAGGAAATGCCTAGTAAGAATTGTACCTTGTTTTTTCAGTTTTAACTTAGCTGTCCTTGGAATGCTATGATTCTTTGTAAGGCTCGTTTTTTGAAAAGAAGTTAAATCTGCAAGCTATTATTATTGTTTGAACGTAGTTTTCATTTACGTTGCTTAGAGTTAGCTTTTAATTTTGTGATTCTAATCTAGGATATGAAACTGATGACTATAATTACTTTTGATCCTGAAGGGCACTGCCTCTAAGTGTCTCTTTAGATTCTCCTGATCCTGTCTTTGAAAGAAATCATACAGAAGATGTAAGTATGGCCACTCGAAGTGGAGAGAGAGGCTTCAAATTTCATGAGTCAAATGGTGTGGTAGATCAGGCCTCTAGTCCAGTGAGAAGAGATGTAGTTAACAGGTATACGCCATTCAGAAGAGATCTTTCAGGAACATCTTTTTAAATATATGTGTTTTGAATTCAAGAGTTCATGATAAGATTGTACTTTACCTTGTTTATATCATGTTTACATGACAGAGTATTTTGAATGCTATTACATAACCGGGTGTAAAATGCCTACACGTAACTATTACTCATTTTTTTGAAAGTCAGGGCCTATTGATAAAGTTGTATTTCATCAGTAAGCTATGCGCAAATGATGTAAGCTAAAAGCAGTTTTTTCATGAGAATGGAAAATGTACTTTGTTTATTGCTCAGTGTTGCTGTAATGTCTTGCCAGTGAGTTAAGAGTTTATTGAAAGGTGCATAACTCATAATGAAAGTTGATGATTGCTAATTCTAATATGAATTCTCTTAATCTTGCACAAAGAGACCTACTAGAGGGATTTCTTTGGTTGATTATAGTGCAAAGGATCCATATGGTCAATTATGGAAATTTTACTTTTAGTGGGATTCATTTCTAGTGTAAATATCATATTTTATGCTTTAATCATATTTAGAATAAGATTATGAAATCAAATGTCTGTTGGGCTTCATTTTTTGTGGATTTTTTTTTTCCTTTAGAGATGAAACTAAGAGAGATTTATTGATGTTTCGTGGGCTTTCTTGACATTCTATTATTAATAAGTATAAAGTTTGAGTCTAGCATCAGTGTTAAATCTTAACTTTAATAAATTTTTCTGTCTTAGGGATTGAATCTACACTTCTTAAATACTATTTTGTTTTTTCTCGTCTCTAATGCATACGTTTGATCCATGAGGTTCATCATGAGCTAGTATGTATTGCCTTACTTTAGCATTTATACATTGTTCTCCCATGTCTCTTATCTGATGCATACATTTATACAAGTATGCATCAATCTTAAATACTAATTTGATTTTTCTTCTCATCTGTGATGCATACATTTGATCCATGAGATTCATTGTGAGCTAGTACGTTTTGTCTTGCTTTAGCATTTATACATTGTTCTCCCATATCTCTCATCAGCACAACACACCAGACATTAAAAAAGCTAACAAGTATTTACTAGCCATTTATTAATCATGTTTCTATTTCATATAGGTCGTTATCTACGATTAAGTCTCTTGAAAATGATGAACTTGACCTCGAAGGAGGTAGGTTGGAGAAAGGTAGGGATAGAACAATACGTGGTAGCAGGGCAATTAAACTACACAATCAGGCCTTATTGTCTGGCTTTGCATACTGCATTTCCTCCTGCAGTATGATACTGGTTAACAAGTTTGTGCTCTCCAGCTATAATTTTGATGCTGGGATATCTTTAATGATGTACCAGGTGATATGCTAATTAAAATAAAATAGAAGTTTTTTAGTTTTGCATTATGGAAGTTATTTTGTTGGGACAATTAAATATTTAGGAAGTGCTCTTAATATCTAAGTATCTCGTGGTACTTTTGTGGATGCAGAATTTTATATCAGTGGTTACTGTGTCTACATTGAGTTTTCTTGGGGTAATATCAACAGAACCGCTAACATGGAAGCTGATTAAGGTCTGGCTGCCTGTAAATATTATATTCGTCGGAATGCTTGTGACAAGCATGTTTAGGTATGAACTTGATTCTAGTTAGTTTTAATCTTGCATTCATTTCATATAGAGATAATCTTGTCAATTTAATTTTCGGAATGGAGCTGTGATTCGGTAGTTCTATACTGACTTAGCTAGTGAAATGCTTTTTGTAGCTTTTTCTCATCAACATGCATACTTGTGTGGTCATGCATGTGAAACAGTGTATTAGATTTTAAACATTAACGGTTACTGAAGAACTCAGTTCAGACTTGGTGACTGAGATATACTAGGATTTAGGCTGATTGCTGAGGCTAATAACATTTTGTTTAATCTTTTGTGCTCAGCTAGATTTGCTTCTATGATGATTTTGGGCTTTTGTCCAAACTCAAAAGGTGGTCAGACAGGATTTTTCTTTTGCGTCAAGTGGAGCAAATTTATATCTTTTATTCTCTTATGTTAGTTTCTTTTCCTGCCTCAATGTTATCCATTGTGGGCTGGTATTGGGTGCAGTGTTAGAGGTCTCATGTTGCCAAGTGCGAAAGTCGTGTTTGAGTCCTTAGTGTGGTCACTTCATGTAGGTCAGCTTACCCATCAACTTTTAGGAAAATCTTCCTCAAAAAGGCTTTTGGCACTTGTGTGGAACCCATCTGTTTAAACTTTTATTGTAATTAAAACTCTTGGGTCAATACATAATCAAGGTTAATGCTCAGCTCCAGTGGTTGTCAATCTGACTGCCCTCAAGTTTATCTTTCCCAGAGATTTAAGACTATTCTGAATGGCGTGTTTCCTTTCTGGGTTGTTAGAGCTTCTGTTGTTGAGCCCTTTCTCACAAGATTGACCTTTTGGGTTTAGCTGTTACTTGTTACAGGTTCGTAAGTCAGGCTAGGGTGAGAATTAGATAGGTTTAGGATTCAAGTTGTCCAAAGGGGCTAGCAGGTAAAGTTAGTAAAAAAGTAAACCCGAAAAGAGAAGAAAGAGCAGAAAGGAAAAGAAGGAAGATTTAAATTTCGGGGTGAGTTTCTAGCATAGCTTTATAATGGTTCCAACAATGATCTACTTGTTAAATCTTGGAGGCTCCTCATGCCAGTCTTTCTGTCCTTCTGGAGATGTTCAGATCACTTTTCTTGTGTTCCTCTTCTTCTGTTATTGTATTATCATAAATTTAGTGAAACCATCTCATTATTTTAGCAAATATTCCAATAAAGCTTAAAGATATCTAGAAATCCAATATATTTTTTTTTTGTTCTTACTGTAGGAGAATACATGTTCATGGATTTCTCTGTGTTTGTTTTCTATTTCCAATGTTGTCATGTTGATAAGTTATAATTTTAGAGTGGCATCTGTTCATCAATTAATTTGACTCAAGATGGAGAGTTGTTCCACTTCATACATTTCTTTGTGTTACATGGTCCTGGTGTCTTGGCTTTGACTTAAAAATGTTTAATATTGTCTGCAGTTTGAAATATATTAATGTGGCTATGGTTACGGTACTGAAGAATGTTACTAATGTAATAACTGCTGTTGGCGAAATGTATTTGTTCAAGAAGCATCATGATAACACAGTCTGGGCTGCTCTCTTCCTAATGGTATGCTCAGCTACTCAAAGAGGTTATATTCGAGATTTTCTTTTCTTCTTTAGGAGGTACGATACCAGGAAGAAGAAAAACATAATCGACTTGATATTATCCTTCTTTTATATGAGAGATTCTTTAGTGGCAAGTGAAGCATGCCATATTCTCATTCCCTGCTTTCCATTTTTTTTTTTTTTATTTTACTTCAAAGGCAAATCTTCTCTGAATGATTTATTTTCTGTTTATTAATATATTTGAGGATACAAATCAGCATAAAGAACGCAGCAGACTTGCCTAGTCTGAGCCCAAACAGTTGTGATGTGTTATGTAAATAATCACCAACTTGGTCATGTTTTGCCCCAAATTGGGCTCTTATAACTAACTGTGATTTGTCCAATAATCTGAAGGTGCCCTTATTTGTTGACTGATGTGGTTTGTAAATTATTTTAAATTCCAAATAAATATATATTCTGCCTTTTCCTGGTGCAGATCATTTCAGCAATTTCTGGAGGGATTACTGATCTATCTTTTCATGCTATTGGTTATGCATGGCAAATTATAAATTGTTTATTGACTGCATCATATTCGGTGAGTATACAAATTGGGGGGTTTTACTTTCTGCTCTGCACTCTGTCCATCAGTCCTCTTATCCTCTCTCACTCTCATCTATTTTCCTTTCCGTGATTTAAATATTATTTTTTCCAAATGTTTATCAGTTAAATGTATGAAAACAAATCCATCTGTAATAGTTTTTAAATGGCCAAAACTGAACATTAGAAATAAGCCTAACCTAGCAAATTGAATTGGGGACATGCATGAGAATTGATATCAATATCATAATAGGCTCTTAAATCTATATTATATATAATCAAGACCTTTACTGTCCAACATGAGCAAGAAATTATTTGAGAGTGTCATGATACAAAGGCATTTGTGCTTTTATTCTGACTGAATACTGCTCACTGCAGCTAACAAAATTAGACACTTGGAAAAATTGTCGTCAACTCAAAAAGAAAATTGTATAATGTTGATTGCATAACTTTGTGGATTGATTCCATCATGAGCTTCCTTTTGCTATAATAATTAAGCATGCTTGTCCTAAATACTTGAAACTTTGACAGGTAGGGATCCTAAACTTTTTTAGAGCACACCAAGAATGTTAATATCAAAAAAATTATGATCATATATCTACTATATGATTATGTAAGACTTGTTTTGCATATATAAAATTGTGTTTCGCAGCCTAATAAGTTCAACTTAAGGCATCTACATGCAATTAAAAGACTTAAGGTCTAAACACCGGATGCTATTTAATCTTGGCCTTTTAGGCATTTGTGAATGCTATTTTTATAAAAAAGTAGTGTTATTCAGAATTTTCAAGATCCAAAAATGTGCTGGTAGCTTTTTTTGAAAATAGTACTTGGAAATGAAAATGGCAAGAGACCATCTAGTGTTGTATTTGCAAATGGTGAAAAGAAAAATGATTATTTTTGTTAAAATTGAAAAAATGGGTATGGAAATTACCAAAAAACATCAAAATGGCACTTTTGGATTTCCTTTATAGAAAGTTGGAAAACAACTTTTTCATCTTTCGAAAACTTTCAAGTTCTCTTTAACAAGAATATATTTGGTTGTTTTTTCAATCTCAAAAGAAGAAAAATAGAAGCGAAAAATAGTATCAAATGTCATGTGAATTGTTCTCAACCACCACTATTTTAAAGTATCATTGCATTCAGAAGCTCCAAGCAATTTTGACTGTCTCTATTTTCAAATTTAATCATTTGCATATAAGTGTACCTAGATGTTGTATTTGCATCTAGATTTTAGTTTATATTCAGATTAAACAATCTGAATACTGGTTATCTCATATTCGCTGTTAATTTGTTTTAATGCTGTTGAATTCTAAAATTAGTTAATAGACTATTTTACTTCTTTAATTTTGTTGGCGCAGCTGACTCTACGTAGGGTCATGGATACTGCCAAACAAGTCACCAAGTCTGGAAACCTGAATGAGTTTTCAATGGTCTTACTAAATAACAGCCTTTCATTGCCTTTGGGTCTTCTTCTTGTTATTGTTTTCAATGAAATGGATTATCTTTCTAGAACGTGAGTTATCTTTTTTGTTGTTTCTCAACTCTAGTTGCTTTTCTTTATATGCATCTTATGATTGATGCACTTAATTATATCTTGATAGTGACTGACTCTTTGAAAAAATCTTTCTGCCAGACCGCTTTTGAGGTTACCTGGCTTCTGGTTAGTAATGACCTTAAGCGGATTTCTTGGTCTGGCTATCAGCTTCACGTCAATGTGGTTTCTTCATCAAACCGGGGCTACCACATACAGGTAAGATGAATAGAAGTTCACCATCTACTAAGATAGTATATGTATTATTGACCGATTAATGGTGGATGTTTCTCATCATTGATTTACAATCTGCAGCCTTGTGGGTTCTCTGAATAAGATCCCTCTATCAGTGGCTGGCATCCTTCTTTTCAATGTCCCTACCAGTTTAGAAAACTCTGCAAGCATCTTCTTTGGTAAGTTGGTTTGAATATAAATTCATTTGCTTGCGAAAACTGCTAAATTGCTGGCATGAGCTTCTTTTTGTTGGATTACCTGAAATAATTTTATTCTATAGGTCTTCTAGCTGGAGTATTTTTTGCTAAAGCCAAAATGCGAGAGAGATCTCAGTCATGATGGGTGTATTAACAGATATATATTCTCTGCACTGGTTGCAAATTGATTCAAAATTTTGCTCTATTATATCGATTTGCATCAGAGAGAATGTCTAATATTGTATTACTTTCTCACGACATACATAAGTAATGCAGTATAACGTGGAAAACCGCTTTGGGGTTTTTAGTCAAAGAGGAAAAGAAGTATACAAGAATATGACAGTCAGTCTTGGGATAGTATGGGATTCGATTTGACATAAAGAAGATGATGCCACTAGATTTTCTCTGACGTAATTTTATTTGGGAATCAAGATT
>JAWDEX010000019.1:808647-831586 GCA_035221805.1 Trichilia hirta | reverse complement strand
CAGTAGGATACTGGTGAACACGTTTGTGCTCTCCAGCTATAATTTCGAGGCTGGGATATCTTTAATGAGTTACCAGGTAATATCTAATTAAAATGAAATAAAGATTTTTAATTTTGCATTATGCAAGTAATTTTGTTGGGATTTTTACTTGGCCTTTTAATTAAATATTTATAAAGAGTGTTTGATATCTAACAGTCTCATGATACTTTTGTGGATGCAGAATTTTATTTCAGTTATTACTGTGTCTATATTGAGTTTTCTTGGGGTAATATCAACAGAACCGCTAACATGGAAGCTGATTAAGGTCTGGTTGCCTGTAAATGTTATATTTGTTGGGATGCTTGTGACAAGCATGTTTAGGTATGAACTTGATTCTGGTTAGTTCTAATCTTGCATTCATTTCATATGAAGATAATCTTGTCAATTTAATTGTGAGAATGGAGCTTTGATCCAGTAGTTCTATGCTGACTCTGTTAGTGAAATGCTTTTAGTAGTTTTTTCTCATCAACATGCATGTTTGGGTATCCATGCGAATACTCCATTAATCAAGTGCAGTAATGCTTGTGAAACAGTGTATTAGATTTTAAACATTAACAGTGACTAAAGAAGTCGCTTCAGACTTGATGAATGAGATATACGAAGATGTAGGCTGATTGCTGAGGCTAACAGCATTTTGTTTAGTCTTTGTGCTCAGCCAGATTTGCTTCTATGCTGATTTTGGGCTTTTATCCAATGGTGGTCATACCGGATTCTTTTTTTCTTGCATTGAGTGGAGCAAATTTATATCTTTTCTTATCATACGTTTTTTTTTCTTTTCTGCCTCAATATTATCTATTGTTGGCTGGTTTTGGGTGCAATGTTAGAGTTCCCATGTTGCTAAGTGTGAAAGTCCTGTTTGAGTCTTTAGAGTGGCTGCTTCACGTTAAAAAATGCTGGAGGTTAGCTTACCTATCAACTTTCAGTAAATATTCAGGAAAAAGCTTTTGGCTCTCATGTGGAACCCATTTGTTTAAATGTTTATTGTAATTAGAACTCTTGGATCAATATATAATCAAGGTTAATACTCAGCTCCAATGGTGTCAATCTGACTGCCCTCAAGCTTTTCTCTCCCAAAGATTTAAGACTCTTCTGAGTGGTGGTTTCCTTGGTCAGTTGTTAGAGCTTCTATTGTTGAGCTCTTACTCACAAGCTTAAACTTTTGGGGTTTAGCTATTACTTTTCAGGTTCATAAATCAGGCGAGGATGAAAATATATAGGTTTAGAATCAAGCTTTCCAAAGGAGCTTGCAGGTAAATTTAGGGGAAAAAGAAAATCAGAAAAAAGAAAAAAGAGCCAAAAGGAAAAGAAGAAAGATTTAAATTTTGGGTAAGTTGGTACGCATTATGATGGCTCAAACAATGATCTACTTGTCAAGTCAAGTCTCCTTGTGCCAGTTTTTCAATCCTTCTAGAGATGTTCAGACCACGCTTGTCGAGTTCCTCTTCTTGTATTATTGTTTTATCATAAATTTAGTGAAACCATCTCATTGGTTCTGGCTAATATTCCAATAAATCTTAAAGATATCTAGAAATGCAATATTGTTTTTCTGTTCTGTACTGTGGTAGTAATACATGCTCGTGGATATCTTTGTGTTTCTTTTGTATTTCAAATGTTGTCATGTTGATAAGTTATAGTTTTAGACTGGATTCTGTTCATTAATTAATTTGACTCAAGATGCCGAGTTGTTCAACTTCACACATTTCTTTGTGTTACATGATCCTGGTGTATTATCTTTGACTTAAATATGTTTAATGTTTTCTGCAGTTTGAAATATATAAATGTGGCTATGGTTACGATACTGAAGAATGTTACTAATGTAATAACTGCTATTGGCGAAATGTATTTGTTCAAGAAGCATCATGATAACAGAGTCTGGGCTGCTCTCTTCCTAATGGTATGCTCAACTACTCATTTGAGATTTTCTTTTCTTCTTTTGGAGGTATGTAGCAAGAATAAGAAAAACATAATCAACTTGACATTATCCTTTTTTATATGAGAAATTCTTTAATGGCAAGTGAAGCATGCCATATGCTTAGTTTTTGCCTTCCATTTTTTTTTATCTTCACTGTTTATTTATATATTTGAGGAATACAAATCAGTATAAAAAAAGTCAGCATACTTGCCAAGTCTGTGCCCAAACAGTTGTGATGTGTTATGTAAGTAGTCACCAACTTGTTCATGTTTAACTTTGCACAAAATTGGCCTGTTATCACTAATTGTGATTTGTTCGGTAATTTGAAGGTGCCCTCATTTGTTGATTCGTGTAGTTTGCAAATCATTTTAAATTCCAAATAAATATATATTCTGCCTTTTCCTGGTGCAGATCATTTCGGCAATTTCGGGAGGGATTACTGATCTATCTTTTCATGCTATTGGTTATGCGTGGCAAATTATAAATTGTTTCTTGACTGCATCATATTCAGTGAGTATACTGATGGCAATATGTTAGGCAAAATAAGGAAAGCTTCTTCCTTATTATGCAGGGTTATTTTTCTCATTCTCCTTATTCTATAAGCTACGTGTTACTGATCTATCTTTTCATGCTATTGGTTATGTGGGGCCAATGTCACAAATTATGACTCTGAAAATAATTCCCATTGATTCAATTGGTCTACATACATGGGAATATATGCATGACTGAATAGCCAAAAACTAGTCTACATACATAGTGAATAACTAGTCTACATACATGGAAGAAAAATGGTCTGCACTCATGGAATATATATACAGCTGACTAAACTCCTAAAAATCAGGGATTGGATCTCCTCCAAATCAAGAATTCCACCAACACTCCCCCCAAGCTGGTGAATGGATATCTTCCATTCCAAGCTTGCTAACAATGTCTTGAAACACAGTGCTCAACTGCCTCTTTGTGAGTACGTCTGCTAGTTGATCTTTCGTTGACACAAATGGAGTGCAGATTAGGCTGTTGTCCAGTTTCTCTTTATGAAATGTCTATCAACATCAGTGTGCTTTGTTCAATTATGTTGTACTGGATTATGTGCAATATTGATTGCCGATTTGTTGTCACAGTTTAGCCTCGTTGGGCCTTCCCATTTTATCTTTAGATCATCAAGAACTATTTTTAGACAGAACTCGCATATACCCAGTGCCATTGAACCGAACTCAGACTCTGCACTGGATTTAGCACCACGTTTTGTGTTTTTTACTCCATGTCACAAGGTTACTGTCTAAGAGAGTAAAATATTTTGAGGTTGCCTACTATCTTCTACTGAACCAGCATAATGAGCACCAGCCTAGGCATCTAACGTAATACTTTCTCCTTTCTTGAACAATATTCCTTTTCCAGGGCTACCTGTCAAGTATTGTAAAATTCAATGTACTGCTTTGAGCTGCATTTCTTTAGGATTGAGCATAAGTTGGCTGACAACACTTGCAGCAAATGCAATGTCTGTTCTTGTAGTTTCTATCCGTCAGTCTCATATCCTCTCTCTTTTGTCTATTTTCCTTCTGTGATTTAAACACTATTTTTTGCAAATGTTTATGGGTTAAATGTATGAAAACAAATCCACGTGTAAAATTGTTTAGATGGCCAAGTAGAAATATGCCTAACCTAGCAAATTGAATTGGGGATGTGCTGGGGAATTGATATCAATATGATAATTAGTTTCAGACTTTCTCATGCAACAATGAGCTAGAAATTATACTGAGATTTTCATGATACAAGGGAATTTACATTTTTATCTATCTAAATATAATTAAGACTTTCTCATGCAACAATGAGCTAGAAATTATACTGAGATTTTCATGATACAAGGGAATTTGCATTTTTATCCTGACTTAATATTGCTACTGAAACAATCAAAATTGGACATATTGGAAAAATTGTTGTCAATTCAAATATGGAATGAAAATTATATATTGTTGATTGCATAACTTTGTGAGTGATTCTGTCATGAGCTTCTTTTCACCATAATAAATAAGCACTCTTGTTCTAGATAGTTGAAACTTTTGATACGTAAGTGTGCTAAAACTCTTTAGAATGCATCAAGAATGTTAATATCGAAAAATTATGATTGTATATCGGCTATATGATAGATGCATGACTTGTTTTGCATATATGGAATGGTGTTGTGCAGCTAATATGTTCAACTGAAGGCATCTACAAGCAAAATATTAAAAGACTAAAGGGTTGTTTGTGTTTAGGTCTAAACACTGGATGCTGTTTAGTCTTGGTCATTTAGGCATATTTCTGAACGCTATTTTTGAAAAAAAATGTTAGTTGTTATTCAGAATACAAAAGCGCACTGGTAGCATTTTTTGAAACTTGTACCTAGAAATGAAAATGGCTAAAGAGAATCGAGTGTTGTATTTGCAAAAGCGAAAAAATAATCATTATTTTTGTAAAATTGAAAAAAATGCCTATGGAAAACACCAAAAAACACCGAAATGCCATTTTTGGACTTCCTTTGTGGAAAGCTGGAAAGCAACTTTTTTATCTTTTGAAATCGTATTGCATATTCTCTTTAACAAGAATACATTTGGTTGTTTTGTCAATCATAAGAAAAATAGAAGCAAACAATGGTATCAAATGGCTCGTAAATTGTTTTTGATATTTTGGAACCACTCTTTTTTAAGTATCATTCCACTCAAAAGCTTGAAGACAATTTTGACCGTCTATTTTCGAATTCAATCATTTTCATATTCCTTGTCAATCATTTTCATAGGTGTACCTAGATGTTGTATATGCATCTAAATTTCTTGTGAAATTAATTAGATTATATTCAGATTCAACGATCTGAATACTGGTTATATCATATTCCTTGTTAATTTGTTTTATTCTAGTTTAATTCTAAAATTAATTAATAGACTATTTACTTCTTTAACTTTGTTGGTGCAGCTGACTTTGCGTAGGGTCATGGATACCGCCAAGCAGGTTACCAAGTCTGGAAACTTGAATGAGTCCTCGATGGTCTTACTAAATAACAGCCTTTCGTTGCCATTGGGTCTTCTTCTAGTTATTGTTTTCGATGAAGTGGATTATCTTTCTAGGACGTGAGTCATCTTTTTTCTTGTTTCTCAAATTTAGCCACTTTCTTAATATGCATCTTATGATTGATGCACTTAAACCATATCTTGATGGTGACAGAACTCTTTGAAAATATTTTTCTGGCAGGCCACTTTTGAGGTTGCCTAGCTTCTGGTTAGTAATGACGCTAAGTGGATTTCTTGGTATGGGAATCAGCTTCACATCTATGTGGTTTCTTCATCAAACCGGGGCTACCACATACAGGTAAGACGGATAGAAGTTCACTGGCTACTAAGATAATGTATGTATTATTGATTCTCATCACTGATTTACAATCTGCAGCCTTGTGGGTTCACTGAATAAGATCCCTCTGTCAGTTGCCGGCATCCTTCTTTTTAATGTCCCTACCAGTTTAGAAAACTCCGCAAGCATATTCTTTGGCAAGTTCTCTGTTTTACTCTTTTAGTGATGCACTGTTCATTTTCTTGCACATAATCCTATATTGCCAGCATGAGCTTCTTTTTGTTGCATTACCTGAAATAATTTCGTTCCATAGGTCTTTTGGCTGGAGTGTTTTTTGCTAAAGCCAAAATGCGGGAGAGATCTCAGTCGTGATGAGAGTATTAACTGATATATATCTCTGCACTGGTTGCGAATCGACTCAAAATTTCACTCTGTCCATTTGCATCAGAGACAGAATGTCTAATTTTGTATTAATTTCTCACGATATGAATAAATAATGCTCTATAATATGGAAAACTGCTTGGCGGGCACTTTTAATCTAAGAGGAAAAGAAGAGTGCGAGAATGACAGTCCATCTTGGAATAGGGAAATGGAATTCAATAGAATTCAGTGTAAAGAAAATGATGCCACCAGTTTTTTTCTCCAATGTGTAAGTTTAATATCATTTCTATTTAGAGATGTCGTGTTAGCATAATATTGTTTGTGTTTCGAGGATTAGAAATGTACAGCAAGAACCACATTGGATGATGCTTGAAAGAGATGTTTTGTTTCAGAGAGTAATATATTCTTTTATAGCTATCTTAGTTGCATTCATGGAAACAGATTGAAGTGTTTAGAAATCTTGTATAAATAGTAAATGGTTAGGAACCCAAAGGATAATATTTGTATAAATATTATCATATTTGTATTCGTATTTATTTTTAAATCTGTTATTGTATTGTCACTATCACATCAGTTGAAGTTTATGCATCACATTTAAGACCAAAAAGGATTTCAAACATTATTGTATTATTAATCCAACAATTTATGCAAGTGTATAAAATTTACTGCTAGTTCTTTATCTCTCTCTCACACACACAGTGCTTAATTGAAGCCACAGTGCACAAATTGATTAAACATATCATTGGACTTTGGTTATTTTTGTTCACAACTTAGAATCAACACGTTAGAATCTGAGTTTTACTATTTCATCTCCAAGAGCTAAGACATGAATTGGACAAATGACAAACCCTAACCTTCCCTTAACTGTCAAGTTGTGTGCATGGTTGGACTGGTAGAGGGGAAAAAGGAAAGGAATCAATGGAGGACTTAGAATGAGAAATTAATGAAAATGATCGCATTTTTTATTTTATTTTTAAAATTTAACTAATATTAAATATATTATTTCAAATTAAACCCAAAGTCTATTGTTTGGATAAAAATATTCTTACAAAATACTAAAATAAAAATTCTTTTATAAAGGTATTATCATTCAAATAATTAATATTTAGTCTAATTTAAAAGGATTTTGTAATATTAGTTAATTTGAAAAATAAAATAAAAAAATATGGGCATTTTCGTGAATATCCCAATTAGACTTGCATTGTTTATTTTTATAAAAATAATTAGAATAGAAAATATTATTAAATAATTCTTTTAAAAAGATTTGAATTAAGCGCAAATATACTTATAATACTATATTTCGTAAGGGTATAACAGTCAAATAATCATTTTTGTCGATAGAATTTCAACGAGTTGGAATTAATTGTTGTGGTGACCCATAAGAAAATAGATTACAAAGCATATCTTTATTTATTGTTTTATTTATAGAAATATAGGGCCCAGCGCAAATCTGGCCCCAAACCCGATTGACCCGTATCCTTACCATTTCCCCATTTTGCTTCAATCAGACTTCGAAGTTCTAACAAATCGATTACCATTTACCGTTTCTTTCCTTTTTGTTCAATGGAAGCTTCAGAGAGCAACAATAACAATGGGAATTCGATTATTTCATCGGCGCCGGTATGGCCGACGATCGACGGACCACTAGGTCTGACGGAGGAGGAGTCATTGAGCTACGCTCGAAGATTCTTTCAGTTTGGATTCGCGCTGTTGCCGTTGCTTTGGGCTGTCAATTGCTTCTATTTCTGTCCTGTTCTTCGACACAGAGCTTCATTCCCTAGAATTCGGCGATGTAATTTCTGCATCTCTTTGTGTCTCAATTTTGGATCTTGGGTTTCTTTGATTTGATCGTATATGGGTTCTTTTAGCGAATTCGGATTTGTAGTTTGAGTTTAAGAAACCTACAAATTAGAAACCCTAATCCATATTTGGTTCTCGATCAATTTCTTAATAATTTCAGTAGAAAATAGGGATTGCATCGAATTTAACTATTGTTTGTTGGTTCTATTTGTATCAGCTTTAGAGATTACGGAATGATCTTACTAGTTTTGATATTAGTAGGGTCGAATTTGGGAATTTAATTTTTTTCTTTATTCCTGTTATTTTGGAAGATTAATTTGATTAGTTTTGGGACCGTATCCTCCGATGGGTTTGATCCCACTATGGAAAGTAACTTCGATGTTGTTGATATGTTATGGAGAATGTGGATATGATTATAAGTAGGTGAACCTGCGTCATCTTTTACGTTGATTTATATTTTGGAAGAAAAAATTTGGTCTCACTAGATCATTTTTCTCAGTACTGAGATTTCTTCAAAACACACCACTTCACTTCGGCTATGTTCAGCTCATCCAGAGTATATACATACACTAAATGGTGTTTGGTATATGAATTTGATATTGTTTTTCAACACAAAACTTTACTTTGGCTTTGTTCAGCTCATCTAGATTATATATTCGCTAAATGAGCCAGTATATTATTATGATATTGCTTTTTTATCAATCTGTGAGTGAAGGACCAATGGAAATCTTATTAATTAAAGTTTGGCCAGACTTTAAACTTGCTACAACGGTTAATGTTGGTTTCTTTTTTGCTTTGCTCTTTCAGAATATCCCCTTATTGCTTGTATTTCTGGTTCTTTACGGTCAAATTCTTAAAATTCATGCTTGCTCTAAGAGAAAGACTACATAATAAGTGCCATTTTTTTGGATGCTAGCGGGTGATTCTGTTTTGCAGCCTTCTTATACCACTACTTACGAGCATAATTGCATTATGGTTAGTATAAACTTGAAAAGGTAGCAAATTTTTAATAATTGGTTTTTGGAAAGGTGCATTCCAAAGAGATGGATTACATTTTGGTTGTGGAGGGTTATTATTTGGCTTTTCAAAGCACATGCTATATCCTTTACACACCCTATGTTCCACCCAGTTTGGTTTTCTAATCAAATAATATTATTTTTGCAGATGTTCTTGGATCAGCAGTTGGGTTTACAGTCTTCACAGTTGTTCTCTCATCTTGGGCACTGACATTTGCTATCGGAGGGGAGCGACTCTTCGGCTCAGCTTGGAATAAACTAGTTATGTATAATGTTGCAGACAGATTAGGGTTGACAGGTTGGAGCTAGTGGTAATATTGTTTCTTAGCTACATACACAAAGTCTCTGTTTTGATCTTAGGATTCAGTTTTTTGTATATTCTAATTTTCATACAAGATCAGTTATTGAGGCACAACCCACATTATTCTAGCTTTGTATTTATTGTCGAATCCATTTTGCTGCTCAAGAAGAACAAACACCAATTTTTAGTGAGTTGAAAATAAAAAAAATTATAAGGTCGTTTTTAATAGTTACTATAAAATTGTCAAAATATTTATATTAAGTCAATTTTTTTTTTTACTTAAGATCTATGTTTAGATGTAAATATCAAACTTTTATTGTTAAATCAAAGAAAATATTTTGTGATTGTTTGTTTATATTATTACAAAGCGAAGTTCTGAGAATATATTTATTATATTTTAATAATTAAAAATAAATCATATTCTCTAGAATGACAAATAAACCAAGTCATAATTCCTCTATTTTTTTAAATTATACCTTATTAAATTTATTTTGCCAGGGGATTTTTAAAAAGAAAAATGAGAAATAATTTTTATAATTTTATTAAATAAAAATTATCTTTTTATTTTATATAACGTGATAAAATTTTTTATAAAATTTGAGTATTGTGACAAATGTTTTTTTTTAAATTAATTTTTTTTAATTTTATATCTTTTATATTATGTAATAATTATTATACCTCTAACTATTATAAAATTTTTTTTTTTAAAATTTAAAACATAATTTTTAAATCTTTTATTTTTTCAAAAAATAAATTTTATTAATTAAATTATATATTTTATAAAAATTTATTAATAATAATTTAGGTATTTTATATAATTTTTTTAATTTTATGTTTTTATAAAAATTATTGGTATAATAGTTATACTATAAAAAAATAAAATAAAAGTAACTTGGGAAAGAGCCAACACTCAAATCTTGCCATCAAACATAGAGCAGGGGACGATGGGAATTTGACGTTCTCCCATGCTCAAAAGAACCGACTTTTAGAAAATAAATGGGCCTTAACTAGAATTGGGTTCGGTCCAATAACTCAAACCAAGCCCAAGTAATTACGAAATAGATGGGGAAACTGTCAAAATTAGATCATTAGGGCAAAAAATAAGTTATTCATCAACAACCAGAAAAGGGGACAAGGCTGTGAGGGAGCTGAAAACTCATTTGATTAGTGACCAAGGAAAAATTACGTGGCAACAGGTTAGCCTCCACTCTCGCTGCACTCCACTCTTCGTTTAGTTTCGTCTCCGTTTCATGGTATGAAAGTTTTTTTAATTTGGATTTGTAAGCCAGCTTGTTGCCTTTGGCTGTTAGTTTATTGAGTTGTAAGCTTGAAAAAGGTTATATATTCTTTTGGTTTGGAAGAATTCTACGTTTGGTTCATATGGGTTCCATGAATAAGATGCATACTTTAATTGATATGATGGGGGAATATATGGTTTTTGGAAGATGTTAGTTTGACTGGTTTTAATTTATACTTTTCCTGTAAGTTGAGTTTTAAATGGATGGGATTTTTCACGTTCTGTAATTATGTTTAAATTTTACTTTTTATTTTCTGCGTTTTATCTGTTGAGTCGATATTGTTTCGAACTTTATGGGGTTTGTTTCTTATTTTTTCCCTTTTCTTTTTTGTTGATTTGGCTTTTAATTTGTTTCATAGATTTTCATTCTCACACTGGTTATAAATGATTTATCTTTAATAGTTTTATTTTATGTGATTGCTTTCTTCTTCTTCTTCTT
Organism: Trichilia hirta; assembly: GCA_035221805.1. Taxonomy (NCBI): domain Eukaryota; kingdom Viridiplantae; phylum Streptophyta; class Magnoliopsida; order Sapindales; family Meliaceae; genus Trichilia; species Trichilia hirta. Next base: position 821,080 of record JAWDEX010000019.1, on the reverse strand, counting down.
CTTCCTTTTTTTTTTCCTTCTGTTTCTTTTCGTTTGTTTAGGCTTTATTATACTAAAGTGCAACTGGGTACTCCACCAGGAGAATTCTTGTGCAGATTGATACTGGAACTGATGTTTAGTGTGTCAGTTGCAGTTCGTGCAATGATTGCCCTAGAACAAGTTGACTCCAAGTAAATTTGCATTTCCTTCCGCATAACCTTTGTATTTGTTGTCTACTTATCAAAGTTTTGTACCCAATAGGGGCAAGTGGTTAAACTAGAATTAATTCTTGCAACGGAGACTTCCATAATGTGTAAACTAGTAATCACAGTCACTACCCTTAACAGACTGAGAGCAGGGGATGGACTTAAAGCGTCAGACAACGTATGTCTTGATTTGATTTAACATCAAACCTCATGGACAGATTTGATAATAACCGATTGTGTTAATATAATTCCTTGGTGGTTTGATTATTGTTTTTTTCTCTTTGTACAACCTGAGCTAATTACTTGATGAAGTTGATTTTCTGTTATCAAATATTTCTGGAAACGAACATTTTATGGGCGTAAAATGGGAGTTTATAAAAGTACTTGTTATTCTTATTAAATATAGGTTGTTAATATACTGCATTGCTTGCTTTGATATTTTAACGTAGTTTGTTCGTTGGTTTTTGGTATTGTATGTGCTGAAAATATACAGAAATGCTTCTAAAGGTAAAGCTGGTTCCATAGCACACTAAAAATTTTGGCTCTGACAGATGGATATAGTGGAATCTTTACTTGATATACCAGTACAAGATCCGCTAGAGGAGGATTTTTCTTCTGCTGATTTGACTTGGACCAAGTTTGGCACAGCTGAGCACTATGATGAAGTAGCACTAATTCCGTATGCCCGAGTTGATTCGTATATTATTGGAGAGTGCTCTAATGTAGAATGCCCAACAAGGTTTCATATTGAGAGGGGAAGAAAACGATCGAGGGGCAGCTTGAAGGAGTTCAAGAGCGATGAATATTTGGAATATAGGCTGTAAGTCTTGGATTTGTAAACCACACAGAAACACAAACACTTGAATATATTATTGTATTTCAGAAGAATAACATATCAATTATGGCTGCAATGACTTAAAGTAGTGCATTTTTGGATTTAGAGCATGAATCAAAAAAGAAAAAAAATAGAATAATATAGACCGCAGAATTTTTATCCTTTGTACTTTTTCAGATTAGAATCTGTTCTAGTGGTCATTCCCTAAATTGAGCAAATTGAGCACCTTAGAGGCTTAAAATCTCTGCTTCATATATGGTGCAGACATTACAAACTATGTAATATGATGACCTGATAGAAACTTCTTTCTTCCGTTGTCTTTAAAATTTTAATATTTTGACCATATTTGATGGTGACAAAATTTGGTAATATTCTCACTCCAATTGTTGCTGTGTTTATTTATATGACTGAAATTGGCAGCCTATAATAGATAAAAATTCATTTAAAGTTAATCTAGCATTTTGATTTTCAAGTTCATTTGTCAATAGGCTATATGAGTTCTCGAATTACATGGATGTAAGTACACATGCTCGACAAGTTTTAAGTCTGAAGTAGAATGTGCTCTGATATTTTTGTATCATTTTTAAGGTATTGGTGTTCATTTGGTCCTGAAAATTATGGGGAAGGTGGTGGCATATTACCTAGTCGAAAATACAGACTAAACACCCGAAACCGTGCTGCTAGACCTCAGTCCATGCGGGGCTGTACATGCCATTTTGTAGTGAAGCGGTTGTATGCTCGTCCATCACTTGCACTACTTATTTATAATGACAGGCGTCATGTCAACAAGTCAGGTTTTATCTGCCATGGGCCCCTAGACAGAGATGCTATTGGTCCTGGGGCTAAGAAAATTCCATATATTTGTAATGAAATTCAACAACAAACAATGTCTATGATCTATCTTGGCATTCCTGAAGAGAGTGTGTTAGAGAAACACATTGAGGGGATTCAAAGATACTGTGGTTCAGATGCCAAAGTCAATAACCTTGCTTCTCAGTATGTCCAAAAACTTGGTATGATTATCAGGAGGTCTACCCATGAGTTGGATCTAGATGATCAAGCTAGTATTCGGATGTGGGCTGAACGCAATCAGAAATCCATATTCTTTTATCAAGATTCATCGGAAACTGATTCTTTCATTCTTGGGATTCAAACGGAATGGCAGTTGCAACAAATGATCCGTTTTGGCCATGGAAGTCTTATTGCAGCTGATTCAACGTTTGGCATAAAGCGACTTAAGGTATGTAATTTTAATACGAGTTTATGCTAGCTTCAGAAGAACTATTTAGGTGGATGTTTAGTCCATGGTTTGTCTAAAACTGCAGTATCCCTTGTGTACACTTCTTGCTTTCGATTCAAGACAACATGCGCTGCCAGTTGCATGGGTTATCACACGTAGCTCTGCAAAACCTGATGTGACTAAGTGGACGAAAGCTCTGCTTGATCGAGCTAGGGGCATTGAACCTGGATGGAAAATCAGTGGGTTTCTGATTGATGATGCAGCTGCAGAGATTGATCCCATAAAGTAATATTTTTTCCCTAGATTTTGATTTGAATCAAAACTGAGCAAGTCCACATTTTTATGCTTGGTTTCACTACTTTTTTCAGGGAAGTATTCTGCTGTTCTGTCATGTTTTCCCTATGGCGTGTTCGTAGATCATGGCTGAGGAAAATTGTTAGAAAATGCACCAATATTGAAATTCAGCGGGAAATTTTCAAACGATTAGGAAATATATTGTACAGCATTTGGGAAGGTGCTGATGCTTTCGCTGCCTTGGAAGAATTAACTCAGGATTTTGTCGATCAAACTGCCTTTATAGGATATTTCAAGGCTTATTGGGTTCCTAAGCTTGGTAAGTCTCTATCTTTCTCTAACACACACATACACACGCTCAATCATCAGTAGATACAAACTAGCATTAGCAGCCTTACAAGCATGTGTGCTAGGATTGTCTTATTGAAATGGTCAGACTTTATTGTTTTAATAGAAATATTACTGTTTATATCTTTCTGAACAGAGATGTGGCTGTCAACAATGAGAACCCTTCCACTTGCTAGCCAGGAGGCATCTGGTGCCATAGAGGCCTATCATGTGAAGCTGAAAACCAAACTATTTGATGATTCACATCTTGGTGCACTCCAGAGAGTTGATTGGTTAGTACACAAGTTGACAACTGAGTTACATTCGAGCTACTGGCTGGATCGATATGCGGATGAAAGTGATTCTTTTCAAAATGTTAAGGAGGAATATATTGCTTCCACATCGTGGCAACGTGCGCTGCAAATTCCTGATTCAGCTGTTACCTTGGATTGCAATGAGCACCTCTTTGCCAAGGTCACAAGCCAGAAAGACAGCAATCTTACACGCCTAGTGTGGAATCCTGGATCAGAGTTTGCTTTTTGTGACTGTGCTTGGTCAATGCAAGGACACATTTGCAAGCATGTCATCAAAGTCAATATGATCTGTGCAAACAGTGAAGGATACTGGCTGTCCATGTCTTTTCAATCATTCAGGGAGATATTGATGAATTTGTGGAGAAAACCGATTGATGATTCAGTTGAGCTAGATCTGTCAGTTGCCTGGACCCATAACATGCTTGATCAAATTAAACAACTTGTTGAATTGAGTAGTTCAGATGATATAGGTGCCGTGGTAAATAATCTGCCTTTGAAATGGGTTTCCAAGAAAGGAAGAACGTCAATTGGCATACCATCATCAACTCTGGCTCTGCCCTCAAGTTCAAAGAATTCCATTGTACATAAAAGGAACCGTAAACGGAAAAGATTGTCAAGATTGAGATGACTGCACTAGTTTTGGTAGTTACAGAATCTGATAATTGGTTTTCTCTGACAACATTATTTGATTTTGGTGTTTCCATCTCAGATCAGTTTAACGTTATTTGACGAAAAATTTTGCTCATGTTTCATCAAGGATTATTAGTATGCACCATACTGCCACCAAAGATGTCTATTGATGAATAATGTAATCTCTGAATGATCGATCAATGTAAAGGTGTCATTGAGGAAGCTGAAGACTCGTCTAGATATTCATGTTCCTTGCACATTCATCGGTACCTTGAGGCAGATTTCCGAGCAGATGCATTCCCAATAAGCTGGCTTTCGGGAACTCCTTAAGACTTCAGAAGGGACTCATGAGTATTGTTTTCTTGGTATGTTTTTTAGCTATTCATTCTTTTTCGGTAAGCCATTTTTGAGCATATGCTTGTTCAGAAAAATATTGGTCTTGGTAGAATTCATTTTAGAAATTTATGTTACAATTATAAAATGCTGGAAAGTATTTACACATACAAAATATGTATAGATTGACATTTTAGATGACAAATAGAATTATTATCTTGATTCTTGCATGAGGATTTACTATTTTTATTTGGAGAGTGTATAGATTTGCAGAGATGAACAGGTGGATTAGTTCTTCAGATTCTATTATATCAATGAAATCATTACAACACCTTCACATTGCATTCTGCTAAACTCTTTTGTTATAATTTTTAACTTATAAAAAACAAAATAAAAGAAAATTGAGGATTATAACTAAAAATTGGGAAATGTAGAGCAGCGTGGCTAACAAGAGAGAATTATTCTCCTTTCCTCTTCCTTTTATTATTGAAGCTTTGTGCCTTTAAGTTTACTCTCAACATCTTTATCATTGGCGTATAAAAAGTCCTCTTATGTTTAATTTTAATTCATAAATTGAAAATACAAAATTAGAATTACTAAACTTTTGCTTGTTAATTTAGCTTTTTATTAAAACTTGTGCTTTGTATAAATGGTTAGTAAGTAAGTATATAAATGAATATTTGATAATGCATTTCTCATTTAATATTACAAGTATTTAATTTTTTTAATAATATACTAGAAAATTTTAGGAGTAAAGAGAGAAAATAAAAGATATAAAATATATGGTAAGAATAATATTAGAAAACAAATTTTTTATACAAATTTTGTTGTACAAGTTTACATAATATTTGATATTAAATAGAAAATATTATTTAATTATTAATAGTGTCAAATTAGTTTGTATATAATAAATTTATATAGTTTTTATTATACAATAATTGGATTCTACTTTCAAAAATCGGGATATATAATAACATAATATATATAAATAGAATTGTTAATTCAGTTGATTAAATCTTTTGAAGGTCTAAGATTCAAACTCTGTTCACATGACGCTTAAGAGTAGAGGAAGAATTTAATTTATTTTCTTGTAATATTTAAAATTTAAATAAAAAGTTTGATTGAAATGAGCATGACCTACCCTTATATTTGAATGGATACAAATTCTGTCATTTAAAGTGGGCCACAATTTCGTGCTAACCACAAGCCCTTCGAGTGAACACAACTGGCATTGAAGAACAAATGTTTACCAATAGGAGTGAGGTAATCTCACCTTATCCACACGTCAACCACAATCTTTCATCTAAATTCATCCCCAAATCATCCATCAAATATCCACAAACCAACAAAATCAACTTAAACCCTTATAAACTCTTCATCTTCACCATCTTTTAGCTCTCGAAGAATCACCAACTCTTTTTTTTTTTTTTTTTTTCTGAAACAGCAAAACAATGGCAGCCATGAATTCTGGTATTTTGGCTTGCGGCTATGCCATTTCAGGCAGCACTGGATCATCTGAACTCAGTGCTAAGATTGCTTCAGTTTCAGTTTCAAACCCACCTCACAAATTTTCTGTGATCAGAGCTCAACAAGCTGGATTCCCTAAAGAATCAAGAGGGAATGAAGGAAGAAGAGCTGCTATGGTTGTGCTAGCTGCTACACTTTTCACCACTGCTGTCTCTTCTTCTTCTGCTAATGCTGGAGTTATTGAACAATACCTGGAGAAGAGCAAAGCCAACAAGGTTGTTAAATTTGTTTGATTGAAGTAAACTTTGTGTTTAATCATTAATGATCATCTGTTTCTGGTTTGATGATGCTCATTAATGAATTTGCAGGAATTGAATGATAAGAAGAGGTTGGCCGCGAGTGGTGCTAACTTTGCTAGAGCATACACAGTTGAATTTGGAACGTGCAAGTTCCCCGAGAACTTTACAGGATGCCAAGGTCTTGCTAAGCAGAAGGTTTTGATCTGATTTCTAGCCCCGTTTTCATTAGTTTTCTAAAATGGGTTGTTGATTTTCTTGGAATGTTTGGCTTGTTTTATGCAGAAAGTGGCATTTCTCTCTGATGATTTGGCTTTGGAATGCGAAGGGAAAGACAAATTTAAGTGTGGTTCCAATGTTTTCTGGAAATGGTGAAGAGGAAAACCTGAAAAGTACTTTCTGAAAACGCACAACTTTCCCCTACCCTGTATCTAATTTTTAATTTCAAGCAATTTCATATTGTTTGCTCTATTATTCTCTGGCCATAATAATTATATATACCCATAATTTTTTTTTGAGAAAATTGGGAATTATTTTCTAGGAAATCTAAAAGGCTGGTAACAATACAAAATTAAAACTCATATTTCGCAACAAGGAATTGAATGACACGTTCTCTATCTTTACATGTCACTCCCTGTGAATTGTGTACATTTGTAGTAAACTCTTCTTTCTAGCTAGAACTCGAAATGCCTTTATTTACAAATCCGGAATTGTTGTGTAGTATCAGAAATCAATCATAAAGAATCATTAAGATCACATCGATCACAGCAAAATCGATTTAACCCAAAAAGCAATCTTGTGGATTAAATTTTTCCAAACCTGCAATTTTCACGTAGTCTACGAGCTTTCTCCCAACCGAAGCTAGCAAGTAGTTTCGTTGTCATTGAAGTTGACTTTGCTGAACCCAGACTTCATTTCCAAAATGCAATTCACTTGAACCTGAATTCCATCGCATAATCCAGAATCATCGAGAAATTGAACACCAGGATGAAGAGCCATTGTTCTGCAACTCAGGACATGGCAAAGGGAACACCTCGCTGGTAAAACCTGAAACATATTGACACTGCCATCTAGCAGAAGGGGGTAGGCCTAATAGGCTAATATTTTTCATGCACATCTCTGCAAATTGTGCGTCTTCGATGCCTTCCAATATGGGGGCTTTTGTGGAATTTACACTGACCATATTAACAATAGAAATACCCTTTATTTTAGGAACTGCTTCGGGATCCCATCCTTCGTTGGGATGGTCATTAGAGCCTCTGCAGAGCCTTATTGGTATCTTGACTCTCTCCGTTGTTACATTGCTTACAGTGATGTTTAGAATATATCCCCCTCTACCTTTGTCCGTCTTTATACGCACCCCAGCTGCTGCATCCCAAACATGCAAGCAATCGACAGTTACATTAAAAATCCCTCCAGACATCTCACTACCTATTCCAACTCCAGAACAAGTTGGGGTAGTGCCCGAAACTCTCCTCACTATGATGTTTGAGCTCGGACGTTCCATTGAAATGCCATACTGGTCCCATCCACTCTTCACGGCTACCAGATCATCCCCACTTTCAATGTAACAGTCTTCAATACACACTTTGGTGCTTGAGTCTGTAAAACATATCATAAACGTTTAATAAGCATGAAGACTAGAGCAATGCAGACTTGATATGATAGAACACAAAAATGAGAACAGAAAATAGGGTACCTGGGTCTATCCCATCAGTATTTGGTGCGTTGAGGGGAGCCAGGATTGTCATCCCTTTGATAACAACATTACTGAAACAAAAACAGCACTGTCTATTAGCAACTCTAGTGGAAGACATGTCCACGAAGTCGTACCAAAATGTTAAATAAGAAACACACCGCAATTACAATTACTCACATGTGCTTTGTTTCAGTTATATATCTATACTATGTTGCTATTAAATAATAACCTTAACAGGCTCAATATCATATCACCTTAAATTTGCTTGAACGTTTATCATACTGAATAGCATTACTGAACACATGGAAAGATTAAAAACACATAAGGAAAGCCAAAAATGTCTGAACCTGCAGTAAACTGGATGGACTGTCCAGAATGGAGAATTTCGGAAGGTGAGATTAGAGATGAGAATGTTATGAGAGTTCATCAGTTCGACTAGGAGGCCTCTTGTGTGTTTCAGTGTTCCGTTCCACCATAGATCCCACCACATCTTCCCTTGACCATCAATAGTTCCATTATTTCCTGCAAAACCAAATAACGAATTGAGTTCTAGTTATTGGTTATTACAAAACAAAAGAAAAAACTACACAAAATTTAAGATCAAATGAACATGTAAGAGTTTCTCTTCCGCAAGTTTTTTAAATGTTACCAGACCATCAACAGTAATAAATCTCCTTTGTCCCTTTTCCCTTGATCCCAGCAACCAAAAAATGGAAGATATAACAACAATTAAGAGTCTTTCTCTTTTTTCTGTTTCCCATCCTGTTTTCTTTTGAGCCAAATTTAACTTCCAACCTTTAGAATCTTCAATATGTTGACCTAACTCGGACCTAGCAGTCTTTCACATATGTTCTCTCTATTATCTAATTCATTTGAGTTCCGAAGATCATCCCTCCATCGGCCCCAGCCAATAAATTTATAAACAATTACAAGCATTACAGTTGTCAAAGAAAAATGTAAAATATAGAAGGGCAATGACACCTTCTTTTGAGTTATATTTCACTGAAATATAGTATCTTACAGTAAAACACCAGAGGAGAACACCAAGGATTGCATAATTTTGCTATATTAAAGAATATTATACAGGTAGAAAGTTACTATCTTTGCAATATGGAGGTGCACATATAAAGGTCATTTTTACTAATCCAAACAATCCACAATTTCTATTGTCTATAAAATATTCCACTTGGTCATCCACAAAACTCAAGATAAGCCTAATTTATTCTCTTCAACACTCAAAACAAGTCCATTATTTAATTTTCACACGCCGAATGAATACAAGATCATAATATTCAAAGTCGGATTGTCAAAAGCAAACCATTGCCTTTCGTTATTCTTTTCTCCTCTTTTTCAATTTTTTCCCCTCTTTTGGTGATTAGGAAAGCATTATAAAACATTGCTTATGCAGCAAATATAATAATTACAAATCAAAAAGCGTTTCATTACCTGTAATTACAACATCGGTGAGACCATTACCATGAATAAGACTAATATGTCTCCCCCCTAATCTCTCTCTCCCTCTTCCATAAGAAGGCAATGGCTCTATTATCGGCCATTCTTCCGGGTTCTATTAATCAAAATCAAGAAAAAGGGAAAGTTAGAAACAAAACTACATGATTCATTAAGTGAACGCATTAACTCAGTCAGCAACGTTACCCACATAAAAACAACAAAAGCATGCGCACACGTATACGCACACACTCACACAAAATACTAACATCAACTTTTTCTTTCTTTAAATTTTTATTATGGTGGGTTCCTTCCATTGAGGCATAAAACATCAGCACAATCAGCACATACCAAACTTCTTTATCTTTTGAAGAAAGGTGGCAAAAAGGAGAAAATGAGCATGAGAACGTGACCTCCCTAATCACCGAATTAAACTAATTGGAATATTATGGTGTTCATTTATTCATTTTTGCTTCTTTAAACTCCTTTCATTTCTGGGTTTTAAACTCAAACATCAGCAAAAAACCTCAAAACAGTAATACTTACTGATCATTAGACACAATCTATCTAATGTTTTTGCTTATATGTAAGAATTTGGTCATGTTTCCAAGTTTAATGATTCATCGTGATTTTTTCCTCAGAAAAAGTCCACGAAATTTATCTAATCTCTATAAATATAATATTTTTATATTTTTCAAATTTCTTGAAAAGTAAAGTAAAAAGTTGAAAATTTAAAAAAAAAAGGAAATTTATAAATATAAAAGAGATTATTTTAAATACCTGACTGCCTAAAATAACAGCACCCTCTTCGAGAAACAGTGTCAAATTACTGGTGAGATTAAAGCTTCCGGTGAGCCACTTACCCGCCGGCACGTTCAAATGGGTCCCACCTTTATCTCCGAAACTTTGCATGTACCGCACCGCTCTCCGAAACGCTTCGGTATTCGACGTTTTCCCGTCACCAACTCCTCCGAAATCCTTTATTGACATCACAACTTTTCTCTTGGGCTGTTTCCCATAGAATGCGGCACAGGATTCCGGGTCCGAAGAGCCGTCATCGGGTTCGGACGATCAGGAAAGAACGAACCGAACAGGAGATATAGAGGATTTCGTTGTGATATGAAAAGAGAGGATTGTGACGAAAGTGAATAGAAAAAGAAGAGACGGCCATGAAGGTTAGCTAAATTTACCCATCAGTACATTCGAATTCGTTTTTCTTTATTCCATTACTTTTTCTGTTGCATGCAGGGACTGAAACGGAAAAGAAAAAAACCTTTCAAAAAAAGGAAAGAAAATTAGAAAATATTTTTTTCAATGGAAGTTTTATGATTTCGCATGCATAAAACGGCGAAAAAAAAATAAAATAAAATAAAAATATTTTATTGTGACAAAAAATTTAGTTGTTGATTGTATGGTTGAGGGTAAGGAACAGATGTTTGTTAATAAGATACGTAATGAGATGGGTGCGTTCTGTGCTTGGGTGCGTATTTTAGCGAAGGTTGGGAAACGGCCTGTCCAGCTCGGACATTTCAAGGAAAAACTGCGGTCCGGTTTGTTCGGTATAAAGCTTTGAATCATGTATGGTCACTCACACAATCTGACTAGAATTGACGACGATAACTTATTGTCACGTATGTTTTGATAGCTCTTTCTGCCATGTGTCACAGTATTATAAGTTGTTAGATAAGCTTACGTAAATGGTGATTTTCTACAAAGGAGCGGCGGAAAGATACCGCTATTCACGGGACTCTCAACAATTTTTTTTATCCGAGACTTTCATATTTTTATGGGTTTTCTTCCGTACTTCGCAAACATATTCGATTGTAATACATTTGATGAACACGTGGAAGTATGATTACTACCGCGTTCGATTTTGAAATTTTGGTTGTGAAAGCATGTGATTACTACCGTGTCTGTAAGAAAATCTAATTTTGTGGGCCCATGATGGGCCTAAAGGATTTTTTAAGAACATTCCTTTCGTTTGTCCCTTTTGTTTTTATTTTTTATTTATTTTTATGATTATGATTGTTCTCCCAATTTCCACCTTACCAACGTGATGGGATATCAAATCACTCATTTATTTATTTTAAAAAATATAATTATTTACTGGTTTGGACGTCAAAATTTAAGTGAAAGGTATTAATTATTTAATTATTTATTTTTATTATAATTTTAATTATAAATACATATAAAATATTACGAAAAATTTGAGAATTTAAATTTATAACTAAAAAATTAGAACAATTTATAGGTTTGAGCAAAATAGAACTTGAATTTTGCCCACCAAGTTTATTGGAGGACTAATTGTTAGGCATGGCAAAATCTCTTCCTCCCTAATAATAAAGGATTTAAACCAAAAATGGAATCGAAATTTTGACTTTTAATTTTAAAGAAACAAGATTCAAACGAGATCGTTTAAGATTGAACCCAAATGTTTTTATGAACTCTTGTTACAATGATCGTCATTTAATAAAATTATCTAAAATAAACTCTTAATAATAATAATAATAATAATAATAATTGTTATATTTGTATCAAAACAAATTAAAAAGTTATGGGTTGTGTTTAGTTTAAAATAAAATTAAAAAATTCTTTAGTAAGATTGATTTTAGCAAAACTACCTCATTTTTTAATTAATGTTTAGCATCTAACATTTTATCTCATGACAATAAATTTCATATCAACAGAGCTTGTGTTTCTATTTGAAAAAACATTATGATTGAAAAATTTTTTACAATATTAAGAGATTTTTTTAGGGTACAATAACGGGATGGATGTATAGTATTTGGGGTTACAAATATTTAATTTTTAATAATATTATTTTTTAATTAGAGATGATTAATTTGTTGAAGGTTAATTTAAAATTTTTATTATTTATATGGGTATATATTTAAAAATATATTTGATAAAACTATTTTCACAATCTGATATTGAAAAATAACTCTTTTTTATTTGTTCTTCCCAAAATCTGTTACGAGGTGATTGATTTTTAAAAGCAATTCTAAAAAAGATTTAACAAATACTTAAAATAATTTTTAATTGTCCAAAATCACTTTTAAAAATAAAAATAAATTAAAAAAATTCAAAATTAAATATTTTTTTAATAATTTAATCCTTCTTAAAAAATATCTCTAGTAAAGTCATCAAACTATTAATATTGTTCAAAATTTAAATGTAAAAAAATGAAATTGATATCTATTCAAATAATAATGGGATAGATCACCTAAAAATTAGAGTTGAAGTTCGAGGAATTAATTAAATGTGAAAAAAGTGTTAAACACCTCATAACTTTCATAAAAACACTTACTAAAAAAAAAAAAAAATTTTAAATTTTAATTTTTTAAATTTACACTTATTTATAATT
>JAWDEX010000019.1:765183-793508 GCA_035221805.1 Trichilia hirta | reverse complement strand
TATTATTTATTTGATTTATGATGATAATGATCAAAGAGCCATCTGTAGCTATAAGGTGTAAGCAGCTTAGGGATGAACTGAGGTAGTCGCTATCCTAAGCGAGTGAGTGCACCAATGGGACCAGTATAAGGGAGATTACGATCTCAATTTTAGAATAGCCTACTAGGTAAGAATGTTAAGAACAAACATGTGTAGATTTATGTGCTACTCAAGGCTAAAGTCAATTATGAGCAGTTTTTAAAAAAATAAATATAGTTTTTACTTGACAATATGCATACCATTTTATTTGACTTTTATTACTTTTATATAGAAAGGAAAAGTCACTAATGGCTTAAGTTTGTTCTTGGCCAAAGAAAATGCCAAGGAGAAAGCCAACCTAATAATTTTCAAATACAAGCCATAGTTTTCATTGAAACAAATTGATTTCTATACAAATTATAAATATTTTCTTAAAATATTTTGTGATAAATATTTTTATATGTTTATATATATTATTGTATATACTAATGGAATATACTCTTGTATACTCACTCCTTATACTTTAGTTTCAGGTAATCACAAACAAAGTAGAAAGTTAGCTAATAATGGTGATTATTTATCAAAGGTTTAGAGCCTTAAATATACTCTCACTTGACTCACTTCTTTAATGTTTATGTCTACTAGGATGATTAAGAAATAATAAGACTTGTATTATTTTATAAATTGTATTGTGTTATTTTGGATGTATCAATTTATTGTTTTATAAAGTGATTTGGAAATGTATCAAAGAGATAGCTTATATTATTGTATTGATGATGTGATTTGAGAAATAATTTTGAAATATATATATATATTTGTATTAAAAACATATACCTAAAATGGTTTACAAGTTCCAGAGATATTCTAGAATTTATAATGTATTTCAAAAGCTTGTGATAGTCATCATGTATGAACCCCAAGAACAGAAGCGTGACACAAGATGAGAACCTACACCTAAGAGCTCTACACTGAGAGCTATTTCTAAATAGCTACATCAACTTGAGAAGGAGAAATGGATAATAGTAACAAGGATAAATTCAAAGTAGTTATTCTCTAACATAATCTCTCTTAAAATCTCTCAAGATATGTGTGGAAAGTAGGGGATTCGTGATAGAAAAATTGATAAAGGATAAATGTGATTGGCATTCTTAAAATCTCTCATCCATAATTTGAAATTAATGAGAGGCAATCACAACTCATGATTCTCGAATTCATAAGAGGAAATCCTGGTCATTTCTAGGGTTAACCATCCCTATGCATAAGTCAACAATCATTATAAAAATAAAAAAAAAAAATTAAAAAAAAAATACATTTTTTTGATACATAAACTCTATCAAATTGCTGCGGTATTTTTTACAAAGTAACATCTAGACTAACTTAAACATTAGAGGTTTTCACCAAACAATTGGCTTTTCTTCTTATTCTATTATGTGATTGCAGCCTTCAGACAAATCAACACAAGATTCAGTACTCGAAAAGCCAACTAGAATTTTTGTGCATCATCAAGTATGTTTTAAATTATAATTTATCTAATTTCATAATTATATATACTACATTGTATTGTTTAAATATGTTAACAATTAATAAAAAAAAATTATTAATATGAAATATTAAAATGTGATTTAAAAAATTAAAAGCTTTTCGTATAAAAATTTTAATTAATTAAATAATTTTTTAAAAATTTTAATAGTCCTACGTCTTTTAACACGAGACCCCGAAACAAAAACAAATTTTATAAATTGAAACACTTCAATAATGGAACTCATTATAGTATCAATTACAAATTTAAAGGTACCTACTAAAATCACTTAAAAAAAACAGTTTCAATTATTAGAAATAAATCAAACAACAAGGAGATGTAAGAAATTTTTTTGAAAATCTTTTCAACCATACTCTTTTTTTTTTTCATTAAAAAAAATTATTATAAAATTTTAATTGCAACGAATTTGTAACATAATCAAAGATAATGTCTATTATTGTATTTTATAATTTTAATCTAATTCATAAGTGATCATTATTGTAAACGTGAAATTGTAAATTTATTTAATTTATTATTATTTTAAAATTTTAACCAATTAAATTTATTGACAGCCATCATTGATGTTATATTTAATCAATTTATTGCTTATTTTATTGTATTTAATCTACAGAAATAACGCTAATTTGCTATGATTTAATTAATCATTATTATTATGATGATGATGATGATGATGATTTTGTTAATGTATGTTCTTGTATTTTATAATTCTAATTACTGAATAAAGGGTTAATTTTGTAAATGTGAACTTGTAAATTTATTTAATCTATTATTATTTTAAAATTTTAACCAGTTAAATTCATTGAAAACCATCATTGACGTTGCATTTAGTCAATCAATTGTTTATAATATTGCATTTAATTTTTAGAAATAATATTTAATTTATTCTTTAATTATGGTTTTTAAGTCTATAATTAATTAAATAATTATCCAATGATAGCTAACTTTAATAAAAAATAAAATAAAATTTGTATCTTATTTTAAATAACATAATTTAATTTATTGTTATGAGCCCATGGGCTATTTCAAACATCAAAATGTACCGGCCCATTATCCTATTCGAAACACTCGTTAGAGCTAATACGACAAGCTTTTGGGCTGCCTCAAGTATGGCCCCAAAACCCATCTTAGCACGGCCCATCTGGCCACTGGTTAATGGAGGGCCTAAAAATTGTAATCGAACGAGCTTCATATAATTAGTGTGTATACTTGGGCCTGACTAAAACAAGGCCCTCATAAACTGAATTTTTCATGGCTAGGTTGTCCGTTAGCCGTATCTATATATCGGCCTCTCTAACGTAAGGTGAAACGGATAAACCACAATACACTTCGTTTTTGTTTGTTTTTTTTATCAAATCAATGTGATAAACATTGAGATACAAATAATATTACAAAAGATAAAAGTGACATGACATAATTAATTCTTCCTATTACATTAACAGTGAGATAAACCCATTTAAGGCATTCTCGTACATTGATTCAAATAGAAGTAAATGTTTTGAATTAATGATACTAATATAGTAAAATATACAAGGAATCAAATTCTGATAAAATGGCTCTTTTTTATTTATTAATTTATTCATAAAATAAAATAATTAATTGTTTGTGATACTAAATTAGTTCATTAGTACAAGTTAATTAATTAATTAATTAATTAATTAATACCAAATAAAGTTAGATAATGTAAAATATTAAAAATATAAATGCATTATTATATTTCTAATAATTTGATAGTCTTATAACTTTATGTACTTAACATATCATTATCATAGTACCAAATTTAATATCATACAATCAAGTCTTAGTTATACTATCTAATCAACTACAATATGCATGTAAATTTAGGCCTTGTTTAATATTTTATTATAAGAAGTAGAATTCAACTAATGAAAAGAAGTACTTCAAAATATACAACGATTATGCAATTGTATTAAGTTTTTCATAATTTTGCCCTAAAACACCCGATCAAGTCGTTTGTAGTAATTTAGTGTCCTTTCGTGCTTGACTCTGAGAGTAGATTAAAATTTTTATTCTAAACTTAATATAAAAAATTTATTTTTAATATCTTGCCTCTACGATAAGACTTAAAACAATTGGGCTCAATATTTAAAAAACTAAAATATATATATATATATATATATTGGCAGTGAAAGAAGGACATACCAACAACTTATAATAAATTGGAGTGAGGGTCAAAATTTTGATAATAAACAAAACAATAAGTTCAAATTAACCCTAATATAAATCAAAGTAATACTATGCATTTTAAATATTTATTCTAATTTTTATCATAAGCAATGTGTTATTAATTAATTTAATAATAAATTATTTTTAAAGGATAAATAATTTATCATCTAATAACACATAATTAATCAATTAAAATATAATATTATTGATTGACAGTATTTGCTAAATAAATTTTATTTATTTATTTATTTAGTTTTACACTAAAATTTTAGCAATTAATGTTTTGAGTATCTCTTATGCAATATAAATTTAACGATACAAACTGACTTTTGTCATGTCCTATATTATTATTAAAATTTACGAAATAAAAAAATATATATGAAAATTTGTCAATAATATAATTTAATATATAATAATTTTATATTCCAATAATTTATATATTAAAAAACTATTTCAATCCCTCGCATAAACCTTCTTTTTTTTTTATTTTTTTTTTTCACTTTCTTACGACGCATAATCTTAATATAGAGAAAGAAAATTAATAAATTGTTTAATTGATAACAATCGTCGAGATCTCATTTTCCGAGCTTTCTATACCAGCAGTTTCTTAATTGGGTCATCGCTTTCTTTAATAGTTCCAACTTCCAGTCAGGGCTCGCTAGTTATATACAACATTCATTCATCAAAATTCAGGTATTCCGATCTCTCACTCTCTGTTTATACTTATGAAATTGAATTATATGATCAAATTCGAACTGGGTTCCTTAACTTATGGTCGCCATTCTAAATTTTCGCGTCACTTAGGGAATTTTTGATGTTTTGTATGGACTAATACCGATCTTCAGTTTGATTCTGTTGCTTAAGGCTGATCCATTTTTTTTCTTTTTTTATTATAATAACAGTAATTTTGAAAATAGGGTTTGTTTATTTGTATTTTGATGGGAGTGATAATAATTATCTCTGTTTTCACTGATATAAAGTGCAGTTCAGGTGGGGATTGTGGTTTTTGTGAGATTTGGAATTTTTTGGTAGTGTTTGAGAATTGGGAGTGAAGTTGAATGGATTCATTGTCAAATCAGCCGGAATTTGATTACTTGTTCAAGTTGTTGATGATCGGAGATTCGGGTGTTGGAAAAAGTAGTCTCCTTTTGAGTTTTACTTCTGATAACTTCGAAGATCTTTCACCTACTATTGGTAAGGGTTGTTACCCCTCGTACACATACACCACCGATTGGCTAGATAGCTATGTGCATAATGTTGTTATTTTCATACATACTATAGTTAAGAAGCATTATTTTGATAGTTTTGCTTGTTTGATATTGTGATTTATTTATATTTTTAATTTACTATGTAGGTGTCGATTTTAAGGTGAAATATGTTGATGTTGGAGGAAAGAGGTTGAAACTTGCAATTTGGGATACAGGTGATGGCATGCTTAATTTTGAGCTATTTATTGACATTATATCAGCGCTGTACATTGCCTAATTGCTGCAGCTGCAACTTATGTACACCAAGTGATGTATTTGAAACACCCTGGACAATCATAATTATTAGTTGTTTGTGGCCTTAAGTACTACAAAAATTCAATTTTGTGGTGGCACAATAATAAACAAAGTGCATCTTCTAGTTTCATTTCTAGCATAATGTTTCCGATGTGTATTAATACGGTTGAAGGATAACATTTTTCTTTCTTTATACATATTTGTGTCCTTGTTTTGCTAGATCTTAACTAAAGAGTTTGGCATTTCATTTTTGGCATTTCATTTTTTTTCGTAGAGAGAAGGAATTCAGCCGACCCTAACACACTACTGCTGAATGTTTGATCATGCAGCTGGTCAGGAGAGATTCCGAACATTGACAAGTTCTTACTACAGAGGTGCTCAGGGGATCATTATGGGTATTGAATTTTACCTTTTCATGCAGTATTTTTGTTTAATTTTGTCTGCAAATTTCTGGCTAATGCTTTGTTCAAGAAACTTTATTTAATTTTAACGAACCTGTGCTTCTAATGTATTGAATCTACTGAGTCATTTGGTTCTTGCAGTAGTTTCTTCCTAACTTGGCCACTGACTATCTAAAAAGACTATGATTCTTTTCTTCTTTCCTTTCAACTTCCTTTAATCCTTTACTTTATCCGTACAAATTCTGATGTCTGCAAGTGTATTTGCACGTGTTTGACTGGCTTTAGTATATTCATTTCTCTTGACTAAAACTGGCTCCATTTTTCTATTTCATCTCATAATTTTTTCTAATTATTTAGTTGGCCTTCAGAAAAAAAGTTTCATTGTTTAAATTGCAACAGTTTATGATGTTACACGGCGAGATACATTTACAAATCTTTCTGATATATGGGCCAAGGAGATTGACTTGTACTCAACA
This sequence comes from Trichilia hirta, assembly GCA_035221805.1. Classification (NCBI taxonomy): domain Eukaryota; kingdom Viridiplantae; phylum Streptophyta; class Magnoliopsida; order Sapindales; family Meliaceae; genus Trichilia; species Trichilia hirta. The sequence continues at coordinate 787,387 of JAWDEX010000019.1, read as the reverse complement.
AATCAAGACTGCATCAAAATGCTTGTTGGAAACAAAGTTGATAAGGTACTACGGCTGTGCTTGATCACTGGCCCTTGTTTCTCTTCAAATAATTATGTGTGGACTAGATTTCTTGAGCCATTTATGGTTTGAATGCTTTAGTTCTTTAATGATCCATTTCAAATAAAATGGAAACCAGTGCCTGTATGTGGATGTAGAAACTAGAATGGGTTCTGTGCTCCATTTATCTTCTTTCACTTAGCTGTTGATGGTCAAAACTGTAAGGTTTGTGGAAAAGAAGCAAAAGGAACAGGGTCAGATGACTGTCATCCAATGGACGTTAAAACTATTCTCTGTGAGCAGCATAGCAAGAAATTCTTTTTTATTGGCATGAGAAATTATAGTTCTTAATAAGTCAAATTGTGGCTATTATTATTATTTGTTAATTTCTGCTTTGAAGTTGTTGCCGTTATTTATGTTGTAGAATAAATCTATGGTTTTGGGAGGCAACTTCCTGCTTCTTTCTTAGGTTTCTAGAATCTCCACTTTGAATGATGTGGTTGAGACGTTTGCTTTTATTCATGTTGTAGACTATGGTATGTTTTCTTGCTGTCGTTCTCTGTTAAAACTCTTTCCAAACACCCGAACCTTTGGCTGTTCATGCTCTTGCCCGCTTGCTTGCTTGTTGGTTCTTTGAAATTGTATCTGATATTTGGTGTTGTTTGCCAACTTCAGATGCAATTTATGAGTTGTTAAGTCTGAATTGAGGATGTTAAACTAAATTGTTTATCCTTTTCAGGAAAGTGAAAGGGTTGTGACAAAGAAAGAGGGAATAAACTTTGCAAGGGAATATGGATGCCTTTTTATCGAATGCAGTGCTAAAACTCGTATTAATGTACAACAGTGCTTTGAAGAACTTGTTCTAAAGGTATGAAAGAGATATTAACTGTCTTGAGTGGTATAAAGTTTCTGTCTTGTTTCCCAATTCTTATCCTAGAGAATAACGGCATGAATGATGATTCTATGCAGATTTTAGATACACCTAGCCTCTTAGCAGATGGATCCAAAGGTGTGAAGAAGAACATATTTAAACAGAAACCTCCAGAAGCTGATGCCTCCGCAAGCGGTTGTTGCTGATTCTTTGTTGCATTCATCGCACGTGTCCAAATCTCTCTCTTAACTGAAATGATGATAATCACGATTCCTCTTTTAATCCCAAAGTAATCATTTATTTTATTTTTGTTTTTCTTGAATTATCAATTACATCAAGTAATATAGTAATGGTTTGATCTTATGTCTGCCCTGTTGCTTCTCATATTTACTTAATATGAACACTGAAAAACTGCTGTTTTATCACATCTTAGTCTGGAAAGAGTTATTGATATGGCAGTAAAATTTTATGTTTATTTGTTTTGTTGTGCAAATTTTGTTGCTGATCGAGTTGTAACAGTGTCTCTTCGTGTTTGTCATTTAAAATCTGCATATAAGTATTAATTAATTTGTTCCAAATTTGATGATAAGTTTGAGGGAGGATACTGTTAAACAACCACGTTACATCTTTGGGAGTAAATTTTATTTTGAATTTATTTTGATTCAACTATAAAAAATGTAAAAAATGCTTAGTTAAAGAATGAAAGTAAAATAAATTAACACCTTTTGGATTAATTAATATATATGACATATTTTTATTTAAATAATATTTTATTAATTTTAAAGGTCTAAAATAAAATTAATCAGCGAATAATGAAATGGCGCCAAATTCGGTATCCGAGGGCTAGGTTTAATTTTATTAATAATATATTTGAGTTTAAAGTGCTAGAATACTTGCAAACTGGCCTTTTTTAAGTGAAACGACAAGGGGTGAATCTGTAGTAGTTTGATATTGTCGTATTCATCTGTGATTTCTATAAATTTCAGGGGAGATATCCGCTAATTCCCTTAAAAGCAAAAGGACAAGAATAATTCCAAATATTTTATCGAACGATTATAAAGCCCGGGACAAAATTATCAAAATTATGAAAATTACGTCCTGATTTATTGTTTCGATAAACTGTAGTGACTAAATTGTTAACAACCAATAATGAAATTGAAAAACGAAAGAACTTGTGGTGAGCCCACCTTCCCTAACTAAACGATGGCTGGTAGTACTACTGCAGGTCAAGTACCCGTTGCCCATCGCCTTCTCTTCAATCGGAACAGAAGTTCCTTCAAAACCCAACCAAAAATCTCAAAAATCCAATTGAATTTCAGTAGCAGGCGCTTCTTCGTCTTCTCTCTACCTCTTCTTCTGACGAATACAATCAAACTCAATTCATCTTCTGATGCTGTCGCGGCCGGTTACGACCCACTGACACAAGCCGAGAAAAACGCAAGCATCGCTCTCTCTAGAAGAGTTTCTGATGCATTAGCGCTGTTGGAGAAAGGAAGAGAGTTGCAGGCAATCGGTGATTTCAACAAAGCCCTTCATTACTTCACTCTTGTGAGTTCGTTACTTTTGTTTCGTAATGCAGGCAAGGCGTTCGATGAATTTCCTGACTGAATATTGATTTCAGGTTGTTGAGAATTACAAGGATTTTGCGTTCTCTGAATATGCGAGAGTGGGTAGAGCACTGGCTCTTTATGAAGTTGGTGATAGAGAAGAAGCAATTGCAGAAATGGAGGATGTTTCCATATCTTTGAAGGGATTCCCTGGTATAATTAAAGATTTTTATAAGATTTTTGGTTTCTAATTATCTGTAAATTGTAGAATAATTTTGTTGGGTTTTACGCAGAAGTACATGCAGCACTTGCAGCAGCGTTATATGCGGACAAGCATGCTCCATTGCTTGCTGAAAACCAGTTTGTAATTGCAACTCTACTTGATCCTCATTATATAGAAATCTCATATGTAAAAGAAACGAAGCATTGGCCTCCAAGTTTGGTTAGTTCTTTGCAACACTTCCTCACACTTTCCTAGGGATTTCAAACCAATCGTATTATATATCATACCGCCGGTTGTGAATGTTTTTTTCTCTTTTGGGTGGGGTGGTATTAGCAAGTTTACAAATTCAGCATAAATATAATCCATTATTGTATGTGTCAATACATAATTGTAATTAAAATGGTATATAAATGAGTACTTGCAATTTTCCTGATGATTTTCACTTTCTTTTTTACTTGTATTGTCTTCTTTAGGGTTGGTGGGTGTAAGCTATCATTCTTTAAGATGTGAAGAATTCAGTTTCTTCTGCAGTACTTGTTAATGCTTTAGTACTCTGTGAATACACCAGTCACATTTAGGTGAAAGATTCTTTCTTTCTGATCATTTATAGGCTTTGCCAGCTAAAATAGCTGGCACGCATTTTTCATGTATGCTTTGATCCTTGCTCTATATGAAAAAGTCAATACTAATTTAGCAGAGCATGATGAATACCTCCTCAGGTTAAGCTTAACTCAGGTGAAAGTATACACTAATTAAGCAGAGCATGAACAATACTTCCTCAGGTTAGCTTAACTCAGGTGTTAAATTATGTGGTAAAAATGTGAAGTTAATGAATCTAGAAAATGAATTGTAGAAACCTCAGTTTTATTCCTAAGAATAAATTAAAATCTCTAGTCCAACCAAAAATTTCTATGACATTTTGGCTCTAGGATTCCTTTATGAAGTTTATTGAATCAAATTCTTTTTGGATTGAAGAAACTGAGAAGATTTGAAGAGCAAGGATAGAGCAATTTTCAATTTTTCATTTTTAGCCTTGAATTGGCTTTCTAAAGTATATATGATCTCAAAATTGTTGGTAATGGAATTTTTGATATAAGAACTCATCTTTCCCTGGAATCTATGGATGAAATCAACTAGTTAAACTAACTTTTTTAAAGAATATTGTGTCTCTTTATCCATCTCTTTAACCTTTACAATTTAGGTATCTATTTGTTGTTGCTTATTAGTGCCATTCAGGTGCCAAGTCAATAACAATCTTCTTTGCACTAAGTTGATAAAATTTGCTCCAAAAGATAATCTGTGTCTAGTGTGGGCAATTCTCAATATATGCCAAACAATCAGCTTACTCTTTTCATCTAGCTGGTGTGTTTTCAAAGTTAAATATCAATAATAAAAAAAAGGGGAAAGAGGAAAGAAAATGTTGCTTACCATGTCAACAATAAATATGACAGTAGAAGTCAAATGGCAGTTGTGTTTCCTTTGATACAAAAATAGTTATAAACAATAGTTAGAAGTTCATTGTTCAACAAATAATTGGACAGGAATTAAGCTCAAATGAATTCTCAAAAAAACAAAATCAATTGTTGGATCAATTCTTGAATGAATTATATGAAGAAGATGGTTTCAAGGAGTATGCTAAAGAACATGTCTTAAAATTTGAACTTTAAAAATTAAAATGAAGAAATCAAGAATTATTGGCTTTGACTTTTGTTTCACTTAAAATTTGTTATCTACAGATTATTACAACAGCCGTGTTCATAAACTCCTTGATTATATTCTGAGTATTTGCCAAAAATTCATCACGTGTTTTTAATTATTCACTTTGTTATTAAAAGCTTCAAAAATCAACACTATATATCGGAGCATAACTAGTGAGAAAATACTATGTTTGATCTTACTTCTTATTCTACCTTTTTCTAATGGAAAGCACACATGCAAAATAGAAGTTTAAGCTTGATGCAAATCATTATCTTTCTTTTCTATTATTCCTGTGGCAGTGACAATACACTAATTGCACTAGAAGTGTAATCGTTTGTTCGAAGATGCATGGATTCAAATGAAGCGTAGAAGAAGTTAGATTTTTTTTTATCTAAGAACTAATTTGGTTTCAAACTCACCAGTCGAGCTCCTAGATGGAGAAATATGACGCAGGAGTTCTATTTGTCGGGTTAGAATTTTGGAAGAGCATATTTCCTGGTTTTGGATTTCAATATTATATCATGCAGCAGCCATTTTGAGTCAAAGTGACGGGGCAATCTAGACAATGCCGAGTCAGCTTGTATAATTAACGTTTAAATTTAGTAATACTCATTTTTTGAAGATGTTAATTAGTATTAGCTTCTAGTTTTTATTTGCTCTAATGTTTTGACTAGTTAAAACTTGTAATATATTACGCACTGAAAATAGATACTAGTTGTTATGGCGCACTTATCATTACTTTCTTCTGTAGTTTCATATCTATGAAAATGAAAGCATTTGAGACTTATATCATCAGATAATTGCTCTTTGCAAAGTGATTTCTCCTAAAAATCTAACAGGTAATTTTGCATTCAGGCTATATTTAGTATTGTAGTGATTCTATTACGTTTTATAAATAAAGTTATGATGTATTTGATAACACTAATTTTTAAGTCATATTTTTACATTGATATTTAATGTTTAATATTTTCATCCGCCAACAATTGTATCTTGAAACCTACCACAGTAATTACAAACAGAAACTCAATGTTATCAATCATTAGTTGGATTTCCGCATCATGTGATAGTGCCGAAATCCTGTTAAGCTCATTCTTCCCACACTTTATGACTCGTTTGCAAGGATTACTTTCTTACTGCTGTATGATGTTCCTGACTTCATTATTTTTTCCCTACCTCAACAGTAACTATTGCTACCCGTTTTCCTGCTCGAGGTTAACCCAAGTTTTGACTTTATTGCGCGAAAGTATGAACGGTTTGGTAATATAACAGAAGCAAAAAAAATGCTGTATGAGGTGAAATTTCTTCCATCTTTTATTTTGCTTGTTATAGACCAAAAGGAAGTGCCCCATTTCATAATTTGGTTTGCTTCTTAGCAGAAAATATGGACCATGTTTTCAAGTTCTTACATACAACTTTTAAAGGCAAACACTGCACCCACCACCAGTTGGTTGTTCCATTCTTATTGTCTTTCGTGGGTCCTTTTGTTTTTAGGCATTTAGACTTATTTTTCTGCTGGTTGGGCCTACCAGAATTAGTATCCTGAACGGCATTTGTATGAAACTGTGTGCAGAAAAAATGAAAAATCCGCAATGTATTCTTTCCTCGTGGTAAATTAGGACAAAGGAAAGTTAGAATATGATTGTTTTATCGAAAGTAAATCGTGCCGTGTCCCGTTGTGTCGGTAAGTTTGAAAAACTTGATTTCGTATCAGTTCAATTTAAATAATTGACTTAATAGGACCATTCATTGATTTTTGTATAGTATCATGTTGGGTGCTAGTATTTTTTTTTTAGTTATATTAAAATTATCAAAATATTATTCAATTTTAACTATTATACAATTAATATTAAGAGTGTTGTTGATTTTTTTTTTTTTTTTATGTTTATATTTTTTGAAAAATTATTTAATATTTGTACTCTTGTGGTTATTGTGTTACTTGTGCATTCCTTCATTCATTCATCAAATGAAATTGGCAAAAGGGTAATAATATTTTAATCCCTAAAATTTGTCATAATAATATGTAATGATATAGTTTAACAATTTTAACAAATCAGTCCTTGCAGAGAGACTAATTTATTTTTGGAAAACAACTAATATCAAGTACTAATTTATTATTTCGGTGAGTTTAAGGACTATTTTTTTTTTTTTTTGGTCACTTATCTATATGTGTTGCAATATCTGTTTAATAGTAATATTCAAATAACAGGAGCAGGTAATGACGTAACATTTTAAAATTATTAATAAAAAATAATTAAATGACAATAACATGAAAGGTAAAATGAATATAATAACATAATAAATGTTTATTATTGTTTTACCAGTTTAACACTTTATGTCACAAGATTTGACATTCAACGTTACAACTTTTACATTTGATGTTACAAATGGGTATGATTTGGTGTTATAACCACTTAATTGTATTTAAAATTATTAATTATAATATCAATTTGGTAAGATTGATATATTATAAATTATTTAAAATTCAGATGTCAATAATTTTAATTTATAATTATTATAAAATAAAATTATTAAATTCAATGCTACTAGTAGATATGATTGAGTGTTATAATGATGAGTTAATATTTAAAATAATATGAATTTGATGAGAATAGTGTATTATAAAGAAAATATATTTAAAATTCCAGTGTATTAATTTTTTATTTATTGTTATGATAAAATAAAATTATTAAATGTTGAATATGAATAAAAAGATGAATGATAAATTTTCAGTGTCAAATAAAAACGACCGTTTATTAAAATTTTAAATCATTATTCTTACGAAAATTAAATCAAATTATCGGATAAAAATTAAAATTACATTTCGTGGAAGGATTTTCTGCAAGCTACGTTGCGTGGGTCGAATGCATATTGCCGTGCCGTCATGCCGTGTTATGATTCTAGACAACATTTATTATGGATAATAACATTTTGGTCCCTAAACTTTTATATGTTTGTAAAACAAGATGCAATATAAATAGGTCCTCAGCTCTTATTGAAATAAGTGAAATACCCTTTAGTCTGAACTAATTTTATTGACCAACATCATGAATTTTAAACTAATTATTCTAATTTTTTTTAGATGATATGATATTTATCATTGGTTGAATAACAAATTAGAGTAATGAATTATCTTTTGCATCTTGAGAATTTATTATGTAATTAATGAATAAAAATTTAATTTAAAATGATAAAACTTGAACACTGCAGTAATTTTTCTTTTTTTCTTTTTCCCTTAGTTTTTATTCCCCTTCGTTATTTAAATGTTACACTTATTTTGAGGGATAGGCTCATTATATTGACTCCTTATTTTTTAATAATTTTTTTCTTTTCTTTTCTTTTACATTCCATTTATTTAGAAAATAGAATAATTTATTGATACCATTTATTTGTTAGAGGGAGCTGTGTCTTGTTTTATGAAAATGTGAAAATAGAGGGAGCTGTATTAATTCTTTCCAACAGTCCATTCTCTCTCCATCCCATGAGTAGCGTTTTTGAAAATCAAAGAGTATCCGTTTCGATATTTTGTTTGTATTTCGTGTCAAATTTGTTTCGTTGATTTGAATCAATTCTTTGCTTTGATTACGGAATTGACATTTGCTCTTTGATTACAGGAAATTATGGTCGTCTTACAATTTCAAACTGTAAGTATCCTCATTCATATCTTCAACTGTTAGCTAACAACATTAGTCCAAGAGAAAACAGAAAGGAAAGTTTGATAAAATCTTTTTTTATTTGAAATATGATTTTAAGATGGTTCAAATTTTCAATGAGAATGAAATGAAATTGTTATTAAAACTGGTTTCTTTACCTTAAAAAAAATTTAGATAGAACGATTTTATGAAACTATATATTTAATAACAATATATCATGGAAATTTAAATTATATTTTTTTATCGTAATAATAATTACGATTAATAAACGTCTATTATATATTATATGTGGTCAGAATTCATTAAATATTATAAAAAAGACGTAATATGTTGATCTCACTTAATGACTTTTTTTTTTTTTTTCTTTAGTTATTATTGCTATACTTTTTATTTAATAGTTTAAGCTTTTGAATTTAACAATAATTTTGAAATATAAAATTGAGTAAAAATTTAACAAGTAAGAAATTGAAAACCCTATTTCAATATAAATCAAAACTTTGAATTTTGCCATAACATAATCTTAAAACAAAACTAGTATTTACAGACAAATTTAACAATTTTTTTCACATAAAAAATACAAATTTGATTTGAAGAATATATGCATGCATATAACAAGATAAAAGAAACAAAGTTTGATACAACGTCTTATAGTTGAAATACAATTATAAAATTAATTGGGTTTTAGGGAGATTAAAATTGTTGACCCTTTTTTTTTTTTTTTTCAAATATTATTGTTAAACTATTACCTAATAGTAATTTATTGTCATATCAAATTAAGCTCTCATGTATTTACTTAATATTAATTATTTTTTTTTAATATTAGCTCTTTGGATTTTTTCTTTCTTTTCTTTTTTTAGATCTTTTAAATCAACACAACTTTAAAATGTGATCACTTCTCACGTACAGGAATTTGTTAAGATTTAACTTTAAATATTCTTGTTGAGCCCTTAAGTAATAGCCCCTTGCAATAATTTAAGTTGTTATGACCTGAATTGATTGACAGCTTGAGAGGATGTAAAATCCTTTTTCAAATAAATCAAAACTTTGATAATTGAGATTTGTATAATTAAAGCTAGAAGGGTCCTTTGTAATTATTTAATCTACAGGCTATAATTAGAAAGTTGCAATTTGCCACTTATCTAAAGTTTTTCTTTTAGGGTCAGTTTGATATTACAAAAATTGTACTCTAATTTAAAAGTAAAGTTTAAAAAAATAATATATTTTTATATTAATATTTAATATTTAAAGTTTTTATTATATAATAATTGTAGCTTAAAAACTACTATCCTCATTGCAAATACCAAATAAATTATAATATTTTAATATGGCGGTGAATGATGATTACGTGTTATTTTGAAAATAAAACTAAAAAAGTATTGACTTCAATTTTTAGTAATACTCACATAATTTTATATTGATATTTCATATTTAAAATTTTTATCTTATAACTTAAAAATTACAATACCAGTAAACAGACCTTTGTCTTTTTTAATCTCTATTTCTGCCCAAAAAAATTAAGATCATTGATGACTTTCTTAATCATTTGGATTTCAAGTTGCAGAAGGAAGAGCAAACATAAGATCACACGCGTAATTTACAGTACTTTTCATACGTCAAACTACTTAATTAATTATGACCCCACAAACTCTGTACTCTACACATTGTTCTTTTGTTCTTGTTCTTCAATCCATTTCGATCTAAGCAATTTCAGCAACATTCTAGCCTTTGTTTTCGTCCTACTGTTACACTGGCTCTGCAAAAGCAACAGCAACTGGGTCAAAATTCCTGAACAAATTGCTTCTTCTCTTGCCTGTAATGAATCACTGCATATCATCATTAGTGAATTGATTGCATTCTCACTTCCTTCGTGATCTGAAACCCTGAAAACCATTTTTACAAGTGAATAAACACCATTGGGGTGATTGATCAACTCCTTTTTAGCACTCTCTACAGATAAAACTTGCTCAATTCTAGCCATAGCTACGGCTGCAAAGCCTTTTTCACGTCTTTCGGCATTGGAAATGTATGATATGAGTCCATTTACAGCTCCTTCTTGTACTAGATTTTTACTGTTGGATTCTGTTGAACATAAGATTGCAGATAAGGCTTTGATTCCGGAATCAGATGCCTCAGAATTGTTACCAACAACTGAAATAATTTGATGGATCAATTTGCAATGTTTTCCAAGTTTTGAGCATAGTTCTTTTGTCTGTTGGGATGATGATATTACCTCAAAAAGATGACATAAATTCTTCTTGACCAAACTACTTCCATGTTCAAACAAAATGATGAAAGATTCTATTTTGGATTCTTCATTCAGCATATTTAGAGCTTCCAATTCTCCCATAGACAGCAACTTTTGAACACAAGAAAGCGCTTCCTCAACAAACATGACATATTCTTGAGAAAATTTCAGTTCTGCTTCTCCGAAAAGCTGTTCCAACAGTAAAGGCAAGAACCCGAGTTGAAGCAAAATAGAATTACTAGTAGGAGATTCTTTTATTACAACACCAATCTTCTGAACAATCTGAAGCTTGATTTGAGTGGTGGATTCATGAGATTGAAGACTGTGTTTCATTGCTGATAAAGAGTCATCGGTTGTCAAGTAATCAGGATCAATCTGATGACCAGCAATTTGAATCCACTGATTGATCAGCTGACGAAGGGTATGATTTGGAACAAAAGTAGTATCATGAAGTTTCTGCATTGTTACAGGACAAGTGAGATTTCCTGCAGACAGCCATTTTTCAATGTTTGATCTATCATAAGTTTGGCCTGTACACAGAGTTACAGGATCTCTGAACAAATCTAGACTGATTGGGCATCTAAACAAGTGGGGAATGCTGATTTGAGACTCTGTCATGGAAGAAAACAGAAGAATCAAAATGGGGTTTTAAAAAATAATAAAAACTAAGAAATGAAATGATACTATATAACTCTATAAGATTTTAGTTGAAGTCGATGCTTATAGGGAGAGTGTGGAAAAATTTTGATGATCAAATATACAAATGCAAAATGCGGTTCTGAAAAGCTAAAACTTTAAAAGCACTTTTGAAACACACAGTGGAAGTGGATTGCTTTCCCCTTCAGATTCTGGTGAAGAAACGAGAATAGAGGATGAGAATGAAGCTGGAAACAGAAATGGCAACGAATCGGGTTTGAGACAAAGACTTTAAATTCTGTATCATCCGCAAAAAATATTACAAACTTGTATCCTTTTAACAAAAAAAAAAAATTATTGTATTTGGTGTAATTAGAGTTTGAGATTGTGAGTAAGATGATGAGAAATGGAAAATAAAAATGAAATCTTCGATGTAGGAATCAGAAGAGAACAACAATGTGCAAACAATGGAGAGAACCAAATAAAATTTGGATGGGCCTTATCCTTCTGAAATGATATGGAGATTGCAACTACTAATATTGAATAATTGGGGGGGCTATGGTCCCTCCACCTTTTCCATTTTTTTTTTTTTCAAATATTTATCAATGCAGTCAAACTGACCCACCTCATTGTTAGAAATATAAAAATATAGGTAATGTCATTGAAGTTTGAATCCATTTACTTTGTGTTGATTGTTGAAAAGAAGTTGTTTGATTGTGAGAGAGAAAGAGAGAGAATGTACAGGCATTCACAAGACCCGTGAGAATTGGAGATTACTATTTCTATTACTAATTACTATTAACACAATGTGCATGAGTAGAATTAGCTTATATTTATCACTCTATTTATAATCATAACTTCTGTTCATACCTAAAATTAAATGATATTGGTTAAGAAAAATTATGATTTCCTTTTGTTTTCATTTTTCTAATTGCAAGGTTGGATATTAATTTCGTATAAAATGATGTTTCATAAAGATTGCTAGTAGTTCAGAAAAATTTAGAGAGTATTGCTTTTATAAAACAATTAAAAAAAAAATATGACTTATTTTAATTATTATTATTAACAGGTTTTAAAATAAATGCATACGAAAGAAAATGTATAATATTATTATATATATAAATTTTTTCATATAAACTAATATAATAATATTAAATTATTATTTCATATCTTATATTTTTATAAAATTAAGAAAAATAAATTAAAAAAATATAAATTATATAAAATACACAATAAGAATAAAACTATCATATCAATTTATATGAATATAATTTGTGTAAAAGTCGGTATCATTGCGATTATTAGTAACTGTTTTATCAAAAGAGAATATGGATGATATGGTATGCTTCTCTGATTTAAAATTTAGAATATTTGAAACTATTGTGTTTTTATTTAATTTTAAATTTAGATAATTAAAATATCTAATAAATATTTATTTTTACTTCACGGTTAATATTTACCAAATATCTTCTCAGTTATATTTAATATCATAATAATTTTCATCCATTACAATTTTAATTTCCCAATACCTTTATCGAAGCGTTCCTTTAATTAATTTGATAATTTTAAAATATTATATTCATATAAAAAATAGTTCTGATCTTAATAGATTGTATTGTTATATTCTTTTAGATTTAAAGTTGGTTACTCAATCGATTATTCTGTTTAGATTTAACTCAAAAATATCAATTTATTTGAATTAGATCAAATTAAATTTAAAAAATTCTAAACCAACAAATATTACATCATATTAAACTTTGAAATCATTAACTATTAAATTATGAGATACTAATCTTTAATAAATCAAGAAAAAATTTAAATCAAAGCTTCGCTTTATATTAAGATATTGGATATTATGAGATCAAAGTATTAAATATTTATTTTTAATTAAAAAAAATGATTGAATCGGACTAAAATCTTAAATTATTCATGGAAAATATAAACAAAAGAAAAAAAAAATCCGATTGAAGAGTTCTTTATAGGATGACTATAATTGAACAACGTTCGTGATTCTAAGGACAATTTTAATGTGATTCCATGTAACGTCCAAATTTTATGATGATCAAATCAACAATGACACATGGAAATAATATTCTATCGGAAACGTATAAAAGAGAAACAGGATTTCTGAAAATTTTGTAATTTTCTTTCTAACGTTCTCAACGTGACCTCTCAATTTATCCCATTTTATAGAAGGGTGGGTTGCTTGACTGGAAATTTTTATTAAAATTTGGACGCAAATTTTCTATAATTAATTTCATAAAATTTGAACTAAAAGAATTGTATTTAACTTTGCAAATATATTCATCATTAGATTGTAAGAAAATTTGATGTGAAATAATTCCAATAAGATCGTTCAATAACAATAAAATATGTATTGTAATTTTTTATTATAATTACTAAATTTTAAAATAAATGTATATACGTAACTAAAACTTATTAGACGGGCATGTGGATGACGTTATACACTCATCCTAATATAAGTCAAATATATATAAGTTGGAAGAACACCATCCTTTACAGACTAGATACATATTTATTATTATATTGCAACTTATAATTAAAATTAAGTAGATTAGTTTAGTATTGAGGCATGGTCACATTAGGTCACAAATGTTCCGAGATTAACCTTTTAGATGTCAAATATTAATATAAAAATTCAATTATATTATTAAGTATACAAATTCAATAATAAAATCTTATATCCTATAGTTTCATATAATTAAAAGAAAATTTACGAAAATAAAAGAGATAAATTATTTATCAATAATTTAATTACATTACATCAAATATTACACTAATTTGTCAAATAATAACTTGGAGTAATCGAACACTATGTATTTTTTTAAGTTTCTATATTTTCAAAAGATAGAAGGCTCAAATAACACCATTGATTACTACTAATTAATTTAAATTTTTCTTAAAAGTATATTCAAGTAAATGAATATTCTTATTTTTATTATGTCAAAAATATTATATCAAGTGTCCTTTCTCACTTCTTGAATTTTTTTTTTAAATTTAATTGTTATATATCAAATACATTTTCAAATATTAAAATACATATAACTCAAAAACTTTTAAGAAGAAATGAACCTCAATTTTAATGTGATTCAAAACTAGTAATATTATAAAATTACTTCAAAATTAAAATCTCTAACTTGCATAATATAGAATAGACATATAATGATTTATATAACAGTCATTATTACAAACTCGATTATAAATAAATATTAATGAAAATGAATATAATGTTATGGTGAAATTCAAGAATTAAGGTATTTTTGTTGTTTTGTGTCACTTGTATAATAATTTAATAAAAAAAATTACAGTGTAATTATTTATTTTGTTACGATATCAATAAAAAGATTGATTTGTGTATATCGTTTTATTATTTTTAATTTAAGGTCATTTGATTTTCAATGCTTTGAATCCATCTACGCAAACCTAATAAAAAATGCATGCATCAAATTAACAATTGTATTAAGAATTCTTAATCAAGAATAATTAAGGTAAATTGTTTTGAGGGTCAAATTATTCATTGATATCTAATCAATGTATAGCAGTTGGTGTGATCCCATCTGATCTTGATCAAACGGACAATGACACCTGGAATTTTATATAAGTTTTTTAGATTGAAAAATTAATTAACTAAATAAAATTTTATATTGAGAAACTTGTAAATACTATCAATTTCATTTCTTTGAATCAACATTGGGAAGCACGTTTGAACTTTTCAATGTCTAATATAGTAATATAATTTATGATCAATGTTAAATAATTGTTATGTATTTTATATTTTTTTATGTGTACGTAAAGATTTAATAATAAAAAAAATTATTATATATAACATTTGGCAATAGTGCATTCGATATTATTACATTAATTGATATAAATAATGTGTATTCTTAATATTTTTATTAATTAAATTATAAATTTATGAATAATATAAAGGAGAAAATTATTTATATAAATTAATGTATACTAATCAATGTGGTATGATAATATAGATTGTTATCTAGTTTAAATTATTTATTTTTATTAATTATATTAATTTTGTATTTTAATAATCCAATATTATCATATCTCTTTAAGTTACACACAATAGTTTATAAAAGAAATTTGTATTTTTAGCATTTCTCTAAATTTATATGTTAATGAATAATTAGATATCAGTATTTAGATTTATATTAATTTAATTAATACTGTATTTAAATTATTAGTTTATGATTGGCAATTATTTTGTTTCTTATTATCACTAGAAACATATATTATTTATCCTATATTACACACCCTTTCCTCCTTGACTTGTAATCATATTTTTATATTTTAATAAAAAACAATTTGTTTACATAATAAATAGGCACGATTTGTGATTTATTTTATTACTTTAAAACAGATTATTACTTTCAAAAATAGTTTAATTATTATAATTTCCATATTTTTATACAAACAGATGTAATAAAATTATATTATTATATTTTTTAGGCCAATAAACAATTTTTTAGAAACAAATTAACAATAATTTATATTTTCATTTGGGGTGATTAATTACCAAAATCTCATGCAAAGTTTGTGAAAATGATTTTTATTAATGTTTTCTCCAACTTATTTAGTAAATGCATACCGTGCAATGTGACAATCAAATCGAGGTTGCGTGCCACAACATAAGTCTAGCACAAAAAATAAAATGTCGACATAGTATATGAGTCAACAAAGACATGATTTTAAAGTTCAGACTGTACTCGCATTTCAGACAGAAAAATCTAATGAACCAACAGGTATATTTAAAAATTATATAAAAAATAATTAAGCTAATCAAAAAATTTTAAAAAAAGTATGTTTAAAAATTATAAACAAAAAATCCAAAACCCAATATAATAGAACACAAATTTAATAAATTCCTGAATTTACTCAGATTATCGTTTGAAAAGTAAAATATGACCCAAAACATAAATAAACTTAAATTTTATGAGTGGAATCCATAAGTTATGTCATTTTCTCATCTCTGTATTACTATTTCAATGTTGTCAAGAAGATTCCTCAACTTTTTTATTGTTTGTCAAGTAAATTTTTCTAAAAAGAAGGAAAAAGATTGAGTTCAACCCTTCATGATAGCCAACTCAAAGAGTATTTGGCCCATTATTCATTAAGATCCTTTTTGTCGTCAATCCCTTTAGTTAAGGATCTGCTTTGTTTGGTGGATATTCAACAAAATCTTAAATTAATCTCCGAAAAAAGATATGCTTGGAATCTAGAAGAGTTCTAAGTATTTTTATCATTCAATAGTAGTATATACTTATAAGATTAGAATATAAAATTTATATATATTAAATGATATAGCATTTATTAATAATTATCATATGTAAAATATTTATAATTTTATTATCTAATTAATAAATATCATGTCATTTGTATCTTTTAAATATCATTGATGGTATAATAGTCAATAGAACATTTTTTTGTTAGATACATTCTATTTATAAATAGACAAGACAATTCTCTCTCATACTATGCAATGTTAAGTGTTCAATTTCTTTAAAAATATTCTCGAGAATGTTAAAAATATTTAGGAAAATAATAATACTTTTTAAAATATTAAAAATATTTTGTAACATACTCTTATTTATATTATATTTTATTGACTGAAATGGGTTATGATTTTTGGTATGAGTTTGTTTTGTTCCAAATATTGTCATACATTTATCTCACATCATGAAAGTGGCCACATGCTAGAAAAGGAGATGAAATTCAAATTAAGGGAAAATTCAAATCCTTGACTAGAGTAATGAACGAAATATAGCAAACCTACTTTTAATTTATAATAATGATATAGGTAAAATTTTTTTATACAAAATTTTTATATAAATTTATGTGATTAATTTATATAATTACAATATATTCTATATAGTTTATTTTTTATTTTCGTAAATTTTTATTTATTCTCATAAAAATATAAAATGTATAATAATAATATAATATTATTATATTAGTTTATATATTTTTAATATTACTTTTTAATTTATTATTGAAAGATTGATTCAAAAATTAAATAGTAATTAAGGTTTATCGAACATGAACATACATTTAGGGTTCAAATTTACAAAATTAATTAAATTAACTTGTAAATAAACTAACCTTTAACTTGATGAAGATGGATTTAACTTTAAAAATTTAAGGTTTCCAAGAAATCAAACCCTTATGGATGCCCTCTTGCTTGGCCAAAATTGTTGAGAGAGATAGAGCTTTATAACTTTATCAATTTTGGATAAAAATGGCTTAATTCCTTAAAATTGAAAATTGATTCTTGTTTATACTATTTGCATTATTTACTTAAATGTCTTTAGCCTTTTAGTCATTGATAAGTAAGTCTCAAAATACATCTTATAAGTCTTGTAATAGTAAAAGACAAAATAATAAGGTTGCTCTTATTAAATACTTTAATGATAAACATGTCCTTAAAGTAGTCAAATTTACTTTGACTTAACTTATTTTAATTTTATTTTTTATCTAAATACTAATGGAATATAGTAACTTATTCTAAGTTACTTTCATGTCAAGTGATAAAGTTTTCGAGTTTATTAAATTATTTAACGTGTAAATTATTTATAATTTTCAGTCTAATATTATCTCTGAGAGTGCTACTTTTTTTACAAATGATATTTATTCTCTCTTAAAGCAAAAATAAGTATAAAATATTAGTTGTAACCTTTTAAGTTTACTTACATTTAGCAATATGCCATAGCATCCAAACTATAATGAAAAGAATTTCATCAAATTTTTTATATTTGATTATACGTTCTATGTGGATAAATTTCTTTCATTCATCTAATCTTAACTAAGTTAGAATTTACAAATGTTAAAACCCTTAAACTTAGTTTTGTTTGGGATTAAAGGTTACCATGCACTGAACTCATTACCATAAAATTCTTTTATGTAACTTATTAATAGCTGTGATCAGAGACTTAGATTTTAGGTGCTAATCAATTTTTGATCGAAAACTAAAATTTGAATCTAGTCAATAAGACCTCGAAATCCTTTATATCAAGTTAACAAATCCCATCTTGATAACTATTTGTGTTTCGATATAAATAATATATAGCCAAATCAATTTTTGTGTATGAAACATAATTGGTCTTGCATTTATACACCATATGTCTCTATATTGAATAATGATTATGAAGTCTCAAGTTAAAGAAATATTTCGCACACTAATATAATCATACGATAAATTATTGACACTATACCTTCGTGTGATTCATTGTTATAGTACCTGTATTTAAGTTCAAGGGTATTTTAATTATTTTGTTCACTAGAGATATTTGTGTTATTTTGCAAAACACGTCTTCAGATGCTATTTTTGCCTTAATATTTATTAAGTGATTGGAAAGAATTTGATAAAAATTTAGTAAGTTCATAAAAATTTTGTTTAGGTACTATTCACATACTTAAGTTTTTGAGTTAAATTTTTGTTGATTAAAAAATTCGATTGATGGACCGTGTGTTTTTACTAAAAGAGAATAGAATAAAAATTTTATGTAAAGAAATAGAATAAAAATTAGAAGTCAGATAAGAGAAAATCAAAGAAGGGAACGAAGCAAATGTATAGGAAGGCAAGGAAATGACTTATTTTACCTTTTTCACTTCTTTTGCTTTCTTTCTTCTCCTTTAACCCATAATCGTTTGGACATTTCCATAACCATTATAAAAATAGGATTTGAGACTGGATTGATTATTTTCTTCTCTATTTTTCTTTCCTATTACATTTTCTCTTATTTAAGGTTTTCTTCATCTCTCTTTAATTTGCTCATTTTTTAATCAATTAAGCCTGCTTCTCTACTGCCAATCACACGTATTCGACTCGAGCTACAATCTAAAAACTTTGTTTAATTGAATTAATCGTCGATTAAGTTAAAAGGATAGTAAAACTACTATTAATAATTTAGGACTTTTAATTATTACTTGCGACTTAGATGTTTTAGGATTAAATTAATCGCTTTGTATGATTTGTATACCATTACTATGTCTTTTTATGCTTTAAATAATTTTTTAATAATAGCTATTATTTATTACGAAAATCACTGCTCATCACAGAATTTTTTGATTATATTTATTTAGGTTAATTGAAATTAAGAATAACATATAGGTACTAGAATTAATTGATTAGTTAGTAGATTCTGAGAAATGAGATTTTGTCATGCAAAATAAATAGCAACAGTAAAATTTGAACTTAGTTGGTTAGTAGAGTTTCTTGTATATGATTTTGCATTTTGTTTTAAAGTAATACTTGAGTATTAATGTCTGCATACATGTTTTAACCAAGATTTATAGGGGTAGGATATCCTAACCTTTATACTAGTTACAATTCTGACTTTAAAGTGCAACAATTATAACTTTGATCACGTTTAAAAAATAATTCTCTAATTATTAATCTATATTAATGTCTTGATAACATGAATATTATATTATTTACACTAATATTATCTCGTGATATTCACTATAGATATTTAGTGTATCTACTGTGTAATATTAACACTCGATTAATGCAGTTTTTGTAAGAAATAATTTAGATAACCAAATTATCTTGATATATATATGTATACTCTATTATTAGTATGATTAAAAAAAATAATATACATATATAAATAAAAAATAATTTTTTATTAATAAATATATATAATACATATTATATATAATAATTTAATAAAAAAATACTTAAAATAAATAATATGAATAATTTTAAGCATACAACACTAAAAAATATATTGAGTTGCCACTTTCTTTAAATTAAAAGTGTAGATTGGGCAGCATTAATTAATTAACTCATTAAGAAACAAAAATGGGTAGATAAGTATAAATAAGTCAATGAAGTGATGGTAGGCTGAATTTATGTTGGTTTGATTATAGGTTAGCCCTTGTATCAATCATCACTGAGAGGAAATATTATTGCTATATGCACTCGATAGGCAAAATGTTATTTGATTTTGATTTTAGTACATATCATATATAAAGAAATATTATGATATTTAAATTTATATGTTATTATTCATTCTCTTTTATTATTAATTTGTATGTTAATGTTTAAATTTGTTAATCTTTTTACCATGCACAACATTATAAATAGGCAAGAGCTTAGAATTAAGAAATTGAAAGAATTATAATAAAATATAAAAAGGATATATAAATAATTTTTAATTTTAATTAATTTTTTCGAGATTAAGGCCATAACAATGCTAGTAGATTAGGGCCATAGTGCATACATACATACATACATATATATATTAACAACTCTTTTTTACACTAAATTATTAAATATTTGTCTGACATATGAAAATGACCACCTACTAGAAGATAAGATGAACTTCAAATTAAGAGAAAATTCAAATACGAAAGTCATCATTTACTAGAAGATGAGATGAAGTTCAAATTAAGAGAAAATTCAAATCCTTTAGTAGAGTAATTGAAACTTCATAAAATATTTTTAATTTAAACAAATTAGTTAAGTTCGAGAATTTCAATAAAAATGAAGGTAATTTAATATAATTAACTATAAAATACATATAATTAAGAAATATTACTATAGGTATAATGGAAAAATAAAAATTATCTAAACTAATTATGTACATTTTTTATATTAATAAAACTAAAGTGTACTATTCGACTAAAATTTAAGACGGTATATATTCTTACCCTCAGTTTATTAAGATGGTTTGCCACTTTTATTAAATTAAAAGTGTATTAGGTAACATTAATTAATTACCTCATTACGAAACAAAGATAGGTAATAAGTACATTTAAGTCATTAAAGTGATGGTAGGCTGAAATTATGTTGGCTTGATTTTTGGCTTACGCCTTCTGTCATCCATTATTAAGAGAAAATATTATTGTTTAATGCACTCTTCTCCCTTGAGATTTCCTTTTATGGGCACAAAGTTCATGATTTTGATAAGAACACTAATGACACCATGACTTTCTTCTTTTTATTATTATTATTATTATTATCATCATTATTATATACGATATAAAAAGATAATATACTATTTGAATTTATAAGTTAACGATGAAATTTATTTAGTCCTTTTAGGATGAACTACCATACAAAGATGTAAGAGCATAATTAGTCTTAAAAAATTAAGAGAATCGTAATAATGTCACACCCTAAGATTTTTAGAATGTGGGCAATAGAAAATGAGATGGACTCCATTTCCTGAATCATTGACTTACATACAAAACTAATACTTTAATATTAATATTCTATAACATATAGGATAAACTTGTGCATGACATGGTACTCAGATTATAACATATCCGTTACTATGGGTTGTGTCTCAACTACATGTATATATACTCATTCAAATATAATCATATGTTTAAACCAGAATTTAAAATATTTATAAACAAAATTATAATAACCAATACAGAATGGTCATGCACCATAAGATCTAACTTTAATGACTATACTTTGATATTCGACTCTATTTGTCTGAATTTCAAAAGTTTAACAAAAATTAAAGTAACATGTAAAATTGTGAGGCAATAAATTTTGGAAGAGACTTAGTGAGTGGAAAATTTACATTCAAATACTAAAACTACAACAATAAAATTTTTTGATTAAATGGTAAACTTCAAATATCAAGTTAGTAATATATTTAAAACCTTTTTCAGATTACCAAAACATTTTATGTAAAATCATGCTTTGCTTAAAAAAATAATTGATTTTAAGAAAATTATATATATTAAAATATATTATTTATACGTGTACATACACAAATATTAGCTATTAATCATCAGAAATCATAAATTAAATATATCAAAAATTTATACTATAAGTTTACTAATGTCAGGTATAAGGTATCAAAAATCAGAATATAGTTTTCATAAAATCAATTACACTGCAGATACAAGCAGCATTATATGGAGATCAGGGTTCGGTGCCAAATATCCCTTTACCCTCTACTTCTCACTCTGTACCTGTAATACTTCGTATTTGAGTATCAATACTCAAATAAGAGATATCGATACATTTTGTAGAAATGGGCCAAATTGAGGAGAATTGCTTGCCCAACAAAATATATTAATACCTAGATAAAAATATCGATACATATTGACAAAAGGTACGTTAAATTAAAGGAGAAATTAAATGTATCGATACCTAAGGCAAAGGTATCGATACTTTTAAAAAAAAATTCACACAGTGACTATAGAGAATAGATATTTAGTTAGTAAAAAAAATATTCTACCTAATTTAAGTGCAATCTCCACATTCTTTCCATACTTTCAAGCATAAGTTGGTATTTT
>JAWDEX010000019.1:751456-765083 GCA_035221805.1 Trichilia hirta | reverse complement strand
AATACTTGATCTATCGTAAGTTTGGCCTGTACACAGAGTTACAGGATCTCTGAACAAATCTAGACTGATTGGGCATCTAAACAAGTGGGGAACGCTCATTTGAGCTTCGTTCATGGAAGAAACCAGAAGAATTAAAAATGGAGTCTTAAAAAAAATAAAAATTAAGAAATTAAAATGAAATGATACTATATATCTTTATATGTTGAGTGGAGAATCTTTAGAAGTTGATGCCTACAGGGAGAGTGGAAAATTTTGTTGATCAAATATGGAAATGCAAAATGTGGTTCTGAAAAGCTAAGCCTTTAAAAGCACTTTTGAATTACATAGTGGAAGTGGGTTGCTTTTCAATTCAGATTCTGGTGAAGAAATGACAAGAGAGGATGAGAATGAAACCTGGAAATAGGAATGGCACCGAATCCGGTTTGAGACGAATACCCTTAAATATTGTTCCCGTATCCCAAAAGAAAGTTATGTTCTCCAATCCTTTCAACAATAAAAATTTAGATCTCCCGATGTTATTAGAGTTTGAGATTGGGAGTGTAAGAGGATGAGAAAAGAAAATGAAATCTTGGTTGTAGGAATGAGAAAAGAACGATGTAAGAACAATACAAAGAAGCAAATAAAATGAATGGTCTTTATCCTCCTGAAATGAGCAAAAGATTGCAACTAATAATATTGAATAATTGGGTGAGTATGGTCCCTCCACCTTTTTCTTTTTCATTTTTTATTATTATTATTTTTTTGTATTTTAATATTTATCAATGCAGTCAAACTGACCCACCTCATTGTTGGAAAAATAAAATAAAAATATAGGTAATGTCATTGAAGTTTGAATCCACTTACTTGTGTTGAAAAGAAATTGTTTGGGTTGTGAGAGAGAGAGAGAGAACGGTAAAGGCATTCACAAGACTCATGGGAATTGGACATTACTATTTTTTATTACTAATACTATTGACACAATGTGCATGAGTAGAACTAGCTTTGTATTTATCGCTCTATTTACATCATACCTAATTATTGAATCATGGTTAAGAATAATTACGGGTTCTTTTTGTTTGCATATTTTAATTTTATTTTCAATTAAAATTTTCTAAACCAATGAATATTCCATTGTATTAAACTTTGAAATCATTAGTTATCAATTAATTTTTACATTTTTTTATCACGTCAACTCTAATAAATCAACAAAGTTTTAAATTAATTAAAACTTCATTTAATATTAAGGTGATAATAATAATAATAATAGATATTAAATTTTAATAGAAAAACGAGTGAATTCCGGTATCAAATATTATATTATACACGAGAAAACAAATAAAAGAAAAAAAAATCCGATTGAAGGGATTGTTAATAAGATTACTCCAAT
Organism: Trichilia hirta; assembly: GCA_035221805.1. Classification (NCBI taxonomy): domain Eukaryota; kingdom Viridiplantae; phylum Streptophyta; class Magnoliopsida; order Sapindales; family Meliaceae; genus Trichilia; species Trichilia hirta. Next base: position 763,717 of record JAWDEX010000019.1, on the reverse strand, counting down.
TGAACAAAGCTCGTAAACGTGATGGTAACTTGTGAGGATCCATGTTTTCAGGACAACTTGAACGTGATTCTCTGTAACGTCTTTATTTTATGACGATCATATTAATAATGGCACATGGAAATAATATTCCGTCAGAAATGGAGACGAGAAACAGGATTTCTCAAAATTTTGTAATTTTCTTGCCAACTTGCTCAAGATTGACTCTCAATTTACCTCGTTTTATAGAAGGGTGAGGTTGATCACGTAAATTTTTTAAATTTATTATCGATTTATATAATTTAATGATTAAATTTTAAAATATTTAACTTATAAATACAGAATAAATCAAACTGAACAAAAAGACTATTATGATATCATTTCTATAATAATTTAATAAAAAAAATTATTTTATTTATTCATGTTGTTATGATATCATTAAAATGATTGATTTATTCTTTTTTTTTTTTTAATTATTTTTAGTTTAAGGTCATTTGATTTTCAATGCTTTGAATCCATCAACTCACACCTAATTGAATGCGTGCTTCCATTAAAAGTTGATTTGAGAATTCTTAATCTAGAATAATTAAGATAAATTGTTTTGATAGTCAAATGAAATTTTATATAAAATTTCTAGATTAAGAAAATTAATTAACTAAATAAAATTATTTAGAGAGAAAATTTTAGATACTATCAATTGCATTTCTTTGAATCAATATTGGTACGGTAAGCACGTTTGAATTTCTTGATGTCTAATTGACTAATATTAATTAATGAGAAATACTAAGAATATTTGCACATATTAATTTAGTAATACTAAATAACTATTACATATCTTATAACAAATCAATATTAAATAAATTTAGCAATAATGCATTCAATAATATTACATCAGTTTATACAAATAATTGTATAAAAATTTTATTCTTAATATTTTGTTAATTAATTAATAAATTTATAAATAATATAATAAATTATTTATATAATATTATGTATAAATTAATGTGACATGATAATATTAATCTAAAATATTATCCTTAATAATTTGTTTACGCGCAATAATTTGTAAAGAATTTGTATTTTTACTATTTTTCTAAATTTAAATTTTAATAAATAATTAGATATCAATATTTAGATTTCTATTAATTTAATTGATATCGTATCTAAATCATTAATTTATCATTGATGATTATTTTATTTCTTATTATTTCTAGACGCGTATTTTATCCTTGACTTACAAATTCTAGAAGCATATCTAAATTAAAATTTTTCTCCTTGACTTGTAATCACGTCATTATGCTTTATTTTTTTTTTTTTTTTACAAATTATCAATTTAAAAATAATTTAGTCACATAATAAATAATTGAGCATAATTTATATATATTTTCGTACAAATTATTTTTTTAACAATCGATATAATAAAAATCTTAATAAACGTTCTAAGAACATTAGTCAATAAAATTTTTCATTTTTTAATAAATTTAATGTATTTTTTTAAAAAATATAAAATACGTGATAATTATAACACTGCCATGTCAATCAATAAAAAATAACACTAAAAATTAAACACAAATAGCTTTCAATCTTTTGAAATGTTTGAATGATTAATTTATCACATTTCTATCAGTGAGCTGGCCAAGAAAATTCCATTATTCAAATGTTCTCCAAATAATATGTAATTATTTTTGTTTATTTTTTTTATAAATATAAAATATATATATATATATGAGAGAGAGAGAGAGAGAGAGAGAGAGAGAGAGAACAAGCAAAAAGACAAAAACTAAAGACCAGAAGAAAACATTAAAAACTTAGAGATAGACATGAAGAAAATTAAGGTTTTGAACACAATCTTGTCTGCCATGTGAGACTGTTCAAGTTCCACTTTAGTAATTTAATATATATTTTAATATTACCTAAAAAAATATTAATTATTTTAATTATAAGTTTATAACTACGTTCTTTGTATGTTGTATAAATAACTACAATAAGATGCTGGTCAATCATAACATCTTAATCAACGTAAAATATTTCTAGATGTATCCAGGCCAGTGGATCACGCAATCTTTAAAATTAAAAATTATTTTTGAAAAAATATTTTAGGTAGGAAGATTTTAATAGGTGAATGCAACAAATTCATATAGCATATATTAACTTCTTTTTTTTCTATTTATTTTTATTATATTTTTTCCGGTTGATTGATTTTAAAATAAATAAATATATATATATATATAATAGAAGGAAGAAAGATACTTATTAACCTATATAGTTTCTTAAAATAATAAATATTTATTATTTCTGGAAATTATAGTGGGATAAATATCTTTTTCTCTATAATAAAATTAATTAAATGATAATATAAATATAACATGGATTATATCATCAAGCATAAATTTCTCTCACTATATAATTAGATTATGTTTTGCAGTTGTCTTAATTATAAAAATTAAAATTTTAGAAATAAAATTAATCTTTTAATTACAACATCCTTCCAATAATAAAAACTATCTTAATTATTTTTTATGTTTCAAAATTTTAATATGTGATTTGCAGAACACATAATTCTAATTTTCTTTTTATTGCACCTCAGGATCCATAAAAATTAAACATAATCTTTAAATTTAAGTGAGAATGATTCGATCTTTGAGACTTCTCAATTGCAAAATATATAATTAAACAATAAATAATTTTTAGAACAATCTAACAATGCTCTTAATTTATATTTTTTATTTGAGTTGACTAATTACCTAATTCTCATGTAAAATTTATGAAAATGATATTTAAAAATTATACAAAAAAAAAATAAATTTTGTAACATTTTATTAATTAAAATTTTAAAAATATTTAAAAATTGAAAAAAAAAATCCAAAACCCAATATAATTTTAAAAATAATGCATGACCCAAAAGATAAATAGACTAAAATTTTATGGGTCGAACCCATAAGTTATATCAATTTCCACCTCTGTTTTCAGTATTTCAATGTTATCAAGCAGATTCCTCAACTTTTTTCATTGTTTGTCAATTAAATTTTTTAAAAAGAAATTAAAAATAAATAAAACGAATTAAAAAGTTTGAGTTCAACCCTTCATGATAGCCATCTCAAGAGTCTTTTGTCCCATTAATAATTAAGATACTTTTTGTCTATAATCCCTTTAGTTAAGGATATGCTTTGTTGGTGGATTTTCAACAAATCTTAAATTAATCTTCCAAGAGAGATATGCTTGGAATCTAGAAGGGTTTCTAAGTATTTTTATCACCAATGATAGTAGACCTATGACATTAAAATATAAAATATAAAATATTTATAACGTTATTATTTAATTATTAATATATAATTAAAGTACTTTTCATTAAATGTCACCTCCATATTATAAACTTTAAAACATTTTTTGATGGATACATTGAAACCCAATTGAGTTTTTAATTTCTTTAAAAATACTTTCTAGAACATTAAAAATATTTTGTAACATATTTTAATTATTTTATATTTCATTCTGAGATGGGTTATGATTTTTTGATAAGAGTTTATTTTGACCCCAATATTGTCATATGTATAATCTAAATATTTGTCTCACAATATGAAAGTGACCACATATTAGAAGATGAGATGAAATTCAGATTGCAATAGAAATTTTGAAACCTACTTTTCAAGAAAATATTTCTAATTATTATTACCACCGTTTAGCTTTCAATGTGCCTTTGAATATTAAATTAAATGTGAATCACACATCCTCCTTTTTACCAATATTCAATTTAAAATTAAGAATAGGCATAATCCAATTCGTTTTTTACATATCCCTCGTTATTTGAGACCCTATTCATCTTTTTGGACTTCTATTAAATAGAAAAATAGGTTTAATTGCTCATCTATCTACCTATATATAACGTGGTCGAGTTACATAATTACAATATAATTTATTTTTTTATTCTTGTATATTTTCACTTATCCTCGTAAAATTATAAGACATTTAATAATAATATAATATTGTTATAGTAGTTTATATGTTCTTAACACTTTTCTTTAATTTATTATGATGGTTACCCCTTTCATTAAATTGAAAGTTGATTGGGCAGCATTAATTAGTTGAAGTCATTAACAAACAAAAATAGTGGATAGATAAGTACGATTAAGTCATAGAAGTAATGGTAGGTAGAAATTATGTTGGCTTGATTTTAGGGTTAACTTGTCTTAATCATCATTGAGAGGAAATATTAGTGCTATATACACTTTTCTCTCTCACAAATTTCCTTTTATAGGCAAAAAGTTTATCATTGATTTTGATTTTAATACATATTAGATATAAAGAAATATTATAATTTTTGAATTTATTGGTTATTATTCATTCTTTGTTATTATTAATTTATATGTTAATGTTTAAATTTGTTTTATCTTATTACATGACATTATAAATAGATTTTAAGAACTTAGATAGACGCATTATAATGAAATAAATTATAAATATTCTAAAAAATATTTAAAATATTTTGTAACATAATCTTAATTATTTTATATTTCATTGATTGGAGGAGTTATGCCTAGAGGAGGACCGTAATACAAGGCAAATCCACCAAAAGAATTTACAAAATTCTCTTTAATCTCACAAAAAAATTTGGAAAATTAGCTTTGACCTCCTTAAAAATTTTGAAAATCCCCTTTTAGCCTCCCCAAAATCAAAAGTTAAAAATCTGCCACTATTTATGGTCTTTTGATTTAAGTATGTTTTGACCCCAATATTGTCATATGCATAATCTAAATATTTGTCTCGTGTTATGAAAGTGACCACTTACTAGAAGATAAGATCAAGTTCAAATAATTAACAGAAAATTCAAATTCTTTACAAAAATAATAGAAACTTTAGAATCTATTTTTAATTTAGAAAAAAAAATACACTTAAAATTTTGTTAAATGTACATTTTACTATTTATATCTTTAACAATCTTTTTTACATTAAATTATTAAATATTTCAAATGAGTTTTGTGAACCTTTTTGTAATATCTTATTAATTTATTTTTGTTCATAAGTGATAAAGCATTTCATAACATAATTAAATCTCCTCAAAGTCTAAGCCAATTATTAATAATGACAACAAGCCTCAATTTTCCTTGTGAAAGGATCATTAATCATGGTGGTGGATTATGAACTAATAATCAAAATCATAATCCACATCTTGGACATAGATTAAGAATATAATATATGGTTTTGAAAATACAAAATATGGTTTAAATTCACAATCAATTAATGGGTATAATTAATTAAATAATAATACATACATTGGATATCTATGAGTAGTTATGGTAGGTCACATTAGCTCAAAGTTGGTATAGTGGGCTTAACTAGATCTTAAATTTAACTGATTTGGTTGATACTAAATAGTCAAATCAAAAGAAAGATTAGTGACAAAATCAGAAGAAAGATTTTTATGTTAATTGCAAATAGAAGAGAAATACATTTTGTTATCTTATTGCTGTTGTTGTTATTATTATTATCTTCGCATGTATTTCTTATATATAAAATTAAAAGAGAGTAGATAATTCAACTATTTTGGGTAGGTCAAAACTTTATTATACAGTTGCATTAGGCCTAACTCAAGATGCAATGTAATAAAAACATTATACACATACTATATGTGGTATAGTTTAAGCAATTAAAAATAGGAAAAAGGATGTACATGTGTTCTAATATTTGTCGAATATACACTTTAGTTTTATTAATTTCAAAAATATTTAAATAGATTCCAATTCATTAATATATATATTTTTATTTTTTTTGTTAAATTATTGTAATATCTTCCTAATTATAATTATTTGTTAGTTGAATGTATTAGATTATCTTATACTTTTGTTTAACTTCATAGATTAAACAAACGAATAAGAATTTCTTTCAATAATTTAAAAAATAAAATGGACATTGGATTAAATATCTTTTACCCTTAAAAGAATATATAATTAAAGAATGTTTGATCGCCAATTAGTCGAATTAAATTAGCCCTTGTAGGGCTAATGTAAGTTAATAAATAGCTAAAATTATGGATCAATTTGTTGAAAATAGTTATAATATGTATTCATTTTATATTTTATTTAAATAAAGTGACTTAATTGTTATTAATATTCTTACATGAGAGTGGGCCGATGTAGTTAGTAACTTGGGTTCCATAGTAATACTTATCAATCACTGATTACAGCCCATAAATGGGCTTTGGTAAATGACAACGTTCAATTGCAAAAGGGCAAACATAAAAATTAATTTAAAAAAGTAAAATATTTATTGAAGATTATTTTTAACATATATTTAATAATTAAATTAATTTTAAAAATTTCTTGATAATAATCTCAACCCAATTATTATTGTAAAATAAAATTTATAATCATATAAAATATTAGTAAAAAATTAAAAATATGTCAAATAAATACATATTTACGATATCAATGTTCAAATATAAAGTGTAAAATGATAGAACTATTGCATTTCTAAATTTTAACATAAAAAATGAAATTATAATGCATCTTTAAGTAAAGCATAGTAATTGTAAAGGAATGAAAATAAAAATTATAAATCTATGTAAAAAATTGGACATTAATTTAATAATTCCATATAACACATGTGACATACGTATGTTTGATATGAAGCTAGTAAATAATAATATTATATTTATGAATGAAACTAAACTTACAAACTATAAATTTAACCTAACATTTTTATTTTAGTTTTGAGTAGAAAATAAAAAAAAAATCAACTTTAATAAATTATATAATTAATCAAATAATATTAATTGATGAATAAATGACTTTTACTTAAATAAATATTAAATAATATTTTTATTTTTTTTATATATAATTACAGCAATTTATTTAAAGGTCCTTGAAAAATATTTTTAGCGAAGATATTTAAGATTAAATGATTCATGACAAATAAAGAGAATTCTTTATATGCTCCAAGGAGTAACTTTAACATTTCATCTGTTTTTCAGATTTGAGAAAGTTCGAATTTTCGAGAATAAGAATTTTATGATATGTTGGAAATTCTTTATGATAATCATTCACCATTAAAATATATCTTAATTCTTAAAAGCAAAAAGAGTCTGCAGCATGAACTTTCTATCGCTTAAATCACTTAGAAAATTTAAACGCTGACTTTCAGAAAATGAAGGGTAGGGGATATTATCATATACCTCCCCCCGAGGTTCTTACTTGTCATACATTCATATACCACTCTGCCGCATCGATTCAGCACCGGTTTCCACTAGCGGCCACCACTGACGGCTGACCTGAAGTCTTTAAACTCAATGAAAAGTCCAGTTAGCTCCATTACTTTCGAATTCTTTCTTGATAGATTCTAGTATTGAGATGGATTGAATTTTCAAATTGTAAATAAACTGATATCCTTCATTGAAATTGAATTTAAAATTTTTTTGGATATTTCGACGAAGAAGCGTTTTGCATTTGATGGTAAAATAGTTATTGCACAAATTTCTGTTAAGTCGATTAATGGGATTGATAGTTCAAAGTAGATAAATAATCATTTTGATTCTGTTCTTATGGTCTCAGGAAAATGGAATGAAGATTATTTTCTGCATTAACATTATTAATATAAATGCAAGAACACATTTTCATGGATTCGTTTCACTTAATGTTGAAATTATGTATCATATGAGAGAAGGGTGTGCCACTTGTTTGTTCAAATGTCTCTTTGAAGCATATGAGGGAAGTGTGTGCCAGTTGTTTGTCAAAATGTCTCTTTGAAGCAGTTAGCTGTTTTTGCTTTTACTGCGAATTGGAATCTGGACAGAAAATTGTTTTTTTCATAGTTCATGCAAGAAATGCGCTGTTTATTAGTTTATGGTGAAGCTTTGGACTAATGGGTGTGCATTTCTGGTTGAACTTGTCTTGCAGTTAATGAAAGCTAAGGAACTTTGTCGGGGGTAAAAAGAAGAATAATGGTCTGGGGGGGTTGGTCGAGATTTTGGATAAGAAACTTGTTGAATCGGGTCATACTGCAAAACAAGAATGTTGTTCCTGTAAACTCATTGTTTGTGACTATTGTCGGTAAGATATTATATGCTTATTTTTTGTTGTGATTGCTGTGTATACACTAAAAACATTGTATTAATGAAGGCTTTAGCAGTGTTAATATATAGTAAGTCAGAATGTTGGAGATCGGTTTAGTCTTTTATATCTGCAGAGTATAAAGAGTTCAATAGTTAGTGTAAAGCTTTCGTAGGCAACTTTCATGTTTAACTATAAATCTTGAAAATAGTTGATCTTAAGTGATTATCGAAATATAACATTTCGCCTTGACTAAATGGGAACGACTATTTATGATAACAGGAAGACATGTGAAAAGAAGGAAAGTTTCAGTTTGTTATTCAACTCTTGCAGAAGCTGATGGTGATGATAATAACAGAACTGGCAAAATGTCACTGGCAAAGAACTTAGCCTTTCTTGTTGAGGAGTCTTCTAATTTTGATGAAAAACAACCCAAGAGTCGAATAGAACTTAAGAAGTCCCATGAAATCCGCATAAAAAAGAGGGTGAAGGAGCAATATGTTAATGGGAAGTTTCAAGGCCTGATGGAGAATGTTATTGCTAATCCAGAAACTCTTCGAGATTCTTACAATAATATTTTGGTCAACTCTAATGTTGATTTAACTGTAAACAGTAATGGTTTATCTTTTACATCAACGTCAGACGAGCTCTGTGGTGGAAATTTTGATGTCAAAGCTAATACCTTCACCATCTCAACAAAGGGTGCAAGGAAAGAAGTTCTTGTTCTTCCTAATCTAAAGTTAAAAGTAGTTCAAGAAGCCATCAGGATAGTTTTGGAAATTGTTTACAAGCCCTTCTTTTCTAGAATTTCACATGGTTGTCGTAGTGGGAGGGGACATTCCACAGCATTGAAATACATCAGCAAAGAGATCTCTAGTCCTGATTGGTGGTTTACATTACTCTTAGATAAAAAATTAGATGCTTGTGTGCTTACCAAACTCATCTCAGTAATGGAGGATAAGATAGAAGATCCTGGGTTATATGGTATCATCCGCAGCATGTTTGATGCTCAGGTACTCAATTTGGAGTTTGGTGGTTTCCCAAAAGGCCATGGTCTTCCACAAGAAGGGGTATTGTCCCCTATACTAATGAATATATATCTTGACCTCCTTGATTGTGAACTTTACAGATTGGCTATGAGATATGAGGCTATCAATCCAAGTTTTCGTGTAGGTGCTGACGGATCTGATTCCAAGTTGCGCAATTGGTTCAGGAGACAGCTAAAAGACAATGATCATAATTGTATGGGTGACAAGAATTCTGGTCCGAGTGTTCACTCTTGCCGCTTTATGGATGAGATGTTTTACGCTGTTTCTGGTTCTAAAGAAGTGGCCCAAGCTTTCAAGTCTGACATTGTAAATTATTTGCAAAATTCTTTGCACTTGAATGTTGATAATCGAACAGAAATATTACCATGTCAGGGGCATGATGGGGTTTGCATTTTAGGTACTTTGGTGAGAAGACGAGTGGAAGAGAGCCCTGCTGTAAAGGCTGTTCACAAGTTAAAGGAAAAAGTCAAGTTGTTTACGTTACAGAAACAAGAGGCTTGGAGTGCTGGGACAGTTAGAATTGGGAAGAAATGGTTGGCTCATGGTTTGAAGAAGGTAAAAGAGTCAGAGATCAAGCATTTAGCTGATAGTAGTTCTACTTTGTCCCAAATTTCTAGCTTTCGTAAAGCTGGGATGCAAACTGACCACTGGTACAAGTTATTATTACAAGTATGGATGCAAGACATTAATGCCAAAACAGCAGTGAGTGAGGACTTCTTCTTATCAAAGTATGTTGCAGAACCAGCCCTTGCCCAAGAACTAAGAGAATCTTATTATGAATTTCAGAAGCGCGCAGAAGAATATGTTTCTTCTGAGACAGCTGCTACTCTTTCTCTCTTGCCTAATTCACGTTCTTCTGCCAAATCGGTTGCTGTTACCGAAATTTTTGTTCCTGTCAATGCCATAAAAAAGCGTCTCTTACGGTATGGATTGATTACATCTCAAGGATACCCATGTACAAATTCTTTGCTCATCTTACAAGATAACACCCAAATCATCGACTGGTTTTCAGGAATAGTTAGACGTTGGCTTAGGTGGTATAGAGGGTGTGTCAATTTCAGTGAGATAAAGCTGATAATTGCTAATGAAGTTAGGAAATCTTGTGTTCGTACTCTAGCAGCAAAGTATCGAATTCATGAAAGTGAAATAGAGAATCGGTTTGATTCAGAACTAAGCAGAATTCCTTTTACCCAGGAGATAGAACATGAAATGGCGTACGAGAATCAGCCTTTTACCGACGATGAGGCAATGATGTACGGAATTCCATACAGTGGCTTATGTTTACTATCACTAGCAAGAATGGTGAGCAAGTCGCGACCTTGCAATTGTTTTGTTACAGGGTGCTTAGCTGCAGCACCCGGTGTTTATACTCTTCATGTGATGGAAAGGCAGAAATTTCCTGGCTGGAAAACTGGATTCTCAAGTTGCATTCATCCGAGTTTGAATAAAAGGCGAATTGGGTTGTGTAAGCAACACTTAAAGGATTTATATCTTGGTCATATATCACTTCAGTCAATTGATTTTAATGCATGGAGATGAGCCGCATCAATTGACACTGAATATCATTATGAGCAGCAGAACACCGGCCTGGTTAATTACTCAGTCGTGAAGATACCGCGGAAGTTGCCACTGGGCTTCGGGGGACTTATGTAGTATCCCGACTTTTTTTAAGTTATAAATATTATTTACAATTAGTATATAAATTATATTAATTATATACTGGATTAAGTTACAAATTATTTTACAAGGGAAAAGAAGAAAGGGGTTATTTGATGTGTTTTAGCATAAAAAACATTATGTGTGATTATAGAATAATTGCGGATTCAATTGAAAATTTACTATTATATAAGATTTTAAATGAATGAGAGACGTGGCATATCTGCTTCCATTTGTTGATTTATGTTCATGTATAAATTGTAAAGATTGAATGGGATGACAAGAATGATTAAAGGAGAAATAAACGAAAGGAACACGAAAAATACGATAGATGGCTAAGCTTGAAACATATGGCATACAAAGAGGAAAAAGATTGTTTCATTCTATGAATTGGAAAAGCAGAAGCAAAGTTGAGAGAAAAAGAAAAGGAACCGGGAAGAGGAAAAAGAAGTGACGAAGAAAATAAAACGAGAGAGGAAGAAGGAACGAAAGAGAAAAAGAAAGAAGAGAAATGAAATAAGGAAAGAGAGTAACCTTTGTATTAAATTGATATGATATAAAATTGGTGCGATTAGATATTAAATTTTATATATATAGGAGAAATTTAATTATTTTTAATGATATTTTATATTAAAAATTTTATATTTTAATTATATTGTGAAATAGTAATTATTATTACTCAATTGATATTAAAAAACATTCTTATGAAGAATAAAAAATCTACTTAACTGTAAATCTTAAGTGTAAAAGTAGTTCAAATATTTAAATAAATATTTATATACGGTTAAATATACTTTTGACTTTAAAAATAAAAAAATATTTTATTTTAATTAAAAATTTAAGTAAATATTTACTAAAATTTTAAATTATTATCACATTAACCCAACTAATTATTTTTGAAATTGGTCTTAAATAGTTATTTTTACATGAATATTATCTTTATAAATATTATGTGAAAATGTGTTAACGTGTGTCGTATTTTTATAAATAAAGATTTTTATAATAATATTATATTTTGAAGTTTTGAAAAATTATTAATTTGGTAAAAATATTATATTTGTGAAATTCAAAAATGTTATTTAAAAGTAATAATTAGGAAAATAAATATGTGATAGCTATGATAGATGATATCAATAAACATGAATGTAATTTTAGCCCCTTGATAAAAGTTCATAAAGATGAAATGGGGGTGGGGGTTGGGAGGGGGGGACCCATCTGCAAGAATAATATCTATAAACTAAAAAACATTGAGTTATATTGAGGTAATGATCTCTAAGAATAGTGCTCCTAAAATATATTGGGCTATACTAAGGTAGCGGTCTTTAAAAATGATGCCCCAAATTTATGTTGAGCTATTTTGGAATGATGATTTGTGGGAATAATGTCTCCAAAGTACGCATGAAATGAATTAATTGAAATTATTCATAATAAATAATTAAAGTAATTGAAATTATTTTCATAATAAATAATTACATGTGTTTATATTATTTTCTAAACATTGTTTTTGTTAAATTGTATTTTAATACTTTATAAAATTG
>JAWDEX010000019.1:627361-641204 GCA_035221805.1 Trichilia hirta | reverse complement strand
CTCTTAGCTTCACATTTTTTGAAAAACTAAGACGGCGGAATATTTTTAATATTCTCCCTTCTCTTAGTAAAAATGGTAAAAGGGACAAGAATAAAATAAAATAAGAGAAGAAGAAAAATTAACTAAGACGGCAGAATATTTTTAATATTCTTCCTTCTCTTAGTTAAATATTTTTTAATTAACGAAAAAAGTAAAGACAGCAGAATATTTTTAATATTCTCCTTTCTCTTAGCTCAATATTTTTTGAAAAACTAAAACAGCGGAATATTTTTAATATTCTTCCTTCTCTTAATAAAAATTGTAACTAGGAAAAAATTGTAAATAGGGATAAATTTTGAAAAATTAAGATTCAAGATTAATATTTTTAATAACTATTTTTATAGAAGCTATAGAGTGCCTAACACCTTCCCTATACTCAATCAACCTCCTGAACTTGAAATCTAAATTTTTTAGGTGATATATCTCACCATTATTTGAATAGATGGTGACTCTATTTTTTACGTTTTAAATTTTGGACGACATCAACAAGTATTCCTTAAATTAAAATACTTATCTTATACTATAGTCTACTAGTTTACTCCTATAGTATATTTAGTACACTTACCTCTCTCACTCGTAATGTTAAGTTTCCATAGAGTTATAAGAGAGTCAGGTGATGGTAGCATTTATATTGAGAGCTAAAGTAATTTTGGTAGAATTTTCATTCTTGACTCGTGTGATAGGTTTATTTATGCTTCCTAGAATATTACCTATTGTATTTATATTTTTCTATAAATTAAAAATCATATTTATGTAATAACGATAATTTAAATACTTCTTAAGTCCCAATGGCTTATTTTCAAAATGGTAGATTGGTATTTTGAGAGAGATAAATGTTTAATAACAGATTGTTTTTATAAATAAGATTTTGTTATGGTGTGCATATCAAATAGTCTTATAAGTTCTTGTGCTGTATTTCAAAATATTAGAATGTAGCTCAATAACTTATGATAGTTGTCACCTGTAAAATCGATGAAACAATCTTAACACTTTTGAAACTTTTCTTTTTTTAAAGCAGTAAACTACTCTTAAACATTTCTCAAAATAGAGAACAAAATAAAATGATGTTATAATTATTGGCATAAAAAGCCACCACCGATAACAACAATAATATTACCATGCAAACTCTTTTTGTGTAAATTAATATAATAAAATTATATTATATATTCTATATAATTTATTTTTCTTTTATTCTCGTAAATATTTTATTCACTTTTTTAAAAATATGGGATATTTGATAAGCATATAATATTGTCACATAAATTTATAAAAATATAAAATGTGTGATAATCAATATACACTATCATATTATTTTTTTATAAAAAACTTATGTCTTCACCAATAATAATAATAATAATAATAATAATAATAATAATATTCAAATACCTTTTTCATCTTTAAAATTTATTAAAATTATAAAATACTAAATACCAAACAAAAATAAAATAAAACAACCTCATCTTTATTACACTAAATTTAAAAGAGTTCTTAAAATTATTTCAAAAGTAAATCCGTCACTACTTTATTTTAGATAAAAATTACTTTTAATTTTATTTAATTAAATAGTGTTCTAATTTTAAGAGCAATAGAATATATATAAATTTTGAGTTTATTTAAAGATACAAATTATGTATAAAAACTCTTATATATAATCTGATTTGTTAAATTATTATTGATCAATAAAAATATGCAATTAATGCAGTTACTAAAAATAAATAATATTAATCAAGGGGCAACAATTGTTATCAAGTTACGTTAATTTTACAAAAATTTATGAAAAAATTTGTATTTATAATATTACTCGTTAATTTTTATGCAAATTGAATTTAAGAGTGAACCTAAATCACATGGAATGTCTGAAAAATACTAATTAATTTGTATAAATATAACCTATATAAGGGTTTAGATCATAATATTAAAATATTTTAATATTACTAACGCATCGTTATTCATTATTAATATTTGTTCACGGTGTATACAATATGCAAACTTTATACAAATTAATGGCCTAATAACAATTTAGTCCCTGATGTTTTACGCTTTAATATTTCAGGACAGCCTATGGTAGATTTTAACAAATCTATCCCTGGTTTTACCAACCGTCCAGGTGTGTTACGTTGTTTAGGGGTACAATACACTTTTGATGGGCTAGTCAATAATCCTAAAATACAGGCGGCTTCGCTATTTTTCTCTCCGTACTGTCCTACGAAAACCCATAAAGAACATATCATCTCGCGCCAAAAACAAAAGCAATCGCCGATTACTCGACGAGTTTTGGTGATTTTTAGGAGCGCTTGTGAATTGAGGCGACATTTTGTGTTGGCGTGGGGTTTGGAGCGGATCAGAGAGCATCTTGCAATTTATGATCTGCGGTGCGAATAAGTGAGCTTTCCCTACTTATTTGTTCGTATACATCTTCTTACGTTGATGAAAAATGAATGGATTGGCATGTCTGTCTTTTATTTTGTTTTAAATTCGCATGGCTGTTATTCTAGTGTTCGACTGGTTGAAATGTGAGTTGAAAGCTATTTTTTTTTGGTTTGTTATTTCTTGCATTAATATTGGATGGGAAGTGTGAAACCAGTGGCTATTTATGTTTGATTGACATATATTCATAATTTTGAAGACCTTTGCGGTTGATTTTTCCGTTATTGTGCTACCAATTTTAATTACCAAAATGGAGATTTGGCATATCATGATTTTCTTTTTCTTGTGTGTATTGATTGTTTTTAGTATTAAAACTGAAGAAGTTCATCGGATTTTTTTTTTTTTTATTTTATTTTTACTTGATTACTAAATTTTGTTAACTTGTTTGATTGCTCTGTAAGAAAATAATAAATATGAAATTTTGATTTTAATGTTTTTTGCTGGTTCTTTTCTTATTCTAGAGCTAAAAATTGAAAAATATTTTGTGTTCATCAATTTTAAAGGTGAGAAGGGACATCTGCCCATCCTCATTACTACATAGCTCTGTCATTGTTTGTACAAGACTACATGTTATGTTTCATCTTAATTTTCAAAGACTAATTATTAAAGTTTCTGATAAACTTGGAAACCATCCATTTTTAGGTCCAAAATTTTGTCGTAAAAATAAGATGAGAATTGAGTAGTTGATACCTGTAATATTGTAAATGTGAATATAAATATTTAGAGAATCCTGTGAGTGTGAAAGCTGTAGTATCTTGAACCTCGCCTGAAGTAAGGTAAAGTCGAATGATCCAGCCAATAGTGCCAAGAATGTAGCCAGCTATTTGGCAGCAAACATGAAATTCATACCAAGAAGTTAAATTCTTTGGATGAACTTGATTTATATTGGTGTTGGTGTTGTAATAGATTATTTCTAATTGTAGAAAATAAATTTGGCAGGATGACTGCAAGTACTAAGTGTAAGTGAGCAAATAAATACTGGTCAAGTAAAAATAAATGCTTAGAAGAAATATATTAACTCTTTCAAAATTTAGTACAAATAAGTTACAAACATAGCTTAATTTTATTGGAGATATAAATCTACCTATGTCAGAATCTGCTCTTTCAGACTTCTCCCTAATAACTTGCTGATGGAGGCTTGGTTCTATTTAATAAGAATAAGACAAAGGTTACACCACCGCTCAACACCTTAGGTGTCGACTACTTTTTAAAACCCTTCTTGGCCTTGCAAGTGAAAGTTTACAAGGTTCATTCATGAAATCCCACCCTTGGAAATGCACCATCCCCTAATTCTCTTTCTAAGTAATAGGTAAGAGTACCAAAACATGCCACTAAAAAAATCTACTAAAAAAAAAAATTGGCTGTTAAGAACGTAGAAAACTTAGGATGGGTTGTTGTTTAGTTAATCGAAAATAATTAGAAGATGCCATTTCTAGCTACAATAACGATGCTTGACTATCTAACATAAGACAATAATTATCTTCTTTTCTCTTATGTTATTTTTAACAACTTAATATTCTAGTAGTAATAATTCTAATTAATACATTACCTTCCATTGACAGATTCTATTGCATTCGTGGTTGGCATTTTGATCACTTGGATTAAAGATGCTGTTGGTATTTTTTAGGTGTGTAAGTGTCGTTGCAATGGAGGCAGATTATGATTTAATGCTTTCATTTGGATTTTTTTTGATTGATATTAGATTAATTTTTCTTGTTGTGTCAGTTTTCTTAGCCTATGGGGGACAAATTTGTAAAGTTGAGGGATAGAATTATCAAACATGTTTCATAATGTAAGGCACAAAAGTAATTGCAATGCAAATTTGGATGAAGCCTAAAAATGGGAACGGATTTGTTAAAATCTGCTAAAGCGCTTGTTGACATATCAAATCGCGAAACTTTAAGGGATTAAAATGTTATTAAGCATAAAATCAATTGTATAAATTGACGGGACAAAATTTATATGTTTTCTATAATTTAAGAGTTAATAACTCATAACAATAATGTAATTATATCATATTAGTTATGATAAAAGAATTGTATAAGTGATTATTTTTTGGTGTTACTGTTTTTATGAATATGTGTATCAAGAGGAAAAGTAATATTATATTTCCTTCAATTAATACTTTTTAATAGATTTACTAACAAGATGCTCTCAGAGTATTTATTAAAGTTTTTAGATTTATTATTTATAATAATTTTTAATCTTTCGTATAATAATTAATGAGTATTTTTTTATGAATTTTAATGTCTTAAAAATTATAATTTATCAAATATAAAAATATTAACAAATGTTCTAAGAACATTTGTTGAAAAAATTATTTATTTATCAATTTATTATTATTATTATTATTATTATTATTATTATTAATTTTGGTTTTTACGTAAATAACACAAAATTATAATCTTTTATAAGGGGCTAAATTGAATGAATCTAAATTCAATCAATGGAATTCTTACGATGCAAAGGCTTGTTTTATACAAGACTACATAGTTTCATAAAGTTATTGTTGATTTTTTTTTAAAAAAATAATTCTAATATTTAAGGACTAAGATTTGAATGTAAATTTTTAATTAAGCAAATCAACCTATATAATTAATAAATAATAAATAAGAATATATATATATATATTTGTAAATATTAGCTCAGAAGATAATAAAGAGAGAATTGAAGATGTAAATAAAATTAATTAAGATAGAAATATAATCTTTTAATCTCTTACTTTTGAGAGAAGAAGAAATTGTATTCATAAAAAATATGTGTTTATTCATTATAAAATGAATGATATTTATAGACAAATATTGCAATCACTCTTACTTTAAATATATATTATAAAAATAAAAAAAGATCGTAAGAGAAAAGAGAAATTTAGTGAAATTATTCTAACTTAGTAAAAGAAAAATCATCCTATATTACTCAAAAGTCAAGACATAGTTATATTGAAAATGGAGAAAGTCATAATTACATAACAATCTCTCTTGAATTTCACCATTTTCAATTAACTTAATATATACTTTATACTGCTTTATTAAAAATTTAGTCAGTAAAATTTAGTAGGACAAAACCTGATTGAAGGAAAAAAAGAGTACAGTGCACATTTAACACCTCCTAATAAAAACCTCCTCCTCAATATAGTATTTATCAATCCATTAACTTATAGATGTAATGCATACCAATATTATATACCAACTTTTCGAAAGTTGATATATGCAGAGTCTTTGTAATAAGATTAGCAATATTATTAGAAGAACGAATCTATTTAACATCAATTTAGCGGTTCTACTGAAGCTTATGAGTATAAAAGAATTTAGGTGAAATATGTTTAGTTCTGTCGCCTTTAATATATCCTCTTTTTACTTGAGCAATACAAGCAGTATTATCTTCATAAATTACAATTCAATTATCTGAAATAAAAGATAAACTACATATGTTCTAGATGTGATGTATAACAGAACATAACTAAACAAATTCACGACTAGCTTCGTATAAAGCAATGATCTCAGAATGATTAAAAGATGTTACAATAAGAGTTTGTTTTATGGATTGCTAAGAGATTGTTGTATTATTATAAGTAAATACAAATTTCATTTGAGATCGGGCTTTATAAGCATTAGAAAGATAACTGGCATTTGTATGACTAATCAAACATGAATTTCTTGTTGATTTATTAGAATAAAATAATTCCAAGTTTGTCGTTTCACGAAAATAACGTAATATATACTTGATGCCATTCTAATGCCTCTAAGTAGGTCAGAACTAAATCTAACTAGTAAATTTATGGCAAATGCTATATTTGGTCTAATATATTGTGCTAGATATAACAAAGTACTAATAACATTAAGATATGATACTTTTGAACCAAGTATCTCTTTACCATCTTCTTTAGGATGAAATAGATCCTTTTTAAGATCAAGAGAATGAACAACCATTAGAGTACTCAATGGATAAGATTTGTCCATATTGAAGTATTTTAAAATTTTTTCAATATATGTAGGCTGGTGGACAAATATTCTGTTAGATTTACACTCGAGCTGCAGGTTGAAATAATATTTAATTTTTTTTAAATATTTCATTTTAAATGCCATTTTCAAGTATTCAGTAGCCTTTAGAACCTCTTCAGGAGTTCTAATTATATTTATGTCATCAACATATACTGCTACAATGGCAAATTTATATTCTGATTTCTTTATAAATATGTACAGGTATATAGAATTATTAATATACCTTTTTTATCAAATATTCACTTAAGCAATTATACCATATACGTTTAGATTGTTTTAATCCATACAAGAATCATTGTAGTTTGATTGAATATAAATTATGATGTTTTGATTTACATGCTTTAGGTATATTGAATTTTTCAAGGATATATATATGAAAGATTCAATATGCCTGAAGCATGTAAATCAAAACATTATAATTTGTATTCAATCAAACTATAATGATCCTTGTATGGATTAAAACAATCTAAATGTATGTGGTATAATATATACTACATTATTACGATCCCATATTATATGCGTATAAGTATAATTTATAAATTTTTCTTTATTTTTCAATTTTAATGCCTCTTTAGGGGCTTGTGTCTCTTTAAGGACACTTGTCTCTTCAGGGATAATTAGTTCTTCAGATATATTTATCTCTTTAAGAACAATTAACTCTTCTGGAGCAATGGGTATAACACTAGAATTTTTAGTTGCCTGATTTTTTTTTATTCGTGAAATTATATCTTTTGAACCAAGTGATCTACTACACTTTTGGCATGCCATAGATGATTCATTTGCTACTGGTCATTCTTCAGGAATAATTACTCGAGTTGGTATATTAGCAGTAGTATATATGATTTAGTCATTCATGATATATCATTAAATGCATCTAGTAATTAATTTGCAATTTGCTGAAGTTGCATGATTTTTTGCATATGATTTTTATATTGACTAGTGCGAGGATCAAAATGAGATAAAATAATTGTATTTCAAGAAAGTTCAGGTCTCATTTCATGAGGCACTTTTTTTTTTTTACTAACAGTAGAAAAGTTATCTCATGAAATTGACAATTTATAAATCGTACAGTAAATAAAATATCTGTTAAGGGTTTAAAATATCTGATAATAGATAGTGACTTAAAACTAATATAATTCTCAACCGACATTAGGGCACTATTTTAGTATGTTTTAGAAGTGTTATAAGAACATAAATAGTATAACCAAAAGTACGTAGATGAGATATATCAGGTTGATGACCAGTTACAAGTTACAATGAAGAATATTGGTGATAAGTAGAGGATTTAAGATGAATTAATGATGCAGCATGTAAAATAACATGTCCCTAAGTAAAAATTGGTAATTGAATATGTAATAAAAGAGTTCAAGCAATTATCTGGATTCACTTAATAAGAGATTCAGCTAATTCATTTTGTATATAAACCTGTGAGATAGGATGTTTTATATTAATACCTACTGATATATAATAGTCATCAAATATCTTAAAGGTAAACTCACTAGCATTATCTAGATGTATTGTTTTAATTGGACGATTAAGAAATTATGCCTTTGACTTAATAATCTATGCAAGCAATTTAGCAAATATAATATTACATGAAGATGATAAATAAACATGTGGCTATCGATTAGATACATCAATTAAAACTATAAAATAGCAAAATAGCCTGCTAGACGGGTGTATTGGCCCATAAATATCTTCTTAAATTCTTTATAAATATAATAGAGATTCAAAATTAATTTAGAATGAGAAGGTTTGACCACTAGTTTTTTTTTGTAAGTAAATGTTATAAATATTTTAATCGAATAAAAGAATCTTTTGATTTTTTAATAGGTGTCTATAAGAATTTTTAATAATTTCACGCATCATTGTTGATCCTGTATGACTTAATCGATCATGCCATAACATAAATAATTTTGGATCATTGAACTTCTGGTTCATTACAGTATAATTTTTAATTGAAATTATGATTGTATAATATAATCCAAATGCAAATGCTGAAAACTTTTTCAATATGCATTT
This sequence comes from Trichilia hirta, assembly GCA_035221805.1. Classification (NCBI taxonomy): domain Eukaryota; kingdom Viridiplantae; phylum Streptophyta; class Magnoliopsida; order Sapindales; family Meliaceae; genus Trichilia; species Trichilia hirta. Next base: position 632,715 of record JAWDEX010000019.1, on the reverse strand, counting down.
TTTATCTGAGACATTAAAAGTATTACAAAGATATTTAATATCATTCTCATTTAAAATCTTAACATGATATCTATTTCTGCGAATATCTTTAAAATTGAGCAGATTTTTTTTGGATCTACGTGAATACAAGGTATTTTGAATGCATAACTTGATTCTACTTACTAATAAGAATATAACTCTTTCAGAGCCTTTAATAAAATCTGCAGGACCTGATATAATATTTGCCTTTACTTTAATATTTATCAGTTTTGAAAATTATTTTCTCTCTCTTAAGATAATATGCAAAGATGCACTGGTTATTAGGCATATATTCCCACCATTCTTTTTCAAGAGAAATAATATATTAAAACTCATTTTCTTTTATAAAAGTTCACACATTAAACAAAAGATAAAAAATTATAATAGTAATTAGCGAAAGGACATAAAAGTACATAAATAAAAAATTTAATTAGCTTTATACTAATTAAAAATTCAATATTTTTGTCTTTTTTTTTTTTTATTTGGAGACATCAAAATGAGTAAGATCTTCAGGATTATTAAAAATTTTCTAAACTTATTATTAAAATATTGTATTTCATAAATATTTTACTTCTGGTGGTTATATTTATTCTATAAGTATAAGAATTTTTTACCATCGTGGAGTAATAATCATTTATCTTTTTGTAATTTTTAACACGTCTATAATTATTAGTAGTATTCGTATTCACTTTTGGGAATGATATACATCCAATTAGATGTTTTCATAATTTTTTAACAAAAGTTTATTATTCTTCTAACAAAAGGTAAAATAAATTTATAACTTAACAAATATTATCCGATTCAGCACTTAAGGGCTTCACAATTTTGTAGTTATGACTTCAGATCCAAAATATGCCTTTTACCTTTAATAGAAAAATATTCTTTTAATGATCAAACTTTTCTTTGAATTTTCCTATAGCTGAGATTTTAGGCTTGTATATAGGTGATGGCATAAGAAAACTATGACTTTCAATTAATCCTATAAGGATGATCAATTTTTATTTTAGTAATATCGTCAAGTCTCAGAACTTGTAGATATATTTTTATATCTATAACTCAAGAAAAATAGTTACTTCATGTAATATTAAGAATAAAAAATTTTAAATTTTTAAGACTTATCATTATAACTTATCTACTAGAAATTTAAGAGAAAATTGATAACATAAAATAAAATATATCACATAAAAAAAATATAATAACTTCTATGTATATAATTAAAATTTCAAGTTCACACATGATTAAAACTTCAGGTCTACACATGATTCTTTATAGATTTAAGCTTCAAGTTTAATCTATTAATTATTATGTAAAACTTCTGGTTCTTATTATATCAAAACTTCAGGTTTAATATATTTAGAACTTTAGGTTTAAATTTTATATTTTAATTTATTTTAGAACTTCAGGTTTTGATTAATTATATCCAAACTTTAGGTTTAGTATGTAATAGAGAAAATAACAGAAATGAAGTAATAGAAATAAAATAATAGATATAAAATACAATGCTATTAAAATTTAAGTGTGCATATACATATTATGGACCTCATGTTATATAGAACTCCAAATTCTAATAATAATTATTCAGAACTTCATGTTTGATAAGAGAAAAATTTTGAGAACTTCAAGTTTTAGTTATCTCTTTTCTTTTCTTTTTTTTTTATTAATAAAACAACATCAACAAATAATACATACTATTCTTATTTTTTGATGTGGAAGATCTATATTAATAGTAGCTACATGGCATATTTATAAGAATAGTTGCACAATTATAATTATATAATAAAAATAATATAATTATAAAAATAAATATATAATGATATATAAATATTAAATTAAAAATATAAATATTTTACATTCTAAGATTGTGCAGATAACATGTTATAAATATCAGATCAGAAAATAATAAAGAAAAAATTGAAGATGTAAATAAGATTAGTTAAGATAAAAATATAATCTTTCAATCTCCCACTTTCGAGAGAGTAAATAAAAAAAATTATATTAATAAAAAATATATATTTATTTATTATAAAAAAATAGTATTTATAGACAAATATTTTAACCACTCTTATTTTAATATATATTATAAAAATTAAAAAATAGTAAAAAAAAAAAAGAAATTCGGTGAAATTACTATGATTTAGTAAAAGACAAGCCATTTTATATTATTTAAAAGTTAATATTTAAGTATATTAAAAATAGAAAAATTTATAATTACATAATATATACATATAATTTATGGCTATAGTAGTACAAGTCAGCCGCTTATTTTATAGCACTTGTGCATAGCTGGTAAAACTTAAAAAAAATTTAAATAAATTTAAATTAATAAATTCAATAATAGAGTAATTTAATTGTTTTGACAGGTTTTTTAAATTATATATATAAATTTTTAAAAATTTTTTTAAAAATTTTTGGCCATAGTAATACAACTCAGCCGCTTATTTTAGCACGTGTGCTTAGAACTTAAAAAAATAAATAAATAAATTTAAATTAGTAAATTATTTTGACAGGTTTTTTGTCACGAAAGATCTGCTTTTAAATAAGAAAAAATTAATATTACATGTAATACGAAGTTACATGATTACCCCTAAAAATACTTCCAATTACAAGTTGCCCTGAATCCTGAATCTATGTCGTCCCTTCCTGTTCTCGGTTAAAATTCGCAAAACAGAACTCCCAATCCCCAATATCTCTCAGTTTCTCTCTCAGTTTCCACCGTATCTTCGCCAAACAGCTAATGAAAACAGCATTTTAATAAAATATCTGGTAAGCGAGTTTTATGTTTTTAGACTTTAGAAATTAATTTAATGTCGTTCAGTGTAAATTCTGATTTCAGGGTTTAAGTATTCTTCTACAGTACTACTGGCTGTAAAATGTTGGGATATTGAAGTTTGGATATCGCTAGTTTCGAAAACAAATCCAGAATTTTCTATTTCTTTTATTTTCTATGTCTTTCTCGCCGGCCAAATGAATAAGGTGGTATAATAATAAGAGGTATCTGCGCTGCTGTTTTGATATTTGATGAGATGATAATGGTGATTTTATTTGCTAGTTAAGTAAGATAATTTGTCCAAAGTAATGGTAACGTGTTTTGGAATAATTTTCCAGAATTTAGGTTACACTTAACCCACATGGTGACTGTGCTTTGGACTCTCACTTTACTCTGCTTTGAAAATAACTTCAGATAAGTTGAATTGAAAAGTGGAGATGGGGCGTAATTTAACAAACCATTCAGAATCCACAGTTAGGGATCGAGGAGGGTCTCCTTGCAGGAAGAGTGAATCTCAAAGAGAAAGTTCACATGTGCGACAGAGAAGCTCACATAGGGGTAGCTCTCCAGCAAGAGAGAAGGAAAAATATTCACGTCGTACTAAATCTCGAAAGCATGCACAATCACAGTCTCCAGTTTCCGGTTCTCCTTCACTAAAAAGAAGGCAGTTAATGAAAGCACGAGATGAAAGAAAGGCAGAGGGAGCGAAAGAGAGGGAAGATGAAAAATATAATGGTAGGAGAAGTGACCGGGGAACTCACAGTGAAAAATCATGCTCTCCTTCTCCTTGTTCTAAACGTTTGGCGAGAGCCCAAAATGAAAGCGATGCTGAAAAGGTGAGGGAGACAGAACATAAGAGAAATCATGGTAGACGAAGTGATAAGGTAAAACATAGGGAAAGGTCAGGCTCTCCCATTTCACGCTCTCCTTCCCCTCGTACACAACGGTTGAGGATAGTACAAGCTGAAAGAGATGCTGATAAACTGTTTGAGAAAGAACATGAGAGAAATCATGGTAGGACAAGTTACAAGCAACCACGTTCACCTATTTCTCGGTCTCCTTCACCACGTACAAAAAGTTTGGGGAGGGTGGAAGCTGAAAAAGAAATTGCAAAATTGACAGAGAGAGAACGTGAAAAGAATCATAGTAGGGCAAGTGATAAAGGCACACATCGAGAAAGAGATTTGGATAGGGACACTGTTATTGAGAGAAAAAAAAGAAGAGATAGGGATATGGAGGGTGACAGAAAGGAGAGAAACTTTGGAAGAGATGAGACTAATAGCAAGTCTTCCAGAACAAGACATGATCGATCTACTTCTCCATTGGATCCACCCCGGAGGAGCAGGCATAGATCTCGCTCGCCTCAATCGGCTTATGGTGGCCGAGCTCGTCACGAGGTGTCTGGTACCCTTTCTGTTTTCTTTCTTTTCTAGGATAGGCTATGTGATTTTGGAAAACTATTACTTACCTTTTTTTCAAACGGCTGATGTTTTATGACTCTACCTTATATTTAGTGTATCCAATCCATACAGTGGAGTGTTAGTCTGTAAATAGATATACAATGCAAGATTTCCTAATAAGTGACTAAGCAGAAAAACATAACTACTGCTAGACTTGGTGATTTGATCTGTGAATTTAATTCTGCAAATGGTTGCTAAACTATCAATATGTCTAGAAGTCAGGATGTGTAAGTGAATCAGCATGTCCTTCAAGGTTTAAATGGGAACATTATCAAAATGATGTAATTTTTTTCATGAATATTAGCAGTTGATATTGCTTTTATGTACCAATCGAAGTGTCTTACTGAAAGTCAAATTTCTTTTTTCAGGTGACGAACTCCGGAGGAGCTGAAGACAGGTGAGCTGCTTCTTGAACTTTAAACTTCTGTTTTAAGCTTCTTCAGTATTGTGCTGGAAAGCCTCCTGTTTTAAATGTGTTTTTTACCCCTTTTGGCACTTTGGTGACTTTAGAATTAGTATATTAAACAGATATCTAGCTTCTTATTACAGTACATTTGGAGGATGAAAGTAAGATGAGTAATGTTTATTATTGAAAGAACTATGGTTTCATTCATCTAATAACCTTAATACTATGCTGATGGCAATATGGTGTGCTCTGCTGATTAGTATTTCTTTATCATTTTATTAATACAGCTTTCTATAAATACCAAGATTAGATTGGCAGAGAGCAGAATAAGTATAATGCTTACATTTGTGTGAATTTCCAAAATGAAACTCCTTAAATGTCATCAATCTTGAGCCTCCTTGTTGACATTTTGCATAATTCATTGAAGTTACATAGATATCTCGAAATATACAAGATGATGGGAATATTGTCTTCTTTTGCCTGGACTGTAGTAAGGTCATACTGGGACAAGATGGAGCATAGATGGGAACTGAAATTTTTTGTTAATGTTTGTTTGTTGCTGGACATTCATAGCAAGCATCTTTTAACTAACCCATTTTCTACAATTCTTCATGGAGAAATATTCATCACCACTAGAATGTAATGATCAGGTTATGCTCTTTCCAAGTACAATAAGATACATTAAATGTGCAAGGCTCTTCTT
>JAWDEX010000019.1:591568-624339 GCA_035221805.1 Trichilia hirta | reverse complement strand
AAATTTATGTGTTTTATGCATTAGAAAATAGTTTTATTACTATCATTATTTTAAAACAAATATGAATGTCTTATAATTTTGCTATATTGATTTATGTATATGACCATAAGACCGAGCTTGATATTGAAAAATGTGGGATTTTCTTATATAGATAAATTTTTGATATTTTATCGATATGATTTAAAAGTTGAAAATTTGTTTATAAATATTTATGATATCGAATTTCATATGATTACATTAATCTTTGATTCTATGATGATATGACTACAGAGTTAGCTATAGTTATAGGGTATTAAATAGCCTAGGGACAGATCAAGGCAGTGATTGTCCTAGGTTAGTAATGCAACGATGGGACTATTATAAGAGAGACAATGATCTCATTTAAAATAGAGTGATCCACTAGATGAGAATATTGTGGACAATTATATGAGATATCCCATGCTACTTGAGGCCAATGTTAGTAATGAGCAAGATTTTCATAAGACAATTTTATCTATTTTTTATTGATGCATGTATATATAATTAAAATTCTATTTATACTTTGTGTTTTACATAGAAAATAGAAAGTTACTGACGGCTTGGGATTCCTCTTGGCTAGGGTAATTGCCAAAAAAAGAGATCAACCTAATGATTTTTAATCGAGCAAGCCATGATTTTGTAGAAATAAAATGTTTTCTAACCTTTCATAATTAATCATTTTAAACTCTTTTTATTGAGAACTTTCTTTTCTTTCCTCTAAATGCTTTCGCATAACCGTTTTAAATGTTCTAAACTACTTTTTTTGATGTTTTACTATATTGCTTTTGGACTAATGTTTTTACTTTTCGTACTTCTGTTTATAGATTGTTAGAGTTATTATTTCTTACACTATTTTATCATTATAAATTGCTAATCTTTTTGCTAGTTTAGCTATTATATTATTGCTATTTGAAAGTTAGTCTAGTTGCATTTTTTCACTATTTTACTTGTTGTTTGAAGGTTGATTTGCTTTTTAGAGACTAATTTCATTACTTTAGTAGTATAATTTGCTTGTTGTTTAAGACAATTTTGCTTGCTATTCAAAGGCTACTTTAATATAGTTAAAGTAATTTTTATATAGGTTAACTATTTTTTTTATTTTTAAATGTATGTAGATTAATGATAACTAGTGAGATTATAAGAAGAACAACATCCAACCACTTTCTCGCTATGGTAATGACATTGTCACTAACAAGAGTACTGAATAGGATATGCCAAAAGCTAATAAATATGCAAAATATACTATAGTTATATCATATTTTTATTGTAGACGGTTATATATTATAGTGATTTACTAGTTATATCATATTAGATTTACTATAGATGACTATATTTATTCTCTTTTTCATTACAGTGATTTATGACAATAATTTATTAGCTATATCATAATTATTTATTGCAGTGATTTATTAGCCATATCATATTTATTTTGTAAAAATAAGACATTGCACCTTAGCATGCCAGTGGAATTGAATCAGATTTGCTAATACTTTGCATGAACAAAATAATGTCATATGCATCAATCCTCTATCATATAAATTATTTATAAATCACAACAAATAATAATTAAACTAAAACTAAATATTAAATATATTTTTTAAAAATGCAATTTGAGTGGATAATTCAAATCAGTTATTTATACTTTTTAAATTTAATCAGCCAACAAATTTAGTATTAAACAAAACATTACCCTAATATCAAAATTCTTTAATCAAAATGGACTTCAAATTTTAAGCACACATAAGAATTATTAATTCAATTCCTATACAATGTTAAGTTTTATGTATTACCCTAAATGCTCACCAAATAATTCCATAATTTCTATAATTATTGTTTGAACATTTAGGATAATGCATAAGATTATTGCCATAGTACATTAAGAAAAAACAAAAGTCTTAATCAATTCAAATTCTTTAAGTTAGTGAATTATCTTTTCTATAAGTTTGTCACTATAAACTATCTTAATCAAAATTTTATCCTATAAATTTTTAAATGTAATTGTTTGCTTATTATAACCTTCATCAGAAGATGAGAATACTAAATTAGACAATCAATCCTTCATAATTTTTCGATGATATTTCTTTGCTTCCATTTTCTCAAATGTAATAAGATAATAAACATGCCCAAGCCTTTTCTAACCAAGCTTATAAGTTTTAATTATAGCCTGCCGATCTACAGATGAGGTTCTATATAACATCAAGCAACATAACTCTCGAAACACCATAAGAACTTGATGTAAAGGACTAATTGTCTAATTTGGTGTTCTTATCTTCTAATAGAAATGATAATAAGTAGACAATTGCATTTAAAAATTTGCAAGATAAAATTTTAGATAAGATAGTATATAATGACAAACTTATACAAAAGATAATTTAGCAACTTAAAGAATATAAATAGATTGAGGCTTGACTTTTCTCAACGTACTACAATAGTAGTCTTGTGCATTATCCTAAATATTTATCCAAATAATTATGATGAATAGATAATTATTTGATGAACATTTAAGATAATGTACAAGACATTATCGTAGTGGAATTGAACTACTAATTTTTTGTGTGTGCTATGTGGTCACTATAGTGAAAAAGTGGTTCGGTGTCATTGTCCTTAGAATCACACTAGTCATCATCAATCAACATTGATTAGAGTAGTTAAAATGATTGATATGAACTCACATGTTTGAAAAGTTTTTGAAGGCCATTTGAATTGATTAAATTATACCACTATTGATTGGGTTGCATCCCCCTCTATTGAAAAATGCTACCATAAGAGAAAGTGAAAAGTTTGGCTCAAAGGAGAGAATTTTAAAAGTCATGTTCATTTAGACTATAGAGTTATTTTTGTATCAAAAAAATATTTTTCTAATTAATTATGAAAAGATCATTTGAATTTGTCACTTTTGAAAATAGGGACAAAAATGTAATCATATGCGTTAGTTTCCCAACTTATTTCAGCAAAAAATAAAAATAAAAATAAAATAAAAAATACCAAACATACACTCTCTCCAAGGAAAGCACAAAATGGGAATGTTTTCTTATCATGTACATATAATCCTTTTTCATATAATACAGAAGAATTAAAAATATCACTAAAATGATTTGAAAATTGAAATTTATGCATCAAGAAATTAATGTTGGGTCTCAAGTGTTGAAGTCTTGGCACTGAGTCCAAGTTTTTAAGGTCTTGGGTTTTAGTATTTGTTGTTAAGAATATTTAAACTATTATCACTTATCTCTCTTAAAATTTAATTATATTTTATTTAAATAACGAGAATGTAAATATAAATACTTACCTTCTTTTTTTTTTAAATATTATATACAATTATTTTCTTATTCTTATATATAATAATAAAATTAAATATAATCATTTATTTATACCATATTATTAATATATACATATATACACACTTATTATTAGAAATAAAAAAGATTAACTGCATACTTAGTAAGAAAACTGAATAATTAGAAAAAAATTTGAAATACTCCCATCACTAATAATTTAAAAAAATAATTCTCAAAATTTTTATTAAATCATCTTTATTGTCCAATTATCAAATATAAATTAATAATAAGATAAGATCAAAAAATAAAATAAAATAACTTATTATTTAATTAATTTTTTTGTTTATAACAGTAACAAAATATACGTTATAATGATAAATAAATAAATAAATAATTTATTTAATTTTTTTTATTATATATAAGGGCATAGAGATAATTATAAATTGTATTTTTAAGGAAGAAGGCAAGTAAATGTCTATTTTTATATTCTCCCTATCCAAGTAAAATATTACAAATCCTCATAAAAATTTAGTGAAATATTATTGAAAAATAATCATTAGGACACCCTACTTCTCAACTCAAGGATCTGGGGCCCTATGTAAGGACTAAAAATTTAATTTTTGAAGCATATGAATATGATTTGCAAATTATAAAACGTTATCTATAAACTTAAACAAACATCTACAACTCATAACATTATATTTGGTAAGCAATCAAATTCTTTGATTTTAATCAAAATCTTGATGAATTTTGTATCTACAAAAGTATAGAAGAACATTTAGTATTTTTAATCCTGAGTGTAGATGATATCTTACGATTTAGAATGATGTGAGGTTATATTATTATTGGTCAAAATCTATTTATTAAACAATGTTAATATCAAAGATTTATGTCAAAATTATATATAATTTTAGTATTAAGCCTTTGCAAGATGACAAAACAGGATATTAAGCTTACTTTAAGCTATATAAATAAATAAATAAATAAATAAAATCCCAGTTAAGTTTGCAATGCATAATTCCAAAGAAAGAAATACTTTCTTTTAAAAATTTTGAGGAAATTAAGCATATAAGGCAGATTTCTTATGCATTAGAAATAATAAAAAATTGAAAATTGGGTTCACATTAAGAATTAAGGACGAGAAGCGATTTTAATCATTTAATATTATTTTATTATTTTATTGTGGAACAAATGATCATTTTTATTAATATTTTGAGAATTGAATAAGTAATGTATCAAATTTCAAACAGATCCTATTATGAAATATTTGAGATTAAAGTATCGTGATCCTAAAACTGTTGTTATTCGATAATTGCTATAAAATAATAAAAAATAAAGAATAAATTATTTTTATAAAAAGTTAATATTATTTAATATTTTTATTTCTTTATTTTTAAAGTTAAGTAAAAATTAAATAAATAATATTAAACATGGCCTCAATTTCATACCCCACAATCATATCACTATGCACAAAGTCAATAGCACATGTTGTTGTCTCATTCATCCCAATTTACCAAAATGGCCTATGTTGCTACAAAACAACCCAAAATGATAACACAAATCAAGAGTTATCAGAACATGTAATACCCAAAATAAATACTTGAAAAATTCCTTATTTTTAACTTTAATTACGCGACTCAATTTGTCAACAAATGCAGCAATAAAGAAAAAGAAATCCCAAAAGGCAATGTCAAATCAATCACTTAAAAATGTAATATAATCAACATAATAATAAAATTGATATTTTAAATCACGGTGCGATAATAAAATACGATTAAATAATTAATAAATTTATTAAACGTAATTTTTTACAATAAAATTTTAAAGAATTTTTATTATGTTATTACTAATTCATGTGATATTTCTAAAACATTACTGTATATTCATGAGAAATAAAATAAACAATAACAATAATATTACATATGCAAAATTAATCAAGGTGACAAAAACAAAGTATTTGAACTATAATCTTCACTTTGTTGAAGCAACACAAGAAGATTTTGAACCATAATCTTCACTTTGTTGAAGCAACACGAGAGGATTCGGCGCTTAATTAATCCTCTCTTAGGAGGAACATGTACCAGCTCTTGACGGAAAGTATTAGCCCCGGATTTAAGCCTGCCAGATTTAATTCCTGCTTTTCCCATTTCTTCCGATCAAATAATTCTTCAACAGAGAAAAGAGAAGAGGGAGATAGTGCAAATGGAAAGCTAAATCATAGAACTATATTTATAAGCCAAAAGGGTGAAGGAAGAGAGTAGGAATTTCGTCCAAATTAAGTATGAGTGACGTCCAAACGTAGCTAATTTGCTACATTGACTTAAATTTAATGTCAATATAGGAAGAGACAAGATTGGCAATTTTCTGTGTCATTTACTAGAAGCCGTGATGGGATGATTGAGAATTGAAATTCATATAATCATATTAAATAAGAATGTAAACATGGAAATTGCATGGAAGTTTGATATTATAGATATGGGTTTAACAATTTTTTTGGGTAAGAAAATTTACTAATATCTAAATTGAATTAAATTACATTTACAATTCGAAAATTATTTCTTAAAATGTAGAAAAAAAAAGGTTACGAATAGAGTTCGATTGATAAATAAGAAATTATATATGAATATAAACTTATCGAAATTTTTATAAATTATTTGATATGTATATTTTTATTTATATAAAATTGATATATTTTTTTTATTTTTATTTATTAATTAAAAAGATGAATTAGAAGAAGGTTTAAAGATCAAAGAATGTAGAATATATATATATATATATATCCTCAGTGCAAAGTCAGCCGCACATACCTATGTTATAGACTTCATTGAAAATCCTGATGGCTGCATTCGTTTCAACCATTCTAAAGTGACATGCAACCAACAACTTACCGAAATATATATTTGCAGGAAAGTAATGGAAATGTTTCCATGAATCAGTATTTTAAAAACGTTCAAATCATATAATAATTATATACACACACATTTAAGATACAAATTTTTAGTTATTAATTTTCATAATTTAATAATAAGTAAAATTTTGTACATAAATTTAAATAAAAGGTAAAATCAAGAGTGTGTAATTAAATAAGGTCAAATTCACTTAATTTAAATTTAGAAACAAATTTTTATTTATTAAATTTGTTCAATTTAATAATTAAAATTTAAAATTAAGGTGCAACATTTAATACTACTAACTCAAAAACTCCTTCACTTTAAAATGGATAAATTCAATAAAAAAATTTATATTATTAATTTAAATTAAGAAACTTCTATATATATGCGTTTGTGGGTGTGGGTGTCTTTACGTGTTGTATTTATCATTTTCTAGAATATCCATCAAATTACAAGAGAAGATAAAATTGATTTTCCTATGTATCCTAGAAAATACTTGGATGTTTCCCTCATTAAAGCGACAATACTTGTATTGGTTTGCAATAAGTCAATTAATTAATGAAAGAGACAAAAGAAGAAGATGGGAGGTTCGGTTCTCCAACAAAAGGGCGGTATTTGTAGTAGTGAATGCCAACTCTTACATGCGAAAAAAATAATAATAAATAAATAAATAAAATGAGAGGGAGAAAATTATATCAAGATATGTTGAAAATTATTATTTTTATCTGATTTTAAAGCTTTATAATTAAAATATTAACATTTAATATTAAATGTTAGTACTCAAAAATCCTAAAGTTGAATTAATATTAAATTCACAATAAATGAATAAATAAAAATAAAAAACTTAATTTTTTAAAAGATTTAATATAAATATCAATTAATATGAAATTAATTGGCCATCCAACACAAACGCGTTTTTGGATAATTTATTCATTTTATTATAGTAAAAATCTAGGATTATAATTCTGTCACAATCGTTTATATAATTAAATTTGTATGACTAAAAATTTTATACCCACGTGTCGAAAATTGGCATTTGAGACATAGTCATTGAGACTTGTATTAAAACTCTTAACCTCCTTAGCAACTAAAAAGTATATTAAGAAGCTCATTAAATTAAAAACACAAACAAATTTAACTACTTAAAATAAACAAATTCAGCTAATTAAATATCAAAATAAAATAAAAAGGCCTACTTAAACCATTTTTGTGTATAAAATGAATGGAGTCTTAACACGTGTTATCAAGTAATATGGCAACATGGAATAGCTTAAAATAAATAATCAAAAAATTTCTTAAAATTAACCTTAATTAGCTTGTTCAATTTGTCAATAAACTTCAAAAATTTTGCTACCAATGTCAACTCAATCAATTAAACATATAATAAACTGTGAAATAAGAAAAATAATAATTTGAATCATGATATGATAATAAAAAACGATCAAATAATTAACTATAAATAAATTTATATTAAATAAATACAAACATCTTCCAAACTTCACAATACAAAAGTTCACAATGAATTATTACAAACGAAAGATTAATCGAGGAAACAAGAAGTAAATTTTTGAACCATATTCTTCACTTTGTCGAAGCAATACGAGAATATTCGGTTCTTAATTAATCCTCTCTTGGGAGGAACAAGTACTCGCGCTTTCTCTCCAGCTTTCGCCATTTCTTCCGATCAAATAATGGAGATAACTAGAAATTGAAGGCTAAAGCACAGAGACAGACATATGACTTCTATTTATAACTCAAAGAGGTAAGGGAATAGAGTAAGAATTACGACCAAAAGGGCCAAAGGAAGTGTGAGGAATTGTTAAATTGACTTAAATTTATGTCAATATAGGAAGATACAAGGTTGACAATTTTTTGAGTTATTTACTTGAAAGCATGAAGTGGGGTTTGAGAATTGAAGTTCTTATCTTTTATATTAAATAAGAGTGTGAACATGGAAATTTGCATGAAAGATTCATAATCTAGACATGGGGTTCGACAATATTTTGTGGGGTAAGAGGATTTTATATTTCATTTGTTCATACATGGGGGATGATGATGATGATGATGAAAGGAAGAGTTCAAAAATCTTGAGTACATTCATAATTCAAAAATTATTTTTTTAAAAAGTAGGAAAAAAAATTATGCATAAATTTAACTACCATATTTTTATTATGTAATATTAAAATAATTCTTATTTATTTTATTATATTTTTATTTATTAATTCTTAATCACAGTGATTTACTGTCAAATTTATCAAGATGACTTTTCACTAATTTTTTTTTTGATGAAATATAAAATTATTCGATTAAAATTCATTTTAAAAAATATTCTGAGTGCAAAGTCAAGAGCACATGCTCTATGTTATAGACTTCATTGAAAATCCTAATTTCAACCCTCATAGCAACTTTTGTCAACAAACACTAAAAACAAAAGGTTAAATTTCAACCCAAACCACATAAAATTAGTGTGCGTGTATATATAGATATAGATAAATAGAAAAGGCAAGAGAGAAGATCTTTAATCAAAAATTAGATTTAAGTCCTTTCAATAATTGAGATAAAATTTTATATGATATTAGTAAAATTGTATTAATTATATTTGTAAGATAAAATTTTAACCCAAAAAAAATATAAAGTCAAGGGGTTATATACATAAACAAATCAATGACTTTATCATTTTGGCATTGAAGACAAGAAAATGTTTTCTATTATAAAGAATAAGATGATTTTAAATGAAACATTTAAAAGCTATAAAAGTTGTATTATGTAGAAGCGATAAATCAAACCACACGGCATGGAATTAATTTTTATGTATATTTATTTTATTTTGTAGCATTGAAATCAAACCGAACTAATTAATTTGGAAGAGACCAAACGAAAAAAACAGGAACCAAAAGGTTCAATTATTTTACCCATTTAATACGTGCAACTAATGTGACCTTATGTGTACACAAGGGAGTGCCGTGGGTCACGATGTAAATCAAAGGATTTACATTGCTGTGAAAGTTGCAAAAATTTGACTCACCACAGGATACAAATGAAAAAATTTAAAAAAATATTATATTCGTATATATTCATTAATTTTTATTAAATTTATTTATTTAAAAATATAATATCAGTTTTTTATTTTTCAATTGTATATATGTTACAATATATTGTTATATTAAATAAAAACCTAAAATTAAAGTAACAAATATTTTATATTAAAAAATTATTTTTAAATAAAAATTATATTAATATTAAAAGAATTTTTAAATAAATTCATATATTGAGAATTAATTGTATTTAATTTGATTAAATCGAATAATTTATTTAAATAAATATTTATATAGTAATATAAATATAATTTATTTAATAAATAAATGTTATATCTATGTTTAATAAAAAATTTGTAATACTCAAAACACAATACAAATACGATTAATGGATACAAATTCCCACCTCTAATCTTCGGTTGCTTAATACAATGGCCAAATTTCATCTACATACGTCCCTCCATACTTTGTCTTATATTTTCACATCTGCTTTATTATTCCCTAGAGGCTATAAAAGTTTCTCTCAACCAAAAGAAAAGGGGTTAAAGAGAGAGAAGAAAAACTACTGTATTTGCCTTTCGAACAAGTGTCATATTCTGATAGGCACCTCTTACACACTCGATTCCATGTCAACTATATTTTAAACCAAACGCTATCAGAAATAATTCAAATAATATATTCTATGAAATGTAAAGAAATGGAAAGTGACTCAAATTAATATCTATTAAACAAAAATGTATTACACACAACCCACAAAACAGTTTCCAAAACTCAGTTAGCAGCAGGTAGAGCTCAAACTTTTGGAGCCCTCCCAATTCCTCAAAACGGCCTCAGAGTAACATATATTCCCAATGTAAACTCAAAGGCTATATCTATTCTACAAACCATAAGAAACTTCAGTTGAACAAAAGACAATTACTTATTAAAAAAGGGTCAATTTGACAGTAAAGAATCAAGATACGATAAAATCATGTATTCCTTCTAATCTGTCATGTGAATGTTATATTTGTGCGGCAAGAAGTTCATTCCAAGTGTCTGGGATGCCGGGTAGGCACCAATGCAAGCAATCGTTGATTCCATCAGTAGCCCTCAAACTGTAACGAGATATGTGGCCCTCATCTCTTAGCTCAGAAACAGCGGTTATATCCAAAAGCTTTATCCTTGTGCCTTTAACAGCACCCTCTACAACTTCATCGCTTGATTGATCTTGTGAAACTTCACTTCCTCCACTTAATGGTGTGGTATTATCACAGCTTCCCCCAGTGTTCCAGTCCCCATTACGGAAATGTCTTGGAGAGATGGTTCGAAAGAATGCTTTGAGGTGGGGATGGGAGGGAAGTTGTGAATCAAGCCACCTGGCAACACTGTATATTGTAAAATTCTTGGCACTCCCCATGGCTGCAAGTTTTTTATCTTCGTTAGGCTTTCCATTTACATATATTACCCAATGATTGGCTCTAAGCTTTCCTCTGTTCCAATGATGTCCTGTATTGAGGACTAGCACATCAAACTGATGGAGGTATTTTCTCATGAAAGCGGGTGGACGGTCCAAATGCATTGCGACATCAGAGGTCGGGTCTCTGATGTTAAGAGGTTCCAAGTCAGCGAGAGTTGATGACCAGTAATATAAAATGGTGGTGTTGGTATTTGGAAAACGATAAGCCCAGCCATCAGGACGTTTAGCTCTGCGAGGTTTCACAAGACCGTATATCCTTCCAACATCTTCAACTTCTGGGCTCAATTCCCCACCAGTCACCATACACATTAAAGACTGAAATTGCTGCCTGCCCAAAGAATCTCCTATAAATGCAATTGTTTTGTCCTGCATTCTGGAATGTACAACACCATTCAGAAAACCAAACGTGCCTAAACATCCAAGCTCTTTCTCATTAAAATAGCATTGTATCCAAACTCAAGAGTGATTGATATCTACAAAGGATTGATAATGTAAGAATTTAATAGTAAGATGCAATTGCGAGTGATGAAACAATTAGAAGCTAATGGAGAAGCAGCTAAGAATAAGAAGCAATAACAACAAAAGAAAACACAGGCCAACCTTCTCAAGAAGGAAGATCGCTCAAACTCTGGCATTTCACAATCTTTTGCCAGCCAATGGAATCCTTCATAAGAAAAATCTGATCGTTGGGTCAATCTACATGCCCACATTTCTGATAGCCACTGTTTACAAGCATACCCTGAATACAAAGGAAGCCTGGCATCTGCAACCCATCTTCCCTTGGCATAATTACAGGCTGCAAAATGAAAAAGTAAGACTCATCTAATATACAGGTAATTATACTATCTTCAAATTTCAGATGTATGCCCAGTTTAAATTTGAGCCACTAAATTATTAACAATTTTATAGATTTTAAACAAGCAAGCATCAACAAATGAAAAGATACTTAAAACTGTTTTCTTTCATCTCTCTATTTCTCTATCCCTAACACAGTCATTCATATACATATATAGACATGCTTAGATTGTAGCTCGACAAATTGCGTGCACAAGGGATGGTAAAGAGATCATGATTTAGTTTTAGTAAGACGAGTGAATTTCTGGAAAATGATCATAATAATATTTACTACTCAAGGACAATTGGTATGCAAGCAACAAAGACGCACATTTCATGTTATTCAAAATGTCATAAAGGCTTAACTAACAATACTAGACCTAAGAAAAGGAATAAAAGAAATTTAAAGTCCAAGACTACAAAAATGTCTGAATTAAGGGTTGCAATAACAAAAAATTACGAAGTTTATGCAGTGTTAAAATCAATTGCCCTATTACATAACTTCTATGAGGCAACCAAAGAACGGGGAGTCAACAATGATACAGACTTGTATAAGTAAACTCTTTTATATAATTATCTGTAACATTTGCAGTTCTAACTGGGGCAAGTAATGAAATCAAGCAAGCATTATAATCACAAGTTCGGCACAAGTTGATAAAAGGAGGGAAAAAAATACGGAAAAGGAAATTGCAATCTCATACAAGAAGAAAGCTCGTAAAATCAGCAAAGTAACAAATAGAAACAATTGCATTGATACTACTATGAGAAAATACCTTTCTTCTTAGTTGAGGGTTTCCAATTTCCGTCAGTTTCTTTCTTTTCAGGAATATACGAGGTTGTGAAATTAGCTAATTGAGAACCTACTCGTTTTTCTACAGCCTGTTTTGTATCTTCTTCAGTGAGTTTTTCTGAAATTTTTTCTTCAATATGTCCCTTTGGCTTCATAGACATGGAGGAATTATTTACAACATCTGCATGAAACTCTGAGCCAGAAGATAAAAAGAATGCATCAGAAGCTAGACAAACATTTAACAAATAATTCAAAAAACATTGAGATTTATATAATTCATTACAAGTAAAAATCAAATAAATACCACTTAAAACCACCCGACAGAAAACATGACATTTAACAAATAAAATCCATTTATAATATACAAATAATACAAACCACATGATATGTCCAAATGATATATGTTCTCATATAATGATTTGTTCATTTATTAGCAATTTATTTCATGCAATTAGCTATTTTATTCACTTGAACTGTGCATTAGCTTTAGTGAAACAAAGAGCATACATTATAGCAAAAAAAGTTTGCAACTAGAAACTTTGTGAAATCTACTCTTTCTTATGCAATAAGTTAGTTTATATTATTTCAAAAAGGACAATGCAAAAGTAGCCAGCAAATGATGAAATTTAAACAGATTATTCTAGATCATAGTAAACAAGATGAAGAAATCAACACCAAAACAGATGATTATATTTTTAATATAAATAGAAGAGATCACGAGGAAGAATTATAATTCAAAAGTCTATACTTAGCTATCCATCAGTCATAAATAAAATGCATAATCAGCTATACCAGGTAATTATATCATCAGATCATAAGAAGATACAAAGTTGTTATCAATGTTTTTACTACATCCATGAATCACAAGAAAAACTAAGAAACAAACAGGAAAGGGAAAAACAAAGCAAAGCCCCAGAAAACCATTAAAAATATACTAATTAACAAATACAAAATTAAGCAAACCCAAAGAAAATATGGGAGAAAAAGAAAAGATTATGCATATCCAAATCTCTAAAATAGAAAATACTAACTCAAAATTTTAATATATGCATTAAGAAAGAAAGACATGAAGAGAAAGAAACCATAAGAATTATTTGGCTTAAGAGAAAATTTTAATGTATGCATTAAGAAAGAAAGACATGAAGAGAAAGAAACTATAAGAATTATTTGGCTTAAGTTGGCATATAATCTATCTCAATAACCATAACTCAGCCCTTGAGACAAATAAAATTTAAAAAACAAAGAAGAAAGGAACTAATTTTTGAAAGGTAAAACCAAATGCATAAGAAAACATGCAAGATAAACTGTGTCAAAGAGAAAGTTGTTAGGTACAGGAAAACACATATGGGAGACAAAAAGAGAAATGTACTAAAATATAGTTTGGATATATTAGAAATATTGTTTTCATCTTTTATGATGCTCTCCTTTACACCATAAATAAAGTTCAAGGATCATTTTCTCATACAAAGGGCAGGCAGTTAAGTTTCAAAAGGAAAGTTTAGTTTAAAAACTATTCCTAGTTCAGTACTGTTTGAGACATTTATATGTATATTTCATGGGATTTATCTTTGACGAATTCTGAGATATTTAATCCATGATGAGACGTGAAGGTGTGCAAGGTCTAGTCAGTTTCATTATCAAAGATTTCCCATACTCAAATAAAATATGGTTGGTCCACCAAAACCAAAATCTGAAGCAACCATTTTTCTTCTGTATATACAATTATATCATGAATACTTCATCAAAAGGCGTCAGGTTCTACATTATTTTCATAGTCTAGCATACCGTATAGTTTTTCAGTATATTTCACATGTACCCCTTTCTTTTCCTTTCTCAATATATTCTGTGCGAGGGTGAAAAAGCAAGGACAATACACATGTAGATGTTTGCATATATATATATATATATATATAACTAGCATACATAAGGAAGTATCTGAAACAAACCTGAAGAAAGCCATAAAAATTGCTCCTGGCCAATGAGTAATGTCGTAACTGAAGGATTCTTTTCACAAGCCCAAAGTAGTATAGTTGTAAAACAAAGTGTAATAAGAGCAACCGAAAGATGCCTTCCCCTACATCTGGAATAGTATCCACCTTTCATATCTGCTTTACACTACAAAAGACATTGACCCTTTATCAGATCTAATGCCTCATCAACTTTATATAGATTAAGATGTTCAGCAAAAATTCCTCTTCTTCATCCAAGGAAAATCTACTCATTCAGAAGGCCTCATCTGTATGCAGCAAAAATGAGATCATAAGCTTCAATACAGACAAAAAAGAAAATAGAAAAAAACAAATTAACAATAAGTGTAACCAATGTCAGCATTTATTTCCAATTAAATAGGAGACAAAAATACATAATGATCAGCATAAAACTTACTGAACCAAAGTTTAGTTAGCAATACAGTAAAATGCTAGTTTAATGACTCAATTTCCGTTCAACCGATATACTAGACATTCTACCACAGATACAAGAGTCAACATGTGCGATGGGCACATACGAGAGAATCTCTAATTGACATAAACCATCCCTATACCATTCATTACAAAAGACATTATATATGCAACATATTTTTGCCAAAATTTAGACAAACTCATCATGATCATCACAGCAATATTGCTCACAAAATATACACAGTAGTAATGTGATTCAACCAAAACTCAGTCCAAGCAAGTGAATGAACACCGACATAATTTCAAGATACCAGTCCCTTTTACGCTTACAAATGAATCAAAAATATTGCACATTTAGGCCTAAACCAAGAATGCATAATAGCAAATAAGCATAATCATAGCTAAATGGCCTCAGTCATTCAAATTCCAACACAGCATCACATTCCATTAGAACAATCAACGCGAATAAAGGCTAACTTCTTCACCTTGATCATATCAACTAAACAGCTAAAACACAGTACATTATCAACAAAGACAAATTTCCATGGCAAAAAACTGCTAAAAAACCAATAAAATTAAATAAATTTAAGAATCCATTTCAGGCACACCATGTAAACCGGATATTACAATGAACACAGAGCAACAGAGATCTATAGAAACTTCCAAGCCAAAATGTTATACAATATTATGAAAAGGGAGAAAATCAGTCATATTTCTATGTGAAGAAGAATAAACCTGCTTCTTGTAGAGCCTTTCCTTTCGTATTATCAAATGATTATAGAATAGCCAGAAAAAGAAAGAGATTTTATTTGAAAAGGCGCGAGCAGCCAATAGAGAGAGAGACGAGGCGTTTTAATGATCAGTTCAGAGATGCGTGGAAGGGTAATTTTCACTTAGGGCCAATAGTTTTGCTAAATTGTGAAGTTTTACATACAATTAAAATTAAATTATTTTTTAAAAAATTAACAAAAAAACTTGCCTAAAGAATTTTAAATGATACTATATTGAATAATTTTATTTTTATAAGATAATTTGAATTTGAATTAAAATTTACATTATCAAACAAATTCAATTGAAGAAATGAATAATTTTTCTATTTTGTTTTTCTATTAATATTTAAAAATATTCTACCAAATATGTTTTTGAATTTTAAAAATACAAATATTTCAAATGCTACCAAATATTTTTTCAAATTCTTAAACATCAAATTAAAAATATTAATTTTATTTTGAAAAGAAAGATTAAATTTTTTTAAGTGATATACCAAATGTAACCTAAGCCTATTTACCATTTTTGACTCAAAAATTTTGGGATTTTTTTTAAATATTTTTCACAGATGATAAAAAAAAAATAAAACATTTTTGTTCAGCTTATTTTTTAAATAAAACTGAGATTCAATAAAGAACTTCACAAACTCATAAAACAATTAATGTTTAAGTTAATTAATAATATTTTTGGAGAATTAAAACTCATTAAAATTCTTTCAATACTTTTTCTCTAAATGCACTCCTTATTTAAAAAATTAAAAATTAAGGTTTCTATAATTTTAATAATAAATCTATTACCTTTGACCTATAGGAATTTATCAAAAATATATTTAAGATTATTTTCATAATAAAAATTTATCAATTTTAAATTTTAGAAATGTGTGAATTTAGAATTTTTTTTATTTAAATAATTTCACTCTATATTATTTTTATTGAGGCCCTTATTGATGTTTTTATAAGATATTATTGATATTTGTAAATTTGAAAGAAAACTATAGGGTGTTAGATTAAGAACACCAATCTTTATAGTGGCATAATTGTAAATTTAATGAAATTAGGATTATAATTAAATATAGTATCTTAGAGGTGATTAAAGTAATGAATATAAGTTAATTAAAGTAATTAACTGGTAGCCATCATTGGACGTGTTGTAAGGACATTCCTTGAATGCAAGAATAAATAATGAGGACAATGATAGTTGTGAATAAACATACTAAATAATTAACAATTAACTGATATATCATGTTAATATAATATTATGCACTAAATTAAATATTATTATAAAAATAATGTTAATTATTTCAAATTTAAATCTCAAATTATCATTTTAAATACATATTAGGTTTATTTATTTATTTATTGGATATTAAAAATATATGATTTAGGTTCAAATTTTAGAATGTATAATATTATTATTATTTTTATAAATATTAATAATTAATTAAAAAACTAATTCCAACAAATTCCCTCTCCCAACCTTTGCTTCGTTTGCCCGCGCCGCGGGACCTCGTTAGGGCAAGGACAATGGCCAGCACTTTTTCGAGCTCTTATTGCATACATTCGTTTGAACCGTCCAGCACATCTCGCTGGGTACATATTTCATACGTAATGGGACCCACGATATGTTTTGTCGGCCATTTCTCGTTTTCTATAATAAAACCTAAGAAGTCAATCCGGATCATTGAATGTAAATTTTAATATTTTAATTTAATTTAATATTATTTTTATTAAGTCGGTGTTTATATTAATTGCGGCACATGGCGCGTCGTGGTGTCTCATGGCATAAAATATTTTCTCTCTTGTTAGTGCCCGCCGACGAAACTTCACTATTTCCACTCCTTAGGTCTCTCAGAGTCTTAACTGCCATTTAACAAAAAATTCTCGGCACAAATCATGCTTATTATGTTTTTGGCAGGAGGAAAACGGGGAAAGGTACATGTAGCTTTGAAATTTAATAAAATATTTAAAATTGTCGTATAAATTTTTAAAAAATAATATTAAAATTTTAAATTATATTTCAAATTTTGTATTTTAAATAATGTGATAATTGTCGGTATCACATTATTTTAAATTATTTAATTTAAAATTTTTATATTGATTAAAATTTTTTTATGTTTTGCCAATTTTTATGCTACATTATTTGAGATGCCAAAATTTTGGGGTAAAAATTGGGCTTTCTACTATTATTATTTTTAAAAATATTTAAATAAATTATATTTTATTAAAAAAATATGAATTTGAATATTTTTTTTATAATTAGAATTTTATTAACAAATGCCATTCGAACACTTACCAAATATAAAAATTGCATCCATTTATTATTTATAGTAATTTTTGGTATTTAATATTGTAAAAAACGATAATTTTTAATATATTAAAAATTATAATTTATTAAATAGAAAAATCTTGATAAATGTCTTGATAGCAGTCGTTGGCAAAATCTTTATAATATAATAATATTTTAATTTTAATTTTAATTTATTAATTACATTAATGAATAAAAATTTATGTGAATAATATTATAAATATAATTAAACGGTATGTTTGATTAATTTTAAGAATTTAAAAATCTTTTTTCTTGTGAAAAAACTAACCATTTCTTTTAATTATTTTTTTTGAATCTAATGAAAATTTAGATCAATATTATTATAATATAATATACAATTTATAAATATAAGCTCAATAAAATAATTTAATTTATATTAAAGTTATATTAATAAACATTAGGGACCTCTATGACAAATATAACAAACTATATCTTCTCTTTACAAATGTGTAAATCCTCAAGGACTGAGAAATAAATTCTTCCTCAACTTTGGTAGCAAACAACGTTTAACACCAAATTTTTTTTCTACTATCTTAAAAATAAATTAAATCTTTTGCAATGTCGATGTCAACATCCATATTCAAATTTCAAATTTCTTATTTCATTTTAAATTATTTAATTAATCATACTACCTACCACCCATGTTTTAATCAAACAAAATTATCTCATTTATATAACTTGAATAGACTTAAATCAAACTGTGTAGTTGGTAATTAAATTTTTTTTTTTAGTATTCAATCTCTTTGTTTAATATGCTTTTATTTAATATTCGTGCAAATCCTAATTCATTAAAAACATTTATTAGTTAATTTTTTTAATTATAATAATATTTTTTAAAATTAATTAAAATTTTTAATAAAAATTAAAAAAAAAGTGAAAAATAAAAACTCCCTAAAAATAGAAGATGGGTCCCATATATAAAGATTGCAGAGATGTTCCATCATGGCCGTATTTTACCCCACGTCGTCGCTTTCATGAATTCAAGGAGTTGGTAATAACAATCGATTTAATTCCATTTATACATTTTTTAAACAATTTAAATCTACTCAATGCCAGCTGAATTCTCTCCGCACACATGTATTAACATATATATATATATATATACAAACACTCGCCGTTCCGTCGACACGGTTAGATTCATTCATAGAATGAGTGTTGACAAAGCTCCAACTTGTCTCTAGATCTACTTCGCCTCTCACTTTCCGTTGTTGGGTACGTTGATTTTGATTATTTCTTTTTATAATTATCTAAGTTTATGCTGTTGAATGCGTGGATTTGATTTGGATCTAACTTCATTTTGTATGCCAGACGTGGGATCGTTTTATAGTCTTTTTTCAACTGGCTGTTTTCTGTGTGTCCTTGTTTGATTTCTTAGTGATTTTGCTTAGATCCGAGTGATTTAATTGGTTTAATGAGATGTTTTTTTTTGTTATAATCTTGATCTAACTGTTAGTTCCTTGGTGGTGTGAATTTAGTAAGTTCTAGAGGGTAAGCGTTAGAGTTGATGAATCTGTTGTTGGATTTGTTTAATGTTCTGTCCGCGATGGGAAGTTTCTTGTCTTAGTTAAATTTTACTCGGTTGTTGGAGTAACAGTGTTTTGTTATTCCATTTTGTTCTGTGTGCTAAATTTAGTATACAATTGGTTTCCTTATATTATTTTTGCTTGAATATTCAGGTGTAAATCTTTCATTTCAAGAGATTATTGAGATTGGGGAAGAAGGAATTATGGCGTTAGGAAAGTATAGTAGGATAGACAATCGGAGGTCGTCGTCAAGTTGCTGGTCGACGGTGACAATTGTGGTGTTTGTGGCTCTATGCTTGGTGGGGGTATGGATGATAACATGGTCTTCGTCTGTGGCCCCTGTTCAAAATGTAGATGAACCAGCACAGGAAAAGAAGAGTGACGTGAAACAGCAGTTTGCTGAGAGCAATGAGAGCAGTACTCAGCAATTTGAGGATAATAATGCTGATTTACCTGAGGATGCAACTAAAGGAGACAGTGGTGTAAGTTTGTCTCAGAATGAAAAGAGTACTGAAAACCAAGAAAATGGAGAGGACAAGTCCAATGAAGAGACTAAGTTGGATGGTGGATCAAAAACTCAGACACAAAATGATGGCAGTAAAATTGATGTGGATTCTAACTCGGAAGATGGGAGATCAAATTCAGATGACAAAGAGACAAATTCTCGTGGACAAGGAGATTCTGAAGAGAATTCAAATGAGAGTGAGAAGAAATCTTTCTCTGATGAGAATGGCAATAAATCTGATTCGGATGATGGTGAGAAAATATCGGATACTGATGACGGTGAGACCAAGTCAGAGGAGATTTCTAGTGAAACAAAGGATAAAGGAAAAGGAGATGGTCAAATAGAGGAGAAGTTAGACCAAAATGATAACAATGAATCAGAGAAAAGATCTGATGATAAAAAGGAAGACAGCCAAGCCGAAAACCGGAGTTCGAGTGAAGTATTTCCTTCGGGTGCTCAGTTGGAGCTTTTGAATGAAACTAACACCCAAAAGGGGTCGTGGTCAACTCAGGCAACAGAGTCAAAGAATGAAAACGAAGCTCAATTATCTTCTAAGCAACAAAGTGGATACGATTGGAAACTTTGCAATGTGACTGCAGGCCCTGATTATATTCCTTGCCTTGACAACTTGCAAGCAATTAAGGCTCTCCGATCCACTAAGCATTACGAGCACCGAGAGAGGCACTGCCCTGATGAACCTCCCACCTGCCTTGTTCCTCTTCCTGAAGGCTATAGACGCCCGATTGAGTGGCCTACAAGCAGGGAAAAGGTATGCTCAAAATTTATCCCCATTTTTTTGCCTTTTGTTTGGATGCAACTGATGATCTGTTCCCTTTCAGATATGG
This sequence comes from Trichilia hirta, assembly GCA_035221805.1. Lineage (NCBI taxonomy): Eukaryota > Viridiplantae > Streptophyta > Magnoliopsida > Sapindales > Meliaceae > Trichilia > Trichilia hirta. Next base: position 603,672 of record JAWDEX010000019.1, on the reverse strand, counting down.
TACCACAATGTTCCCCATGCCAAGCTTGCACAAATTAAGGGGCACCAAAATTGGGTTAAATTCAATGGAGAATACCTCACTTTCCCAGGTGGTGGAACCCAATTTAAGCATGGTGCTCTCCATTATATTGACTTTATTCAGGAGGTAAGTAGTTGGAGCAGTTCTGTCCTTCAAAATCCATTATATGTTGTGTTTGACTCATCATTAATTGACCTATATGGTAATACTATTTAGATTCTAAATACTTACTATTGTTGTTATTGTTATTATTATTGATCTTCACGGACATGGTTGATGTATGGATATACATGTGTGTATATTTGTTTGTGGTAATAGATTTAATGTAATGTTTTTCATTTTGGTGATATTCATTTCTTTTTGCATATACTTGATTGGTTCATGTCATTGTTGCCTAAGATTCTGCCCACTGTAATTTTATTATGGTTCCTAGACCATTGCTTAATTAGACATATTTCACCCTTTGACCTTCATGGTTTCTTTCAGCCTTGAGTAGTTATCATCTGTAAATGATTGCCAATTGTTATCAATAAGCCTATTTTGGTGATTCGGATTGGTAAAAGTGATTTTTGTGTCCGTTTATATCTTCTTTTTTTGAATAATTGTATGCCTTGATCTGTCCTACAAGTTACTATTGATATTAATATATGTGCCATGCAGTCTGTGCCTGATATTGCTTGGGGAAAACGGTCTCGTGTGATATTGGACGTTGGATGTGGGGTGGCTAGCTTTGGAGGCTTTCTCTTTGACAGAGATGTACTTGCCATGTCATTTGCTCCTAAAGATGAACATGAAGCCCAAGTTCAATTTGCACTTGAAAGGGGAATCCCTGCTATATCTGCTGTGATGGGCACAACAAGACTTCCTTTCCCTGGCAGAGTTTTTGATGTTGTCCACTGTGCTCGTTGTCGAGTCCCATGGCATATAGAAGGTATTAACCATTGATTCATATGAATAGCTCATCTATGTTTGTGACGTATTGTTGAAGCTGCTGCTTTTATGGAATTTTAATATTGATGTTTCATAGTTTATCTTGAGGCTGCCTTTCGTGTAACAACCATATGGTGATATTGATGTTATAAATTTATAATTAGGTTTAGAGTACAGTAATTTCTGATTGTTAAAATATGCAGGTGGTAAACTTCTATTGGAGCTGAATCGTGTGCTGAGACCCGGTGGTTTCTTTGTTTGGTCTGCTACTCCTGTTTATCAGAAGAAACCTGAAGATGTGGAAATTCGGAATGGTAATTGTTTTTTACCCTAAAAGTCTGGATCTGTTAGAAACATTGATGGATTCTAACAACCATTACATTGCGTGGGAATTGTTTGCAGCCATGTCTGAATTAACAAAAGCAATGTGCTGGGAAGTAGTGTCCATCAACAAGGATACTGTCAATAAAGTGGGTGTAGCAACATATAGGAAGCCTACCACTAATGAGTGCTATGAGAAACGGTCACACCAGGAGCCTCCAATCTGCTCAGAGACTGATGATCCAAATGCAGCATGGTAATCATATTTGGTAGTCTGAGAGCAAGTAACCATATATACTCATTAAATAGAAACTAACCAATGAATTTGGCCAATGGGGATTATGTCTTGTCACCTACTTCATGAAAGTGTGCTAGATTTTCGCTAAGTAAAGTGTCTCATAGGACTTTGATAGCTTTTAGCCACCCTGACTAATTTTTAATTTGATTATTGTGCCCAGGAACATACCATTGCAAGCATGCATGCACAATGTACCAGTAAAATCATTAGAACGTGGTTCAAAGTGGCCGGAGCACTGGCCAGCTAGGTTAGAGAAAACACCATACTGGTTGTTGAGTTCCCAAGTTGGAGTCTATGGTAATTCATCACCAGAGGATTTCGTTGCGGACTATGAGCACTGGAAACGGGTGGTGTCAAGGTCATATCTAAATGGCATAGGAATAAACTGGTCATCTGTGAGGAATGTCATGGACATGCGAGCCGTCTATGGAGGGTAAGCAAAATGAGCCTTTCTTTCTAGGAGGGAAAATAAAATCTTCTGTGGTTAATTTGCTTAATTGTTTCCTGTAATTTCTTGTTTTATTCTTTGTTTCAGTTCTGAAATTGTTATGCTTTTGCAGATTTGCTGCAGCTTTGAAAGATATCAATGTTTGGGTCATGAATGTGATCTCAATTGACGCCCCAGATACATTGCCTATAATTTATGAACGAGGTCTTTTTGGTATCTATCATGATTGGTGCCAATCATTTAGCACTTATCCTAGATCTTATGATCTTCTCCATGCTGACCATCTTTTCTCAAAGATTAAAACGAAGTTCGTACTTTTATTTTATTCTCATTCCTTGTCATTAGTTGCTCTGAAATTTGGGAGATCATTATTTCTGCATGCCTTGTCTCTTACGCTGCAATGTTATCTTTATCTTTCAGGTGTAATTTAGCAGCTTTAGTTGCAGAGGTTGATCGGATCCTCAGGCCAGAAGGAAAGCTAATTGTTCGTGATAGAGTTGAGGTCATTGACGAGTTAGAGAGTATGGTGAGAGGTATGCAGTGGGAGGTTCGGATGACTTACTCAAAGGACAAGGAAGGATTGCTCTGCGTCCAAAAGTCCATGTGGAGGCCCACAGATTCGGAAACACTCACATATGCCATTTTTTAAGCAATCTTTGCCTGTTGCGTCTCTTCAAATCTTGAAGCAAGAACACCAGCGAGATTAGGTATTCTTACGCTCTGATTTCTAATTGCAATTCAGGGAATATCATGTTTAGTGGGCTGCTTGGCGTCAAAACCTTTTCAGTATACATTTTTTTTTTTTTCTTCTAATTTTTTGATTTACCTGTAAGTGTAATGTGTTAATTAGGCTCTTTAGCGTCCAACTTTTTTCCTCAAATTTCTTTTGAACTTCTATTTTATTTATCCAATGAGACTGAGGTTGGCATGGGAGTTTCCACTATGATATCATATACCACTACATTATTTTTATCAATCAAAATTCGAATGCATTCATGTAGTATTTTGTTCTGAAATGTGTTCTTTGGTATATTGAATTTTATTCTTTTCTTATATATTTATATATCATTTTGCAAAATTGTAACATCATCGTTTCATGAATTTGGCCTCTTATATCATTTACATTATTTATCTATTGCTTGTTTCCAACATTTAGGGCCTTGAATTTATATGTAATGCATTTAGGGATGGCAAAAGTATTCGGCTTGCACCGAAGAAGATTCGCATGCTTTAGATTCAAAGAAATTTGCACTGCAGTAAAAGAAATATCTGTATTCGATACGGATCAGGCAAAAACCTGCCTAGATCCAGAACTTTGCCATCCCTAAATCCATATTGTAACTTCAATAAATTTGTCTCCGATACTGTTATGAAGTGAAAGGAAAAGTTATAGGTAGATATAGTAGGTTAATTTTAGTCTCTTATCATGGCAGTTAACTTTCCCACGAGGGAACGAGTTCGCGGGAGTTTATGATTGTAAATCAACCAAGTGTTTTTTTAGTTCCCTCTTCACTTGCCTAATTTCTTGCTTCTCTTTTCATTTATTTCAATCCCTCATAAAAGGAAAATGTTTTCTGATTGATCATCCCTCGAACGCGCAGCATAAGGAAGAGGATAGACATGAAAATGGGCCAAGTGGCGGAAGCCCAGAAAGCCCATGTGCGATAAGCAGTGGAAGCAAAGGCAATAATGGCAACAACAACAACAACAATAATCATAGGAGTAAGGAACAAGATCGGTTTCTTCCTATAGCTAATGTTGGTCGGATTATGAAAAAAGTGATTCAGGGCAATGGAAAAATTTCCAAAGATGCGAAAGAGACGTTAAAGAATGTTTGTCAGAGTTTATTAGCTTTGTTACCGGAGAAGCTTCCGATAAATGTCAAAGAGAGAAGAAAGACGATCAACGGAGATGATATTATATGGGCAATCATAACACTAGGGTTTGGGGATTATGTTGCTCCATTGAAGCTTTATTTAAGCAAATACAAAGAGATTGAAGGAGAAAAGCTTAACGTTCCGAAACAACAAAAATCGGAGCAACAGTCATCTCATGAACAAGAACACCACTTACCTTATAGTAATGTGCATTCTTCTACAAATATAATTTCTCAACCAACTTTTATAGCTACCGATCATAATCATCAATCTTTTTCCTTACCATTTAGGCCAAATTCGATTCAAATGTAGTTACAAGCACGAGACCAAATTCGATTCAGTGGAAAACTGGTGAGAAAATTACAGAAGACAAGCACAAACACACAAACACGTATCTCCTTAGATATATATAAATATATTTACTTCTTATACATTTTGATAAGTGAATGTTTATTTATATGTAATACATGGTTGAATATAAGTTATAATGTTATATGATGGTATAAATATTTGAGCAACTTGGTTTAATTAAATTGTGCGGATATAATTGATAGCTTGTTTAAAAGGATCGATGGAATTAAGTTATGGTGGAAGTTGGGGAATTCAATTAATTATTAGAAATTGAATAATACGGCAACGAGAATATTATGATTCCAACATCATATAGTTTTAAATATTATAAAAAAATTAATGTTATACAAAATCTAGGAATATGAGGAAGGCCTCTTTGATAAAAATTTGTATCTTTCGTATTATTTTATTAATATTATGTTATTACTATGTTTTTTTTATCTTTCTTTTTAAAATGAAGAATAAAAGATATTTGAACTCCTAAAATTTAGTGAAAATGATATTTTAGTCCCATTCATTAAAAGTATACATGCTTTCACTCCTATTTTTTGATTTTAGACGTTTTTGATATAATTAATTTAGTTTTTATTAGTATTATCAAATTTTAAATTTTGTGATCTATTCAATGATAGAGTTAGTTTTTAGAATAGAGCATCATAAAATATCTAAAATAGGAAAAACATTGATGAACAGGGGTAAAAATGGTTAATTATTTTTCCTTATTATATTAAATCCTCTGTTTAAGCAAACTTTAGGAGTTTTAATATAATTTTTCCTAAAATGAATGAAATTTAAACTTGACCAATTCTTATTTTAAAAATTGTTAAATATGTTGATGTTTGTGAAAAGATTATTACGTACAACAATTAATATACAAGTATTTAACAAATATAAAATTTTTAGAAAGGTTTTTCTCTCTTTTAACATAAATGAGTGATATCCAAGTGTTCATATGATTTTATTATTAAATGATTGCATCATTTAATTCTTATTCACATAAAAAATTTGAACTTAATTGTTTCTTAATTATTCTTCCAATTTAGGAATAAATATCCAAAAGCTTTTAAATTTTATAAGGTAATAACATTTGGGTTGTTATATTTTAACAAAATAACAAATAAAATATATTCTACAAAATCATTAATATAACTCACTGTTTAAGAATGGCAACTGATCGAGGATAGACAATAATCGTTCTCATTATGGACCAAAACGGAAAAAGCTTAGGAATTTTTTGAAAAAAAACAAGAATCAAAATTATGTTATACATTATTGATCAACACCTTTTATTTATTAAATTTTATTAAAATTTGTCATCAAATTAATGTTTGTAATAGTAAAAGAAGGGAACAAATTTACATTATTAAGCTAAAATTCTATATATATATATTTTTTTATTTGCATTCTGTTTGCACAGGCGGAAGAAAATTCTGAACAAATATTGTAAGCCATATTTGAAGTAATATAAAGTATTATTAAAGAAGAAGATCAATTATGATACATAATTTACGCACAGTAGACAAAACATTAAAATCTATTTATTTATCAATCAATAAAGTTATTATGACATCTTTCTTTTTTTATGACAATTACTAACAACCGAACTTAGATTTTATAGCATGAGTTGTTCTCAAAATTCTTAACGATCTTATTTGGCATGTTTGGTTCATGAAATGACCATCAAAGTAAATTATTGTAGTGTTTGAAGAACAAAGAGTACTATTAATCTTTCTTTTTGAAACACAAATATCATTTCATTTCCCATCAAATAAAAATATGAGAATAGCTGTAGATCCAAATATGTCAGGATCGATTTTATACAGTTATTTTATATACTTACTGACGTATATGAAAAAAATAAAACCACAATAACTATCTATACAAACATCTTTTATAACAATGCATGCATGAAAATCTAGAACCAGACTATATAGTATAATAAAACAATAAAATCTACCAAATTCTTCTCAAATCAAGATTTGGACAGATAAAAGATAACTACATATGTAAATTTAGGTGAAGATCTGCTTTTATTTAGGAAAAAAAATAAAATAAAAAGAAAAGTAGATTGCATAGGAGAAGGAGTAAATCTCTCTTTTCGGTGAGAATAAAACGAAGAAACTGAGTGTGAAGAGAGGAGAGAAACTTCGGAAAGACTGAGACTACTATTGCCTCAATATAATTAATTAGGAATAATTCATTAAAAAGTAATAATTAATAGCTTATATTTTAAATTTTTACTAATTAAAAATTGCTAACTTAATTTTTTTGAATATAAAAATCTCAATTTATTAAATAAAAAAGAAGGATATCAAAAAAAGAAGAAAAATAAAAAGACCTGATCCCAGAGGCAACAAGAAACGATCAGAATAAAATTAAGAATTATAATGAAATCTATAATTAGGATTAGGATACATAACTAACTCAATTATTAGTACTAAATTATGTAAAATATAACATGATAATTATATTTATAGTAGACCTGCAATGTAGAAAATTTAAACTTTAGGCTGAAAGGATTTCTGTTCCCTCCAAACCATTGAATCAAGATTTCAATGGAATCCTCAATTCACCAACCAGACATCAAACATGAAAACTGAGAAGGGTCCTGCATTGTTGTCAACTAAACATGGCCTTATGAGTTTTAAAAAGAAATTATCAATGGGGTCCGGATGTTTACACTTTGTGTGATTTGATGAAAACTGCCATAAATTGTTCTTCACTTCCTCGAAGTTTCTATAAAATATCTTATTAAAGAAAATTCATGATTCAAAAAAATAGACGTGTAATTGTGGTTTATATAAATTCTAGTAATATTAGGTATATCAGCTTATATTTTTATATGTACATCTCAATTGACGTAATAATTGATTTAGTCGTACCAAATCACTTCGCTCGTTAATTTTAACAAAGACAAGAAAATATAAATTTTTTTCAAATGAATGATTTTTTAAGTTAAATTTTTAATAATATAAATTATTAAATTATTTTTTTAAGTGAAAACCTCAATTAAGAGGCAGATATATTAAATAAAAAAGGAGAAGAAAAAAATAAAAAAGAAAGGCCTTATACCCAGGACAATAAAAAACAATCAAAATAAAAGTCAAGAACTATGATGAAATCTATAATTAGAATAAATAACTAATTCAATTATTAATACTAAATTATGTAAAATATAATATGATAATTATATTTATAGTAGATATTGCAATATAGAAAATTTAAACTTTAGGATGAAAGAAATCTTGATTCTTCCAAACCATTGAATCAAGAGATTTCAATGGAATCCTTAATTCATCAACCAAACATCAAACATGAGAATAAAGAAACATTGTCGTCAATTAAACATGGTTTTATGTTTTTTAGCAAGATATTATTAATGGAGTCCGGATGTTTACACTTTGTGTGATGTGATGAAAACTGTCATAAATTGTTCTTCACCTACTCGAAGTTTCTATAAAATATCTTACCAAAGACTAATTGTCATTAAAAAAAAAAAAATTATAAAAAAATAAAAATAAAGGACAATTGTGGTTCATATAAATTTGAGTAACATGAGACATAGTATCGAGGATACTTTGGTAGTATTACTTTATTTCACTCGTTAGTTTTAGTAAAAAGATGGAAAAATATAAAATATTTTAAAATTAATAAATTTTTATAAGTAAACTCATGTGATATTATCAAATCATCTTCCACAATACTTGGGATTCTAATATTAGAATATAGTTTGGGATCTCTAGTATTAATCTATAAAATAATAAATAAAAAAGATAATAACGTTTGGGTAAAAGTGTTTTTATGACTTCTCAAATAAAGATATTATTTATTTATTTATATTAAATAATTTTCTAAATCCTAATGCATTGATAATTGAAATGCCACTTAGTATTAAGTCGAGATTACTACTTAGCGTAATATCATAATGATAACTTAGCCACTATAGGGAAGTAATTGGGTTAGTGTTTCATATTTGTGTCGAATCAAAAATTAGCCACACAGAAATAAATTTTTATTGATTGTGTCAAACAATTTAAAAGTTCATTAAACAAGATTAATAACGAAATAAATTAAGAAAGTCATAATATATTTTAATTCTTCATTATGAAGCGTTACATACTCAAACTTTAATAAATTTCAATTAATTTATAACTAAACACTTTTTAAAATATGACAAATATGATGTGATTTTATTAAATCATAAACAAGTTAATATTATATATTATTTAAATGATTAATTATGTCATGATATAAATAGATTTACTGTAAGAATTCTAAACCTAAACCCCACATGATTAATAATTGAGTAACGCAGATCCAATACACTTAATAATTGTGTCATTTTACTCCAAACTAAAACCATCAAATTTGTGCGAGATTGATAAATCATGTCACAAATTCTTACCATTAATACAAATTAAGAATTTGATATTGAAGTTAAAACCCACATTAATGCTCGCTAATAACAATTACTCTCACATATGCACACACAAATATACAAGCATGAAGTATATATGCTTAAGAAAATTTGATCCAATATCATATCATATTCAGAAATGAGTACTTGCGAAAGTTACACGAAGAAAATGGAAAAAGCCTAAAATTGCACGGGTTAGGGCAGGAGGATAATGTTACGACTCTATGTATCAATTCTACTTGTACCCCTTACCAAATATTTCCTTATCAATGGATTCTTACAAAATATTTTGCATTTGTCCGTAAGCATTTTCTGGGTCCCATTTTCTTCACTAATATTCATGTGTCCTTAATAAGGATGTAACGCGACAACCCTTGCGCAATCTTTATATATTGTGTTTGTATTTGTGTTTGTGGCAGGGATCAATTGTCTTATTTTTAATATATTAGTTCTTGTATCTAACCAAGTTTATTTGTTTTGTAGCAAAGAAGAAATTACAAAAGTTGACGTATATGGCTGAAAAAAGACAATCAAGTAGTTTTAGATTTATTAAAACGGAATGCTTACCATATAGATAAGAATAATGATACAAGTAATTGAGTTAAATTAAATTAGAATTGTCTTCTTATGAACCTACTAGAGTTCCTAAGAACTTCTCAATTAACATATGTATATTATCACGATCGGCTCTGAATAGATCAAAATTTTCTTTACATATTTAAATATTTACTTGAGTACACACGCTTATAACTAATAATTAACAAATAAAACACAATAAAAAAAATAAAATTTGACTATCCAAGGAATATAGATGCATCAGAAGATCATTCAAATGCTAATTAAAAGATTAGACTCGCAGAAAAACTAGAATCTATGTTTGATTATATAATCTAGCATGTTAGATTTGTAATATGCATAAGTTTGATTATATAATCTAGCATGTTAGATTTGTAATATGCACAATATCTATATCTATATCTGTCTATCTATCTATCTATCTATCTATCTATCTATCTATATATAAGTAGTTTAATTGTCGATTAATATTAAAAAATAAAAAGAAAATTGTATGAAACAAGCTAGCTCCAACAAAATTAGTGACCTTTGGTGTCGGCTTATATATATCCGTATATGATTCTCATCTAAAATTTAGAAACGTGACATGATGCTTTGCTTCCTTGAAAGGAGGACAAGATTAACCAAGATCAATGATTAGGGTTTGTTTTGTCTCGAAACCCGAAAAGACAATGCAACAAAGAACAATTTATTTGATCTAGATAGTTGCATTAAAATGGCAACAAAAGAACGGTCAAACAAGTCAAGTCATCTTTCAAATTTTGGTGAGCAAAAGGCACCTCAAGTTAGTGTAATGTTGGTACTGAAATGAAAATTGTTGTGGTTTGGGTTCATCAAGTTATGAGTATAAACTTAAAAGGGTGCATGGACCTACATGGCACTCTTACTTAGAACATGCCAGTCAACAATTGTGATTATAAATTTTGTCACAGTATACTTCTCTAAGTAATTATCTCAAATGTTTTAGTATTCATTGATTAAATAATAAGTTTGAATAATAAATTATTAATGAAAATTTATCATCTTATAGATAATAAATGACAAATTATTTGAAATGGTTAAACTTGGACTATCACTTACGAAATGTTGTATTATATGTACAATTTATGATATAAGATATTGGACTAACTAGTAGCATAGTTCTGTACACATAATAATAATTTATTGATATTGAATTATATTAAAGATAATTTTTTTAAAAGACTATTATATTAAAGGTATTGGTTATCAAACCTTTTTTGATTTCATATATTTTGAAGAATTGGCTCTCCTTTGATTTACTTCAAAATTGCCAATATTAGTTTTAATTATTTGTCACAAATTACCATTCTCTTTGGAGAAAGAAATTATTAGTTGATATCCAACTGGTTTTATAAAATGATCAAATAAATTGTGTCATATATTTTATTTTCTTATTAGGTATACAGGATATCTCTAAAATTATGTTTGAGTATTTTCAAACTATTTTCATCTATATCTATATCTATATCTATATCTATATCTATATCTATATATAAACTATTTTGAAAAAATTTAAATATTTTTACACATAATATGGGATATCTCTAAATATTTTATAAATTATGTTTGAGTATGTAAAATAATTTTATGAAATACAAAAGAAAATATAATCAAATTCACTTACATTAAGAGAGGGTATACATTCTATTTAATTCTTATGTCTCGTAACCTCATCGTCAGTAGATTCTCGAAGCACATTAATATAAATATTAACAAATTTATCAAATTTTTAATTCTAAAGAGTAGTAAATGAAATCTAGAAGCTATAATATGCCTTAAATACTAAATTTTTACTATTGAATCTATTCTATCGATTTTACGAACGATTTTAGTTATTTGTCTAATTTCTATCAATTTAAAACTGTATAGCCATTCATATATCTTATAAATCTTACTCAAATATAAGTCTAACGATTAAGCAGTAATTTTTGAAAAAATCTACATTTGGATGAACAGTAATGATGAACAATAACTGTTAATAATAACTTCGTTCTTTTGTCATTCAAGTCTTAATTTGAACCATTCTACCCTCTAATTTAACAATTTCTAAGTAAATTCTTCAAATTGATATCTAATTTGACCTAATTTAAGTCTAAATTCTAAAATTTCCTAAACATACAACCCTAAACTCTAACTTCAATTGAAACACAAATTCAAACTTAAATGGCTAATTTACAACAAACTATAAAAAGAAAAGTTAAAGATGAAGCATTAGATCTAATTTGTACTTTTTGTTGCTTTTCACTAAGTAATCTATTTGAGCTACCCTTAAATCAGGTTCATAAATAAAATCTTGTAATTGATCAATCAATTACTCAGGATTTGAGGCACAGACTAAGATCTAACATGTTAAAGGCGAGATAAATTATTCTTCTATAACTTGATCAAGAAAAGATAAGAAAGGACCAAAGAAATTATTAACATTTAACAAACTAATACATTTTTGGTGAATATTCAATTAAGCCCATAAAGTAACTTGAAAAAGTTCTTCTAAAGTATCAAAATTCATATAAAGGCATCAAAGTTACACATCATTCTTACAATATGTTCATGCATAGAAGAGACCTTTAACTCATCACTAACTATCTTTTCAAAGAAATTTCCTATAGTTAAAGGTGTAGGAATAACAACAAGTACTTGACTACCTTCTAAATATGCTACTGTCGACACACATCTTATTAACCCTATGTTACCTCCTCTATAGACCAAATAAATTTTTCTCTCAGCTAAAACCTGACTTAGATTACCAACACTATTTAAAAACTCTTTTTATTTTTCCAAACTTGTTCCATTAAAGACATAAATTTTTTGAATTTGACGGATTGGCATTTTTTTTTATTTCTAACT
>JAWDEX010000019.1:556191-574898 GCA_035221805.1 Trichilia hirta | reverse complement strand
TGAAACTCAGAAATAGGCTTAAAAGTATAATATAGAGTTAGAACTAAAGTTTAGCCCAAACATAAACATTTTATCCCATTGAGCTATCTTTCCAAAGTCACTTGTATCAAATGATTTTAAGCTTTCTATTAAAAGTTACAGGTATAATACTGAAATAAGGTTAGGCTGGACTAGAACAGTAATAGGCTTATAATGGGCTTCAAAAATGGGCTTGAACATATAACATAAATTCATAATTAAACTTGGACTAAACATAAAAGTTTTATCCTATTGTGTAAGCTTTTCACTTGATTAAGAACCATATTAATAGCTCCTTTATTGAAAAGTTATGCTCTTTTTACGAATCCTGCATCGAGAGAAAAATTAAACAATGATTACTAACAAGGTTAAGTTTAAATTTAAAATAACAAACCTATTTATACTATAATATACACATTCAAATACTAGTAATAACCTTTACTAATGGTTTGAAATAAAAATTTATAAATAAGGTATTTATTATTCCACTTCTCTTTTGAAATTTTCAAATAAGTAAATTCTCCAGTAAAAGAATTTGTAAACCATAAACTCTTTAGACAGGAAATTTATAAACTTTTTTTTGTGCTTAAAGCGACTTATTAATTATAAGGCTTAACATCAAAATTATTCTTATTATTTTATTAGAATTAATATCCCTTAAACTTTAATTATTGCATCTTTAACCTAATTTATTGATCAATAACTATCATACCAGTTAGCCTTAGGGCATTAGGTGTTAAGATACCCCTATAAGTCTTTTTAGGTTATAAATGCTTATTATTACTATTTTTAAAAAAAAAATAAGAATTGTTCTGTATAATTAAGAATGTCACTGGAGCACAGCTTATCCCTAACCCTTACCTTACCAATAATACTTATATTTAATTTTTTTTTTTTAATACAAGACTTATTCTATATAGCTAAGTATACCACTGGGATATAGTTCATCTCTAACCCTTACCAACAAGGTTTATATTTAATTTTCTTCTTCTTTTTTTTTTGAATACAAGACTTGTTCTATATAGCTAAGTATACCACTAGGATATAGCTCATCCTTAACTATTACTAGCAAGGCTTATGTTTAATTTTTTTTTCTTTTTTATTATTTTTATTTTTTTAATCAATGCCCTTTAGATATTATTTTTGATTAAATCATCAAAATAAATTATATGAAATTCTTCATTTGTAACCCAAAATTATGTGTCAAAGTGTGTGTGTGATAAAAATGTTCATAAAACTCTCGTATAATAAGTCTATGAAGAAATAAATAATAATATAAGAATTTATAAATTTTGAATAACTCAAATAGAAGCAAATAATAAAACTTTATTTAAAACTATATGTAAATAATAATAATAATAATAATAATAACATTATTAGGATGCATTTCAAGGATCGAGAGAAAAAGAAATGACCCTTTACTCAGCCATCCATACAGAAGTCGGACACTTACTTTTTTTTTACAACACAATAAACACACATAAATACATAATAATACCTATAATTCTAATATCATTGAACATCAACTATCCTTACCTCATCTAATATAAGATATTATATTATAATTAATCAATCAATAAATAAAATTTTGTAATTGATCAATTAATTACTCAGGATTTAAAGCATAGACTAAGATCTGACATGTTGAAAGTAGGATAAATTATTCTTCTACAGCTTGATTAAAAAAAGATAATAAAGGATCAAAGAAATTGTTAACTTTTAACTAACTAATGGGTTTTTAGTAAATATTCAATTGAGCCCATGAAGCAACCTGAAAAAGTTCTTCTAAAGTACTAAAATCACCTAAAAGGCATATAAAAATTTCAGAGTTACATATTATTCTTGCAATACGTTCATGCATAAAAGACACCTACTATTTTTTCAATAAAATTTTATGTAGTTAAAGAAGTAGGAACAATACCCACACTTGATTACCTCTTAAATATGCTATTGTTGACACACATCCTATTAACCCAAGACTAACTCCTTCATATATTAAATAAATATTTTTTTAGTTAAAACTTAACTCAGATTACTCGCACTATTTATAAACTATTTGTGCTTTTCTGGATTAATCCCACAAAAGACACAAATATTTCAAATTTGATGAACTGACATCTTTTTTATTTCTAATTAAAATTGACTCTATAAAAATAAAAAATAAAAAAAAAAGATGATGCATGTTTATAGATGAAACAATATTTATTGTACAAGTAAAAATAAAATAATAAATAATTTATTTATATAGTAAAAGATAAAACAATAATGACACCTATATAAGTAGGCTAACTATTAACAAACGATTTAAATAAAATAAAAAAATAAAAAAGCGATAATAAACACACACATATGTAGTAATTATAGCTCACATCATCTTTTAGAAATAGCTTGAATATCCTTTATGGATCAAAAATGAATTTTTTCTCTAATTTTCTTAAAAATTGGCAAACATAGTCATTTACGATGAGATTGTTAATACTGTAGTGTTCATGCTCATTTTAAAATAATTTCCATAATTAAAAGCTTGCATTGTACCAATCCACAAGAATGCATCTCAATAGTCAGTAGAATGTTATCTAAAAAATTCTTACTCAGTTCATTCTTAATGAATTAAATTTTGTTCTCATAATTATTAGAAAGATATCTTAAAAAAAGCAACATCGATCATTACAATTCTATCTCGCACACCTGTGATAAGCTTATAATTTTTTTGCTCATCGTTTTTTAAAGTAAAAACTCTTACCTAAACCAGGCATGTGAGAAACAAAGAAATTAGAAGATTGTCTACTAAGTCAAATTTTTGCTTTAATCAACCATCTTATATCTTAAGAGATACCGTTGTCCATAAGTATATTTAATATTGTCACTCTAATTTTATATATTTTTATCAAACTATTTACAAAAAAAGCAAAAAATTGCTCATGCAACTTTAGCAAGACTTCTTCTATACTTAACTATATCAAACTAAAATCTCATAGATTATTGTTATTAGTTACTTATTTAAGAGCAACAAAATTATCCTGCAAAATAAATAAATAATTATTAATATAATTTCTAATAGTTAAAATTATTTTGACTTAATTTTATAAATAAAAAATAATTACATATTTTTATAGTAGAAAAAAAGGTAAAATAATAGTAATATCTATATAGATTAGCTCGATTAAAAAATTCAAAAGTTAAAAAAAATAATAAATACCCACATTATTGAAAAGTTTGTCAAAATTACCCTAATAGTTAGTTTGAAATCAAGCAACAATATATAGATATATCACTATCAAAATTAGATGCCTCGAGTTAAAATACAAACTTATCAAATAATTTTGATATAATAATTTAAAAATTAAGCCTTATATCATTATCACAAATTCGACACCTCGAGCATGGATAAAATTTATAGAGGATAAAATCGGGTTATGATACTTCTAAAGCGAAAATCACCCGATTAAGAAACATATTCTGTTTATCCATCAGTATAAACTCTGGCTCACCCGGTCTAATGATAATAATTTGCTCACATTATAGTTTCGTTCCCTGATAATAAAATATAGATATTTTAGAATACTTAACTCATTATTTATTATCAAGAAGAGAGAGCTGTATCTTAGAGACTTAAATTCTCTTAAAGGATAGGATAGATCTAGATTCTTAAATATCTGCTCATATAAGTCCTTTAAACTATTTGCTTTCATCTGTTCTCGAGTACTAAATACTTTTTCTTAATTTTTTACAGACTTCAAGCAATACTGATTCTATAAAAATTTACTCAAGCAAGAGTATAAAGTTAACTTCAATCCTATCAATCTTTTCATTTATCTTATCTAGAACTTTACAAAGCTCAACATTAATTTACACTGGCTAGCAATTGCTTCCAAAAAGTAAATATTTATAAGACCATTATCTTTATTATACACCAAAAATATTTTATTCTTAGGTGTCCAATCATATTCATTAAAATTTAAAATCTCACTAGAACTAGAACTAGAACCAAAGAACCTTTATTCTCTTTGTTTTATTAGCATTCTATTATTCTTAATAATATCACTCCTTTAAAAATAATTAAATCCTCAATCTTATAAATTCTAGAATCTCTAGTGCAAAAACTTAGACTCGACTCATTTATAGTCCATTAGATTTTAAAATTGAGGAAAATAAATTAAAATCCATTAATTTAATTTGAGGCCTTATAAATCTCAATATAACCCAAAATACCTTGAAACAAATTCAAAATCAAATTCAAAATCAAATAAAAGGTTATTGTGAAAACAAAACTCAAATTCAAAGCCTTAAGCTCTAATACCACTATAATTGTCACGCCTTGTACTAAGATCCCTCACGTAACAATCGCCACATACTCTCGCATTACGACTCTGAGGGCAAGAATCATAATACAAGAGTTTGCAAGGTTTTGTGCATCAATACTTTCTAAATTGTAAAACTCATGAAATAAATTTAACTAAAAATTTCAAATAATAAGAATATTAAATTGTATTTTAGTTAAATGTTGTACAATTGATTCAAAATCAAATAATATTTAAAAATTATATTATACAATAACCAAAACCATTTATAACATCCAACAGTTTCTTTTCAAATAAATATTACATAATTAATTTAAAATCAAATAATATTCAAAAGTCATAAAATACAATAATCAAAATTATTGTAAAGCATCTAGTAAACTTTATAAAGACTGTGAGTCAAGTATTGCCAATATACTTGCAAATTCTATACCACTAGAAGTACTCTTCATCTCTAACTAATTTTTTACTTTGCTCCAATTACCTGAAATTGAAGTATGACGGGGTGAGTATACTAGAGTATACCCCCTAAATGGTTAAAAAAATTATATATACAAATGAGTGCATAGAAATAGTTATATAAGATTTGTTTTAAGTAAAATATTAATGAATTTAATAGAAATAATATGCTCTCAATAAAGTTCATAGCCTACTATACAAAATTATTGGGCTAGCCACTTTCTCGGTGATTACTCTGATTAGGAGCAAATTCGAGACGTCAGTGAATTTTATACAATTAAAAATAATGGACAATTTAATGAAAATCTAGTTGATATAATAATAGCATTATACAAAAACCTATTTAGAAGAAAATATGCAAATGCAAATAATATGTTCATTTTATAAATTGTTCCCACCACTAATGTTGTTATAAAGTAATCTATGAATTCACATATAACCTTTTATATTTTCGTCTAGCAAGCCACTCCAGGTCATTGTCTCTTTTATACTAGCCTCGTCAATGCACCCACCCACTTAGGCGACCTCTCATAGGTCCATCCTTAGGCTACTTAACTATGTAGCTATAGTTTAAGCCCTCATGGCCAAGGTCTCCTCGGTCTATATTATATATCAAATTAAATCTATAAAATATTAGCTCCCCAGCCACCATCAAACATGTATATAAAAATAATAATATATCACATTATAACCATGCATATCATAATAGTTTTATAAATAATAACATGTAAAACGTATCAATTAGCCAGAAGCCTCATAAACAAATGTATACTAAATCAACAGGCCATCTATTTTTTCTTTTAAACTATAATTATGCATCAAATCATTTATAATTTATAAGAAAATAATTATCATAAAGCGTTTTAATCATATATCATAAATTATAAAAGTTATCAGGATGTCATGAAAATAACGATATCATAATACACAAATTTCAATCAATAATCATAAATAAATCATAAATAAGGAAATCTCTTCTTGGTTTCCACCACAACAATAAATTAATCTCCTTCAAATATATATATCATCAACATTTAAAAAAAAAATAGTTTAAATAACGAAATTCACTCACATAATGGGGAGGGTATACACTCTCTTAATTCTCTATATCTCTAAAACTTATTATTTCTTTAATCATTGTGAGTCATGTTATGCAATGTCTAAACCTATATAACATATTTTTAATTATAACATCAATAACACTATCATTAACAACTCTATCCATTCTCCTCATATGTATAACACTAGAATATTTCTAGTCAAAACAAATATATTATCTAACTTCTCAGTTTTATTAAATTAAAATTTTTAAACTAAAACCATTTAGCCATTTATCCAATTTTCACCAATTGAAATCCCATTGCAATTCCTCTATTTTATAATATTCATTAATTTTACTCTAAGTAATAACTAATACCAAAGTTATAAATAAATTTACTCTTGAATAAATAATAGCCAATAATAGTGACTTATCACCCAACTATATCCATATCTATATGCATCTTATTTTAACCTATAATCAAAGTATTCTAACTCAATTTTACCATTTCAAGTCTAAATCATTATAAACCCTAAAAGAACAGTAAAACTCATATTTATTTCTTAACTTTAATACTCAAAATTATAGCAAAATAAGTGAACCCAAGTACTTACCTACCCATAGAAGCTTGGAGAAGATCTTTATAGAAAAATTTTAATGATTTCTTGAAATAATTAACTATTCACCATCTCTTCTTCTCTTGATTTTTTTTAAATTATTGAGTATGTGCCAAATCTACGATTAGATTAGTGCTAACTAGAAAGAAGAGATAAATTTTTATTACTTATTTGCTTAATTTGGTAGAGAAATGAGGGAGATAGGTTATGGTCGTATAGTGGAGAAAGTTATGAGAGAATGAATTCTACTAAAATAGAAGGTGAATGAGTAAGAAGAAGAATGGTTTGATTTAGACACTTTTAATTCCATATACCAGAAAATAAATTGAAAAAATACAAAGTTAACCTTAAAAACTTGGAAGGAATGGTGGAGATTGCTTTTAAATTAGGTAAAATGGACTTTTTACAAGCTAAAAATTATGGTTTCTATGGTCACAACATGTCATTTGCATAAAAGTATCAATATATTATGCAATATATCAATACCTTTGGTTTTTGCCTCAATTTAACGCACTCTTCATCAATACATGTTGGTACTTTCATCCAAATATCAATACATTTAGTCTGGCATTAAATCTTCCTCAAAGTTTGCTGAATGTATCAATATTTTTATAAAAATATTGATACTTTGAATAATTTTTTTAGTTAATTCATAGTTTTCATCAAAATATATCGATACTTTTATTAAGGTATCGATACATTTGATCTGAGAGTCAAACTCTCTTTAAAATGTCTTATTTTTCTAGAAAATATCAATATTTTTGCTTAGGTATCAATATTTTTAATTGTAGGTACCAATACTATTGCTTTTGGTATCAATAACTTTGTTAATTTTTTAGTTTTTAGTCCATATATCAATACTTAAGGTGAAAGTATCAATATTTTCAATCCTGGACATCAATATTCATTGTTTTGGAACTTTTTTAATGACATCAATTTTTGGCCTCAATTATAACCCTCATAACGAACGATTTAGACCTAGTTGTGAACAAAAAAGTTGTATATAATTCTCTTAGATTTCCAGCGGTTTAAGAATCACTAGATTTGAACATCTTTATAAAAAGTTATGTCTTAAAAACTGAAGACTACTTAAAATTATTCTATCACCAAATGGGTCTTTATAATTCATTAATTTGAACTAGTTAAAAACTTAATCAGAAAAAATAATCAAAATAAAAATCGTAGATAATTGAATTATTTTTCTAATGAATCAAGAATCTCATAAATTAAAGTTTTATAACTGAAGATATGGGAAAAATACTATAAACTACTCAAAAAGACGAAGTCTGCACAGTGTACACCTCTTAATTTCATCACCCGCAAATATGTATCAATACATTTGAAGCAATGTATCAATACTTTTAATGATTCGTCGATATATAAGAAAATTTCAATTAGATTTCTTAGGCAAATTTTACTCGAACCCCTAAAAATATTACCCAAGTCTACAGTCTACTTCAAATACTAATTTCTCTCTCATTTTAACTCTGATTTCACTCATTTTTATTTTATACAACCCTATTTCTATTCTCTTTTCATAAAAACAAATGAATCGTAAATTAAATTTCTCGATCAATAGAAATTTAACTAAAAAATTCGAGTACGCAAATAATACTACATGAAAACATTTTTTAAACTCAACCAACTTCTTCTAAAATCTCTCAAAACACCTAACATATATCAATATAATTTCTATTAACTACAAATATTACTCAAACATAAATTTTTAAAAGTAACAAAAATATCTTTGACTTAGTTAAATAATTAAAATATTCTTAAACTTAAATACGAAGCATTACATCTTATATGAGACTCGGTCAAATATTTAACAATGATATTGTTTACTTTAACCTAATTTTCAGAGTCTTATAATTTTGTTCTTGATAATAGGTCAATTTAAGAATTTTTTAAAAGGTCACCTATCTTAGTACTGCTCTCTATAAAGTTATTGGGAATAAACTATCACCCATTCCAAAAGGTCTCATTAACATATTAGTTCTAAGTTTACTTATATAGACTTAGTTTCAACTCCACTTATATAGATTAGAAATTTTTTCTTCCATTCTGATGTGAGACTCGCTATTGCCCCCACAGTCGTCCTGAAGCCTGTTAAGAGCTGCTTTTTATTCAAGCACTCTTGCCCCCGTGTCACTCCCCGCCCAATAAGATCGAGATATTACAAGCCAACCAACTTTCACTTAACTTGTCCTTAAATTCGAACTCAGAATCAGCACAAATGCCTCCCAGGATAGAACCACTCGGCTACATTCAGTGGGTGCATTTAAAAATAATTTAATTTATTAAAAGTATATTAATTAAATAACTTAAAAATAATATAAAAATTTATATGAAAATATAAAAATATAATAATTATGACTATGGAGATTGTTCTTTCCGTGCATGCGTGTCTTTGCGTCAACATGACTTTTATCTATTGTTAATGTATTTTCCATGCCATTCAAACATTCAAACATTCAAGCATTCATATTCGTGTCCAATTGACCGAAACTTCTATTTTATTTTTACTTGATCTTAATTAAAAGAAAAGAAAGAAAAGAAAATTCAGTCATCATAAATAATTATTAACCATTTGCGATTTATTTAATAATAATAATAACAATAAAATTAATTAAAAATATTTTATATAATTATAATATTGACATTATTACAATAATTACATGATTTAATTTAAATAAATATCTTTTATCATAAAAATTAATTTAATGAACTATGGAATAAAATAACCATAATCTCCACTAATATTTTATGGGACAAATTATTTCATATTTTATCAAACAATTATGCCAAGGATTAATAGTCCTGTGCCTCTAGAGAGCAATAAATATTTAAATAGAAACGATGACTGATAATTTTTGAAATAGTCCAAAAATCTAGAGTCTCTTTCTCATAAAATAATATATACATATTGAAATAAGTACTATATATAGAATGAATTAAATATTTTTTTTTCTTGAAAGTAAATTTAAATTAATTTGATTATCATATATCCGATATGAACATGTTCAAGAAAATCTATAATTAATAATTAGAAGTAAGGGAATAACTATACCAGAAAATTAATTAATATAAAAAAAAGACAAATCCAACACCTAAGTGCAAATGTCATGAACTTTACTTTTCAGATACTTTCATTACCGAATTATTGCATGTGATCCGCAATATTTACAAAAATTATGTTACCTAATCCCCCATATTCAAGGAAAGAATAAAATTAAAACTGTATACTAATATTAAAATTATGATCCTTCTATCCATTTATTTATATAAATTCTTCAGTAAATTTATTTATTATTATTACATATTTATTTTTTTATAAAAATAAAATAATTTTGCAAAAATAAAAATACGTGACAACAATATAACATTATTATATTAATTTGCATGAATAGAATTTGAATATTACCAAACATAAAAATTATTTATACAAATAGTTGTGTACAGACGTAGTATAATACTATTGACAAATAAAATTATAAAATTAATACAATTAATAAAAATGAATAATGTGATAATTAATATTATTATATTATATTAATTCGTGGACAATAATTTGAATCTCTAATGTTGTTAATAGGGTTTATATAAGGAATAATGAAAGGTATATAAACTGGATTACATAAATTAATACGATAATGTTATTACTATCATATATATTATATTTTTATGAGAGTAAAAGTAAATTCATGAAAATAAAAAATTATAAATTGTGATAATAATAAAATTATACTACATCAACGGCGTTTATACTAACATTCGTTTGTTCAAAAAATTTGTAAGAAAATTTTATAGTTTTATTATTATTATTGTTATATAACAATTTTTACACTGCTATTATTATAATAAAATAAATTTTAAATTTATATATGTGTGTAAATAAAAAAATAAAAAAAAATTCATTATATGTATTTACTTTTATTGCAAAATTCTTCGATCGAATGGGTGCATAGAATGAGATGGTATTTGTGCGTGCGAAACTTGAAAAACATCCAAAATAGAATTCATTATTACAGAACCCAATAGTATAAATAAAGTCTATGTTTTAATTAATAACAAAACAGAAAGTAGAAGGAAAAGTACGTGGAGATGACCAAATTTTAGCCAGAATTGGCGCATTAGATTCCGGAAGCAACCTTTGTTTATTTTTTTATTTTTTTTATTTTTTTATTATCGTATCAATTTTGAATCCAGTAAACATCAATTATGATTATCCAAAGTAATCATATGATATCATAACATTTATTTTAGATTTTATTGAATTAATGATTTAATCTCTTCACGTAAAAAATAAAATAATTAAATATTCTTAGAAACGTTCTACGTATAAATATTTATAATTTTTATAATCATAAATAAAGAGAAAAATTGTTCAATTGACATATTCGCCGTATCTACTAATACTTCAGGAGAAAAAAATAAATGGATAAAAAAACGAAAAAGAAAAGAGATTAAAAGTGAATATAAACAAACCTCTCATATTTGCTCAGAAATTAAGAATTTAGGATTTAAAGAAAATTTTAAGCATTGTTTTTGGAGAAAAGTAAATAAAATTATATTTTATTATCAATAAAAATTATTTTCTCTTAATTAATCATTATAAATAATATTTGACCAAATTTTTATAAATTTTGAACTTTTTGCTTATTCCTAGAGTTGAAAATAAATAAGCGCTAAAAAATTTCCGCTCAAAAAATCATATAAAATGGATGCTTAAATTACTATAAACTACTCTACTTAATTTTTACAAGTTTACTTTTTCCATTTTTCGTGTCAGTTAGCTTTAGATTGAGGAAGTATATCTATTAATGGAGATAATCTCTTTTTTATTGTAATTATGATAAAATTTAGGGGGGGTATGTGTTAATTACCCTTCCATTTCTGTTGAGTTCTGAGCGAAATATAAACATTGTAATAAATTTCCAACATGTGTACGTTTAAGAAATCCAAGAAAACGTCAACAAAAGTGTCTTTGTGAAAACTGTGGCAAAAGCTCTTAAAACTGTTGAAGGACTTTGAACCTTGACTTGCTTTCTATCCTTCCGAGTTTCTTGCAGGTAACCCTCTTTCTCTGTCCAAATTGCTTTTTCTTTCCCCAGAACCTTAATGTTTTTCTAATCAATTTATATAGTAACTTTCATTCACAATCACAGCTTAAATTTCTTTCCTTCATGTCTTCTTTTACATTATTGTTTCTTTTTGTTTAATATCTTGCTCACAATTCAATTGTTTAGTAAGTTCTTCATGTGTTCTCTTCTGGTGCTTTTAATATGTAATTTAAATGAAAGTTGTAATCAGTTTGGTGGGTGATATTGGAGTGAACAGATTGAGTTCAATAGAAGAATATTTATATGTTGTTAAGCTTCATAAGCTTTGATTTCAATGGAAAATTTAACTTTGCTCTGCTCAATTCTGCTCACCAACTTTTCTAAGTTCTTAATTTTCTTTATCTATGGTGTTTTAGTTATGCAATTTTTTGGCAGCCAATGAGTTTGGAGTAAATATGTTTATGATTTTATTTGTGGTTATTGATATAGGTATAAATTGTTTAGCCATGGGAAATACAGATTCAACATATGATGATACACATGACGATTTAAGGCATCAATCGTGGTCTTATTCTGGAAGTTCGATGGATTATAACTATCAACCGCGTTCTTATACAGGAAGTTCGATGAATCATAATTATCATCCAACTTCTTATGCTGGAAGTTCGATCGAACATAATTATCAACCGACTTCTTATGCAGCAAGTTCGGTGGATCATAACCATCACCGTTCGCGGCTATCTACCCGAATTCCTGATAATTTTAACTCTTTGGATCAGGTTTTTGTTTCTGAAACTTCCACTCATTAGTTGATGAAGATACTGCGTCTCACTATTTGACTTTTAATCCCTTTTGGGATAGAGAAATATAGGGGCTTGAATAGTCATAAGATGACGTGCATATGATATTTTTGTTGTTGAATTATAAATGGTTCGGTGGAATGAAAAGCCGTGTGGAATGTCGATCGGATTTTGTACTTTTTTGATCTTTCATGGGTTGAGAGTTGTTGCAATTAGCTCAAATACCCAGTCTCTGGAGTCTGAACAGATGTGTGATCCAACCTGAGCCCTACATTGATAAATAAAACTCAAACCTTGCCCTATTAGCAACATTAGTCGGAGTTATTTGGCAAAACGGGAACCACGCTTTGCTTCGTATTGATGGAAGTGTTTTGGGAATTTGTTTCATCTGAAGTGGATTCTTGAACAGTACTTGGAGTAGTGACTGGAGAATTTTTAGCTTGAAAAGTTGTAGTGACAGAAGAATTTCTTCAACTGGTGTATTATCAGACAGTAGCAAATTATTATCTGATTGTTGTTCAAATCTAGCATTTGTCATGGTTAGATATTTTTGTCACCTAAGCGCTGAACAAGTGTTCCTATTCTAGTTCTAGCAGCAGAGTCACGTTCAGGCCTGAGGCACCATAGCCGCACACACTTCACAAATATTTAAAGAAAAAAATGGCCAAATCTATATATTTTGTATTTAGCTTATCTATAAATTGTTCCTTGTGGAATGTGCTAAATAACAAGAACTTGGCACTTGTATTTTTAGGTTATTTCTGCACTAAGAGAAGCTGGGCTTGAATCATCAAATTTAATACTTGGTATCGATTTCACAAAGAGCAATGAGTGGACAGGTGACTCTTTGTAATCTTATATTATATAATTTATGTTCTAATAAATTGAAGAAAATTAATACAATTTATGAATGGTAGGCAAGCATTCATTCAACAGGAAAAGCCTTCACACCATTGGTAACACCGCTAATCCATATGAGCAAGCAATCTCTATAATTGGTCGTACTTTGTCACATTTTGATGAAGATAATTTGATACCTTGTTTCGGATTTGGTGATGGTTAGTATCTGTTTTAACACTTATCTTTTGTACAAACTATGTGATTTTCTCTCGGACTGGCTGTATCATTGTGCCTTCTTTTGTAGCATCAACACATGATCAATGTGTGTTCAGCTTTTTCCCCGGTAACCGGTATTGCCATGGTTTTGAGGAAGCTCTTGAACGTTATAGAGAGATTGTTCCACTCTTGAAGTTGTCAGGTTCTTGACATCTTCTTTCCTTTCTTGTTTTTATTTTATTTGCTAGCACTTTGTGAGTTGCCCAAATTTTGTTTCAATTGCATATGGTCTCCTTTCAACTTCTTTGAGGAATGAGACTATCACTTGATATGAATCATTCTTAAATTATGGAATTAATCATTTACTATGGCAGTACATAATTCAAAAAGAGTGTTCCAGTCTAACAAGAAAATATGATCCAAGATTTTCTCTTTTCCATGTTGATGAAGGTGTCCTAATTGTCTTCCGACATATTTGTACTGTGGTTGCTGTTTCATGGCTGAATTTAGTCCAATCTGCCAAAATAATCGTCTATAAACATAATCTTTGTTTAATTTATGAACAGGCTTTTCAAATAATTGATATGTTATGAATTTATGGAATTTTTGACATGAGCATTCTAGTGGATGCTTCGCATTGCAGTTAACCTTTTTTCATGAGTAATTTTTGCCTTTTACTCATGCACCCTAGTTAATTGCATTTTGGGCTTTAACCAGATTGGTATAGGTGCGGAGATGGGATTATGATTATTTCTTTCCGTTCATTGTAGGTCCAACCTCATTTGCCCCAATTATTGATGCAGCAATAGACATTGTGGAGGCAAGCAACAGGCAGTATCACGTACTCGTCATTATTGCTGATGGACAGGTTTACAAAACATGTTCTCTACCAGTCCATTTGTAGCGTCTTTGTTCTAATTTTTTTGTCTGTTATATTCTCCTTGCATTTTTTTGTATGTCTATGAATCTAAATAGGTCACAAGGAATCCTGATACACCACCTGGAAGGTTGAGTCCACAAGAACACGCAACGGTAGACTCCATTGTGACTGCTAGGTAAAGCAATTCCTTTTGTAAGCTTGAGTTATAATTTTGTTATTCTTCTGCATTCATCAATTGTGTTTTGATACACAGCTACTATCCTCTCTCGATTATTTTGGTTGGGGTAGGGGATGGACCGTGGGATTCAATGCAACAATTTGATGATAACATTCCCCAGCGCACATTTGATAACTTCCAGGTATTAATTTAATGTCTGGTAGTGAATTAGGTTTCTCTGATACTTTATACCTTGATGAACTTTATGGTATGTTATTATACCCATTTCAATCAAGTACACCATAAATTTGAAATTTTTTAATATACAATCTGTTTACTTTCCTTTTCCTTCCATAGTTTGTCAATTTCACAAAAATAATGTCCGAGAACACAGAAGCATCAAAGAAGGAAGCAGCCTTTGCACTTGCTGCTCTCATGGAAATACCAAGTCAGTACAAAGCCACCCTACGCTTTCATTCTGTCAAGTAAGGCCAGTAGCTGAAGTTCCAATTAATGTCTGATTGCATCACTGAAACATAGTAAATAGTAAACCCAATTACTTATGCAGTGGAGAATTATTAGCTGGTCCTCGCACAAGGCCTCTTCCGCCTCCACGTGAAGTGATTGATCATGATAATGCCGTTAAATCAGCTCCACAAATGACCAACTTTGAAACAGTTGAGCCAACTGCTCCACCAGAACCGGTATGTTTGTTTTCTGAATTCCTGTTTGTTCTATTTTGGTTTAAATGACTGTATAGTTTTGTGACACAAAGTTGTGATGTCCAAGGTTTGCCCCATTTGCTTGACAAATCCAAAGGATATGGCTTTTGGTTGTGGTCATACGGTAAGTGCAATTCAATGAAATTATTTAGGGTGTATATCTAAATGTTGTTGGTTGATATATGCATAGGTGTTGCTCAGATCAATCTGAAAGACGAAAGGCTTCTGATTAAACTCTTATAGAATTCTTTCACCTTCATTTACTACTTTTCATCAAAATATACTGGAAAATTTTGATAAGTGATGAACTTTATTGGAAAAAGACAGAGAATATGTTAGTCATTAACAGATATTGTCTACAACAGATGCTCCTAGTGACCTCAAGATGGATAAACAAAAAACAGAGCAATTGGAGGCAAACTAAATGTGAAATACATACTCATTTCCCAACTTTAGAATAGCTATAAAATTCTGACAAACTTAGGAGCATTTACGCTGGAATTGACAGAGAGCAGAGAGAATAGGAATCTGGTGAACACCCATCATAATGGTTCCCGTAGACTTGATGATCCTAATAAAATGCAGATTATTCTGATATCAATCATGTACCAATCAGTCACGATACAATTCATTCAAAATACATCTATTTTGTGATACCATCAATATGAATATATTGGGTAAAATCAAGACTTTTGCTTCTCTTATTTTCACATTTTTTAAAATAAATTTCTGCATAAATGACTTTCCTAGTCAATTCTCGAGGTGTATGTAATGCCACCAAAACAAATGCTGACATACCATGCAATACCATGTAGACTTGTGGGTTGGTTAGTTTGACCAATTTAGTTCATTATTCCTTGAAGCCGTTTTGAAGCATGCCCTAAGGAAACAAGTTTATCCTTATATTTTGCTATTCTTTCATTTTTAACCTTTGAATGATTACATATCGACAGTGAAGGGTGTTGGATCTGTTAGTAGTTTATTTATTGATCTATCAACAGAGCTAATGAGCCTTAGGAACGTCTATCAAACAATATGGATATTCCAATAAGTTTTACCTTTAGCATGCGTAATAGATGAAGCATTTGGATTCCCTTAGTTTGCATGCATAGGAAATGAGGAAGAATTTTGGATCTGTGTAATTACTTGTGGGAAATAACACGTACAATTATTCGTGAAACTATTTGTACTATACACACAATTAAAAACTAAAATTATTTACCTTTTAGTTGCAAAGAAGATGATGGTCATTCTTCAATTAGTTTGTTGAATTTGTCTGCCAAATAATGTGCCTATCGTATTGACTTTCATTTGTTTTCTTGCTGAAGACTTGCAAGGATTGCAGTACGACAATTTCAATGTGCCCTATGTGCAGGGAACCGATAACAACACGCTTGAGATTGTATACTTGATTGAGAGGTTATTTCCTCATTGTTGTGGACATCGACTAAAATCTCACAGCGATGCATCATTGAAAGTTTATATGCATATCAAAGAAACGTAAGAGGGGTACTTTTTGCCTAAAATTTGTATATGTGCAAGTGTTATTGGGTTAAGAGGTTCTAGGTTGCATAAAACTGTATTATGGACCGTTGTTTTCTTTTTCTTATCTTTCTTAAATCAATATTAAATTGCAGAATCCATACATATTTATGTGATGACTGTGCATTGATTTTCAATGTCGGGGTTGAAGCTGTTGACATACGGTTAGTGTTGGTAGTAATACATTTTGAAAATTGCACTTGCATCATATGAAATAGGGATGCTGTAAAGGAACTCTAAAAGAATTTTTTGTTTTTTAAAAGTTAGATACAATCTTTCAAATGTACAATTTAGTTTTATTAATTTTAAGAATATTCTTGCAAAACTCAATTTAATAAAAAAATTTGTTACTTTGAATCTCTTTGTTATAATTAAAATAATATTTTTAATGAGTTAATATATTAAATTACCATTTTTTTAGTTTAAAATTATAGATTAAAATAATTAATTAGTGTTCTTACAAGTATTTTTAAAAGGAGTAGAATTAAAATGTGTATTTGATAAAATTTTAAGAATGTGTATGTTGTTTACCCTAAAAAAAAATAAAAGGGTCTTTATATCTCATTTCGCATGAGAAAATTGCAGTATAAAGGGGATTGGCATGGACAATTTGTGCTGTGTGTAAAGAGTGAAGATAAAATTTAGAACAAATAAATATGAATAGATGACATAAGAATAAAATATTAATATTGTATTAATTAATTATTTAATATTGTCCTAAATTTTCTATTTATATATTATTTTTAAAAGTAACTAGTAGTTAAATTATATAAATCACAATTTATATTATTAATTATGGGATAATGACAAATATCTCCAATAATTTTCTAAAATAACATTTATTCCTTGTCAAAAAATTTATGATAAAATTTTTTGAAATATCACTTAAATATTTGTTAGAATATTTGTGAAAAATACCCGATTACAGTTTAAGAGAGTGACAAAAACTTCTTTCACCAAAGAAAAAATAAATATTTTTATCATATAAATTTTTAATTTTTATTATACAAGTCGTATAAATTCTTAATAAAAAATAATTGAATTTTTAAAAAATATTTCAAATTTAATTTATAATTTTAATACTTTATACTAAAAAAAATTTATAAATTAATTTTTAAAATTTAAATATAAAAATATTTTTATTTTATATTTATAAAAATTTATGAATTTACTTTTATATTATAATTTAAATTAATAAATATTTTATTTTATTTTAAAAAATTAAATAAAAATAATTTAAATATTTTATTTAAATTATTGAATGACTATAATACTTTATACTATAAAAAATTTCATTTATAATTTTATATTGATAAACACTTTTAAAGAATTTATTAAATATAAATACAAAATTATAAAATAATTTTTTATTTTATAAAATTTTATAATATAAATTTTATAATTTAATTTTAAAAAACTAAATTAAAAATATTTTTATCTTATATTGATAAAAGTTTATGCATTTTTATGTATTTTATAATTATAATTAAAATTAAAATTTATTTTATAATATTTTTATTTATATTTAATAAATTTCATTTAAAAGTGCTTATAAATATAAAATTATAAATTAAATTTTTGTAAAGCATAAAGCATTATAGTCACTCAATAATTTAAATAAAAATATTAAAATTACTTTTATTTAATTTTTAAAAATAAAAATACATAAAATTTTTATAAATTTAAATTATAAAGTAAAATTAAATTCATAAATTTTCATGAATATAGAATAAAAATATTTAAATTTAATTTTTAAAAATTAAATTATAAATTATTTTAGTATGAAGTATTATGAAATAAAAAAAATTAATTTATAATTTTATATTTATTTAATAAATTTCTTTTAAAAAGCGCTTATGAATATAAAATTATAAATTAAATTTTTTATAGTATAAAGTATTGTAGTCATTAAAAAATTTAAATAAAATATTTAAATTATTTTTATTTTATTTTTAATAATAAAAATAAAATAAAACTTTTATATATTTAAATTATAAAATAAAAATAAATTCATAAATTTTTATGAATATAAAATAAAAATATTTTAAATTTA
>JAWDEX010000019.1:533428-553680 GCA_035221805.1 Trichilia hirta | reverse complement strand
ATAATTTTTGAGCAATTTTAAAAAAAAAAAATCTGAGAGATAATGTCATAGTTTTCTATTAAACATACAACATAAGATATTACTACACAAATTATATAGACTGACCTTCCCTTGTTACTCCGAATATTCGGATAATGGCCGCAGGCCCAGAAGAATGAGGCAATAATTCTCTGTGACTGTCTCCAATTACATAATCAATATCCAACTGCTGAAAAACTAAACAAACGAAAAAAGATACCAACGATTACAAAAAATGAGAATTCCTTAAAACCCTAATAATCCAGTTAGCAAAAATAGAGTAACCGCGAAGTGACTCACGGATGCATTGTGATTGAGACATGTAGGCGTGAGAGAGTGTAGGTCGGGACCACTTAGAGAGTCGAGAAGCGAAGGCCTGACGCTGCTCGATGTCACGAAGAATGAGAGATTCTTCATCCTCTGGTACGAGGGTTTCGTCGAGAAATACGTCCTCATCGAGGAATTCTTCGTCTCCTACGTTTGGTTGTGTCGTTGGTGTGGTTGCTTGTTGTTTAGTTGGCGGCTGTTGGCGAGGCGTCGGCGTCGATTGTGGTCGTTTTCTTACGCTGCCGTTGCGGTGGTTCATGCTGGCTGTAGAGCTGACTGCGAGACTGAAATTGGAGGGATTTGGGCAAGCGGGATTCCCGCCAGTTTTCAGGGGTTTTAATCGTGTAGGGTTTATCACGCGCAAGGCACGTGACACGTAATTTTTTTCATCATTTTTATTTGTCGTGATGATCGATTGTTTTTGCAAATTGACTGCCTCTACATGTATTAATTGTTTTCATTCTTCTTTTTTCATTAATATGAGAAGTATCTATAAATTCATTAGTTATCCAATCAAAATTAATTTTATTTATATTCTACTCATACAAAATTTATCAATTCAAAAAATATAAATTAAATTTATTTTATTTTATTAATAATCATAAATTACGTGTAAAAGAAAAAGAAAAAAGAGGAGTTATTTAAATTGTCTCTATATACATATATGTTATTTTTATTGAAGAACATTGAGAATATTATATTCAGGCGGTCCATTAATATTCTATTCATAAAACAATTACTTAGGATATTTTTATTATAGTAATATACAAAGTACAAATTCTTGGAATGTATTAGTTTTCTTTTTTAATAGTTTATTTTATTGATAAATTAGAGACATGTTTCAATAGAACTTTCCAAAAAGAACATCTATCTAATTTGAAAGCCTCAACACAAGATCTTCTGGGCATTAAATATTTTTCAAGACTTCTTACTTTTCAATACCTCCATCAAAACCTTTCTCTATAAACGTCAATTTTAGCAAAATAGATTATTTTACTCATATTTTAAATTTTTATTATTCTATTTAAAAAATAAAACATTTTTTAAAAAATCGCAAAATATATCTCCAAAGTAGTTTTTCACAACCAATACCAATAAATTTTTTGTTTTAGAAAAAAAGATTGAAATTAATAAGAGCTTTGTTTGGAGGAAAAGATAGCATCAAAATTCGAGAAAAATATTACGAGTTCATAGAGAAAAAAAAAAAAATCTGAATTTTACATAATTCAAATTACTTGTCTTGGATAATAACGCATTGACTATTTTCTTGTAGAATGGAGTTGGTGTTTCTTATCGTTTAATATGTGTACATGTGCATGTCCTTGCTTGATATTCTTTTACATTCAATATTATGAAGAATTGTTTTTTCAATACCATTGTTTTGTATTATTTGTGGATGTTAGTGAAAATGGGACATAATCCGACTTCAGGCCCAAGCCTTAGTTAAGGCCTAGTGAAACTACAAAATAAAAACTATAAAAGATGCAAAGATTCTGCCCAAACCTAACATATTTAGTCCGAATAGAATATCAACCAAGACATTGTATTTTTCTTTTTCTTTTTTTGTTTTTTCTGATCAATTTTGTATTCCTAACTGTTTTCTTCTTCTTGTATACTTGACATTTGAATTAATCAAATTACAATTCTTAAGATGAAAGATAATGTAGAATTCTTGTTGCATATATTTAGCAGGTGAATTAGATTTTCATGGAAATATTTTCAGCCAACAGGTCTTAGTAAAATAATTGAGTGTCAATAATATAAAGAAGGTGGATTTGGGTAGACTGCATCATTTGTAGTTCGTTTAATTAGAAGGCATCAGTTCTACATCTTTAATTGACTATGCACAGATCAAATATTATTTTTATTGGATGTTCATCCAACAAGGAACTGTTGTATCTTCGAATGAAACAATATATACAAATTTTTAATGCAGACATTATTACTTCACGTCCATCTTGTCAAAGCTAGCAGCCTCAGATGGACAATGCATCGCTTTGAATGCGAATAGACTAACATCAAAGTTCACTCATTTCATGTTCTATGCTTCTAGCCTGTGGAGTTTCAGAATAGCTAAAAATGAAACATTGCATTCGTAGATATTATTATTAGTTTATATTGTGATCTATTGAATAAATGTCTTGTTGGGGCAAAAATCTGTTTAAGCGCCATTTTACAACCTTCTCATTTGATTTTAGTGTTATTGAAAAGTAGTTTATTCTTAAAACCAGCCATACTAAACATACCCAATATCTTTTATAATTGTATGATACTCGACATTGTTGAATCTTGCTAATATTTTAGTACTCGTGTTTGTGTATTTTACTTGTTTTCATAACAACCAAATGACATAGTCTGATCATAGACGCTGACCTAATAATACTAATATGTATTGTTGTTTTTGCACTTGTTCTTTCCTTTGAATGTTTCTTCAAAATTTTGCTTCATGATCCAATTTTGGAAATTTTGTATTGTTGTTTTTGCACTTGTTCTTTCCTTTGAATGTTTCTTCAAAATTTTGCTTGATGATTCAATTTTGGAAATTTTTTTGTTTGAATGTATAGCAAATGCTCTTTTTTTTATTTTTTGTGGTAGTTAAATATTTCCTATAACAAAATAGAGCAGGAAAAGTGTTGTGTTGTATTCAAATTTTAGTCCTTTTGGCGTAGCACAGAAATGCAGATTGCCCGTGCTTAAGTTCAAAGCCCCGTGGTCCACATAGTCCATGTCATTTATTAGTAGTAGTAGTAATTGCATTATTTTGTATTTTTATTAATTAAGAATAACATTTTTTTTTTTTTACGACGAGAAAACTCTTATACTCAGTCATTATTACGATGGCCGGTCATACACGGGCCAGACACTCACCCTTTTGGGGTACGTGTTCGTAGATTATACAGCACCTGTCCTAAATCAATTAAGATCATGTACATGGACTACACTGCAGTAGTACCAAGTACAGGATAAAACTCTGACTGCATCTGGCTCTTACACTTAAATGCATTCTAAGAAGTTCGAACCCAAGACCAATACAAATACTCTCCCAGAATAAAATCACTCGGCTACATGCAGTCGGTGCAATTAAGAATAACATGTTACATCATTTTTATTAAGAGATTAATTTGTATCAAAGATTATACAAAATTATTATATTCCTAACACTACTTTTTTAGTTAAACTAAAATTTAAAACACTTTCATTTTTAAAAGAAAAAAAGGTTGTCTAACTTAAAATTTTTATTTTGACATAATTATCAAGTTGTTGATACTAAGTTAAAAAGCAAAACAAATTATGTTGAAACATCTCAATAACAAATCAAATCATATTCGAATTTTAACTTAAAAAAACACGAAGTATAAGCAAAAAAAATTAAATAAAATCAATATTTATAAAACATTATGCTTGTGCTTTCTGATAGATTATTAAGCTAAAAGCATGTAAAAATATTTGGGTTTTTCAGAATATCATCATCCAATCCTTTAAATCAAAATATATATCAACATATATATCAATTAAGTTTAGGGAAAGAATTGTTTACCCCCTCCAATGAAAATGACTTCAAAATTATGAAACCCAAATAATCTACACCGCCAATACTTGAGAGCCAACGTTAGCGAGCTTGGAGATGGCCTATTTTATAATTTTTCATTCTTATCCTCTGAATATGAAAAATAAAGGTGTATATACATATATATATTTTCTTGATTTTGCATTTAATTAATTTGATATTTATCCAATAGATATTAATTATTTAATAATTAAATCTAATATTTATCCAAAATAATAAGTACTTAAACATTAAATAAAATTTATGATAAATATCTTTTACGGGTAATTTAATAAAATTAATTTTAAATTAAAATTTTTAATTTAGATTTAATTATTTAATTTTAAAATTATATTTTCAAGCCCTTTGATAATATATCTATATCAATTTTTTGATAATCTATATTCTTTAATTTAAATTCTTTAATTTATATTTGATTATTTTATTTTAAAATCATATTTTAAAATCCTTTGATAATCTATAAATATTTTTTGAGAAGATGTTCGTTCTCTTATAAATAATATTTTTGTTCTACTAAACTTTTCTCAAATCATAAGGTTATTAATATAACCATATAGATTTACTGTAAATTAGTGTAAGTCTATTTCAAATTTTTTCTCAAAGTTATTTATAATCTCGATAATTGTAGTTAATATCTAATAACATGTCATAATTCCCAAAGTCTAATAAAAAAATATTTTATGGAATTATTTTAAATTATATATATCATTTGGGTAATATTCTTTTATTATTCAATTATAAACAAATAAAAGTTTATAGAATGTCAAAATTATAAATTTGATGGATTATTAATTAATATGCCTTAAACTTGTCATTACTAATTTATTTTATTCAGAGATTTATATTTTAAATATTTATCAATGTTTGTCTATTAACTTATATCCAAATAGAGTTAGCATATACTCATAGTATTATAAATTAAGCCAACATATCTCATTTTAATTATACTTCACTTTACATATAATAATATATAAATAAGTCAGTTTTAATACATAAAACATAATTAGTCTCGTATTTATATATTATATGAATTATATATATTTATATCGAATTCAAACATAATATCTTAGATCAAAAAATTATATCGCATACTAATATAATTATATTATAAATTTTTGACTACACGTATTATTATGTAATTTATTGTTATTTGGTTGTATTCGAAAAATAGCTCTTTAACTATTAATTTATACTAATATTTTAATAATATAACTTTTATCATTACTCGTACTAAAATTATTTCATAATATTCATAAAAAATATTTAATATACTTACTATATTCGATATTTTTGCTCAATAAACATTGCTTTGGTAAAGAATAATTTTGATAAATGAATTATTTAGACAATTTGTACATATGTTTGATTTAAATTAATGATAAAATAAAAGAAATAGATTACTAATATGAATAAAAAAATTTTATTTTATTTTATTAATAATAAATATTAAATATAAAATAAAGTATTTTAAAACTAATTACAGAGATAATTTTTAGCTCATATATTAACCCGTTTTACAGTTGTCCCAAGCATACCATATTTTACGCTCCAGTAAAGGCCGAATAGGAGAAGCTTTGGGCTTGACGGGTGCCAATACTTAGGGAAAGGAATACAACCTAGAGAAATACGAAGATGGGCAAGGCAGAAATGTCATTCGACCTTCCATATGTTGTGGGCTCGAATTAATAAAAATTAGGCTACTTTTTTATAAAATTTGTAAAACTGACCTTCATTTTTACGACCACGTGTTCACTACACAATGCTCAATCACATTGTGCATCCAATGCATAAAAAACTTTTCTACAGCCTTCCTAACCCACAAATTTGTGGGGAAGAAGAATTTGAACCAACTTCTGGCCTAATATTTATTACTAAAAATTTTATAAGATTACTTTACAAATCATATTTTAATCCAAAAAAATAAATTCAATATGAAAGGGAAAAGAAGAAATGTACAGAACAAGGCACATAACTTTGAAACTAAACTAAAAGGAAATTACATTAAATTAAAAACTTTAACATTCGTTCTACGCTTAAATACAAAAGAATGATAAAAAGTCAAATATTAATAACCTAAAAATTAAATTTTAAAAAGGTAATATCATCTATCAATTTCCTACCCCATCAAACCCTTCTTATTCAATATCTTCCTATGAAAATTAGAATGCTTATGACTGTCAAACGTCGGGCTTGCCGCAGGCCGATACTCCGGCAACAACCTCCCGGACTTGTACCGTACTCCGCAAGCATTACACAGCGTCTTCGGCCCCAAAGGTCCTATCCTCCACTGTGGAGTTTCCGTAGTTTGACAATGGCTGCACTTCCTCTGCCAAGGATCATCGTTCTCCGCCTCCATAAAACTCACACCGTTGGCTAACGACCACCCTGACCGCCGCCCTTCCCTCTTTCCTCTCTGTTTCTTGTTACCAAAAACATTAACGTTATTACAGTCCTGCAACGCTACTCGTTTCCTTAACATAACTCGGGTTTTATGCTGTTGCTGTTCTGTTTCATATTCGTTCCACCATGAATCTAAACCAGACAAAGAGATTGAATCGTCGATGAAATTAGGGTAAAGTTCGATGTCTTCTATGGGATCCTGAGGGACACAAAGAGGAGAAGCAGCGTAGTTATCACTATAACTACTGTTATCGTCAATGGAGAAATCTCCGTCTTCATTAAAATCGCACATAAATTCTGCAAATCCGACCATTGAAGAGCAAGAAACACAAGAAATGAGAATGAATGTGTGTTGTGAGTATTTATAATTTTCTCTGTACGCGTACAGGGAAAAGAGAAGGTTTTAATTTTACTTAATGAATAAGTTGTTTTAGGATTCGCTGAATGGAAAACTGACGTCTGGAAGGTACGGATGACAAGGACTCGCATCCGTTTTCAAATCAGTCGTCATCTTGTGTCCGACAATGAATTTCGAAAGAATATGGGTGATAATATTTCAGTCCCTCGTGTTTTCTTAAGCAATGTTTTAGGATATAGTTTGAACATTTTGACAAATTAGTCCTATTAAGAACTGATTTATCTTTGAAAAACAGGTTGAAATTACTAATTAGGGACCAATTTATTTGTTTCAGCAAACATCAGGGATTAATTTGTCAAATTATGTTTCAATTTGTTATTTTGACAAACTTTGGGGACTAAAATGTAAGAATATACGAAAGTGAAAGATGGATTGATCTGGTTGGTATCTTACAGGTGGCGTCCTACCATTGGTAAAAACACGTAAGAGGGTTTCGAAATTGAGACAATAACATTTTAGTCCCTTGTAGTTTCTAAAACAACATTTAAAGACATCATTTAATATATTAATCCCTGATATTTGCAAAAATAACAAAATTATTCCTAATTGTTGGGAATGACAATTTTGAACACGACCCATGTAATCTACATAAATTTGTAACAAAATTATGAACTTAAATTAATTGAAAATGATTTAATTATTAAATAAATAATATAAATGCGATATAATTATTAAATGAATCGGGTCATATCATGATTTAGAATTTTCAATAGATTTATATTACAATTAACTATTTAAGCAGTTATATATATATATAATTTAATAAATTTATTTTATATTTTTTATAATTTAAAATAAATTTAATTGACATTTAAGTAGGTAATATTGTAGATATTTAAAATATCAATTAAAATATATAAAAAGTATTAAATAGATTACAAGATTAATTACAATTTGTTTAATAATCATGTTGAGATAGATTTTAATTCTTGACAGAATTGTTAAATAGATCACGTTAGCATTAGTATAAAATATATGATATTTTTGTTTAATAAATAATAATAATAATAATAAATTATTATTATTATTATTATTATTTTAAAAAATAAATTATTTTTTATAAGGATTTTTGTCAAAAATTCTGAAACTATATCTTTAAGTGTTATTCTGGAAAGTCACAAGCACTAAAATGTTATTGTCTTAATCGAGATTCTTGCAACTGCCGTGGCTCCATGTCTCATGCGCGGGCAATTAATCCCGAGTTATAATTACGCGGTCTCCAATATTCACACTTTTCCTTTCCAAAAAAAATATATTAAAATTTACTGTATAATATTAAAATACGAGAATCAAATTTAAACTTATATAAGAGTTATTTTTTTTATAAATTTACGTTATCATATGTAGCCCTTAGAACGTGGCCTGCCCAAAAGAGTTTATGTGAAAGACACATTCGTTAGTAGAAATAATTTACTAATTGGATAATTTTTATTTTTAAAAAAATCTATGAAAAAAGAGTTTCACACATTGGCGAGAGTATACCATAAAAGCGTTGGTGAAGTTTGTTTAGATATTTAGAGAAGATCATAAAAGGCCTCTGTAAAGATATTCTTAATAATAAGAGGTGGCTATTAATTTTTGTGGGAGAATGAATAATTTCCTCCTCTCGGTTATTGAAATAACAAATATCTTTTATCAATAAATTTATAGTAAAAATTTTATATCGCTGTCTGAAATTATAAATATTTTTTTTTCATTTAATTTGTAATAAATATTTTTTATAATTTTATAAAATAATAAATATTATTTTTATTAAAAATAAAAATAAATATTTTTATTGTATAAATAAATTATTAAATTTTATTATATGAATTCCTAACTTTCATCTTATAAATCTCTAAATTAAAATAATTAGTTTTTATTAAAAAATATTTTAAATTTAATTTATAATATTTTATACTAAAAAAATATAAAAATTATTTTTTAAAATTAAATCTAAAATATTTTTATTTGATATTTATAAAAAAATTTATTAATTTTATTTTTATTTTATTTTATTCTTCTTGTATCCTTGGCATTTGAATTAATCAAATTACAATTCTCAAGATGAAGGATAATGTAGAATTCTTGTTGCATATATTTAGCTGGTGATTTAGATTTTCATGGAAATATTTTCAGCTAACAGATCTTAGTAAAATAATTGAGTATCAATAATATATCATTTGTACTTCGTTTAGAAGGCACCATTTCTACATCTTTAATTGACTATGCAAAGATCAATTATTTTTATTGGATGTTCATTCAACAATGAACTGTTGTATCTTCTAATGAAACAATTTATCCAAATTTTATTGCAAACATTATTATTTAACGTCCATCTTGGCAAAGCTAGCAGCCTCAAAGTGCATAGCTTTGAATGCGAATAGACTAACATCAAAGTTCACTCATTAATTTCCTGTTCTATACTTCTAGTCTGTGGAGTTTCAGAATCGCTGAAAATGAAACATTGCTTTCGTAGATAGTATTATTAGTTTATATTGTGATCTATTGAATAGATGTCTTGTTCCAGCAAAAATCTTGTTTAGGCACTATTTTACAGACTTCTCATTTGTCTTTAGTGTCATTGAAAAGTTGTCTACGCACCTACTTGGTGTAACCGAGTGGTTCTATTTTGGAGGGAAATTTGTGTTAGTTCTAAGTTCGAACTTTTTAGAATACATTCAGGTGTAAGAACTTAGTGCAACCGAAATTTTATCTTGTATTTGGTACCACTATAATATAGTCCTTGTACATGATCTTAATTGATTCAAGACAGGTGCTGTATGATCTGCAGACACGTACTTTAAAGAGGTGAGTGCCTGATTCGTGTATGATCGATCGCTGCAATAATAATTAAATATTAAAATTTTCTCGTCATTCGAAAAAAAAAAAAATTATCTATTCTTAAAGTCAGATATCCTAAACATATCCAACGTTTTTTTTAATAAATGTATGATACTCGACATTGTTGAATCCTGCTAATATTTTATTACTAGTGTTTGTGCTTGGTTTTCAGAACAACCAAAAGACATAGCCTGTATCATAGACACTGAGCTAATAATAGTAATATGTATTATTGTTTTTGCACATGTTCTTTCCTTTGAATTTTTCTTTAAAATTTTACTCAGTGATCCAATGTTGGAAAGTTTTTCTTTTGAATGTATAGCAAAGGCTATTTTCTCGTTAAATACTTCCTGTTTCAAAAAGGAACAGAAATGGTGTTAATGTTGTATTCAAATTTTAGTCCTTTTAGCGCAGCACAGAAAATGGCCGACGCCCATGCTCGAGTTCAAGGCCCCGTGGTTCACGTCATTTGTATTAGTAATTGTATTATTTTATATTTTTATTAATCAATAATAATATATTGTCTCATTTGTATTAAGAGATCAGTTTGTATCAAAGTTTATACAAAAATTTTATATCCCAAAAACT
The DNA here is from genome assembly GCA_035221805.1 of Trichilia hirta. Lineage (NCBI taxonomy): Eukaryota > Viridiplantae > Streptophyta > Magnoliopsida > Sapindales > Meliaceae > Trichilia > Trichilia hirta. Next base: position 543,538 of record JAWDEX010000019.1, on the reverse strand, counting down.
ACTATTTTAGTTAAACTCAAATTTAAAACACATTCATATTACAAAAGAAAAAGACGTCGTCTAACTTAAATTTTCAATTTAATTTTATTTTGACATAATTATCAAGTTTTTTATACTAAGTTAAAAAGCAAAATAAATTATTTCGAAATGTCTCAATAACAAATTAAGTAAAGCTTTATATAATATTTAACTCTAAACTTAATATATCTATTAATTATTATTTGATATGTCCTGAACTCTTGGTCACGAACTCTTTTGTATTATATTTAATTTATTTTAATTAAATATTTATATTTTAGATAATTTTTAATGACAACACTAATTATTATTGCTAAAGGATATTTTGGCAGAATATAGTAGTTTTGCTAAAAGTATTAAATAAAATAAAATTATGCCATTTTTTTGTGATAAAATTTATTATCGTCACATCAACTATTTATTAGAAAATACAAAAAACACGGTCTTTGGGTGACAACAAGAGTTACTGTCGTTGGAGGCACTTTTAAGATTGACAGGGGAGTTGTTGCAAAAAATGTGACATACAATAAAAAAAAATAAAAAACATACACTGATTTAGTGTTGTTGCTAAAAGAAAGTTTAGCAACGACACGGTGTATTCACTAAAAGTATTAAATATAATAAAAATAAAAATAAATTATTTTTTGATGACAATATTAGTTGTTTCTATTAAAAATATTTTTAGCGATGGAACGAAAGTTATTGCGAAAAGTATAAAATATAATTAAAAATAAAAAATATACTCTTTTAGAGACAATACTAAACAATAATTGTTATTATTAAAAGTACTTTTGGCAACGATATACAGTGTCATTGCCAAAAGTCTTGCATTAAAAACAATAAATATAAAATAAGTATAAAATACAGAAAAAGTAAAAAATATTAGAAAAATAGTGAATTCTAAATTTAAATATAAATGAAAAAAATGCCGATTAATAATAAAATCATATAGTGGCCAAATCTTGTATATAAAAATGTTTGATCAAATATAACTTTAAATATACTTATATCTATATATAGTTATATACGTAAAAATATATTCATTTAATTGTTGTCACTACAATTTTATTAATTTTTAGTTAATTAAATTTTAATTTAAAGTAATTATTTCTGTTTAATTGGAGCAAGTCTATCCCAAAAATATTAATTTCATTAAATTTAATTTCAGTAACAAAAAAATTAATCAAATTAATAATTTACGAGAGTTGTGAATAATAATAATAATAATAATAATAATAATTATTATTATTATTATTATTATTTCGATATAAAATTATTGAACACTATTATAAAAATAATAATTAATCAAATTACATATAGATATAGATATAGATATAGGCATACAATTATAATAATAACTTATTAATAAAAAATTGATAATGACCTAAAATAAATATAATTGTTTTATACAATATATTAATTATAACACAAATATTATTATTTAACGGAATTGTATTAATTGACAATTATACGCTATATTAATTTAAACATTAAGTTGAACACTTGCTATTAAGACTTGGCTATTGTATATTGACCTAATGATATTTATATATAAAAATACATTCTTAATAACATGAATAGTATAAGTTAAACACTTACCGTCAATAAGATAGTATAATAATATTCATACTAAAAATACAATTGAGTTTAGTGGACAATTGACAAAATGTAATTATATTCTAACTAAAATAATTGCATACATGTAGTGTAATTAAAGTGAAACTTTAAGATATAACTGAATTAGTTAAATATAATTACATAATATATATCAATATACTTATTAACACATTAATACCTTAAACCTTGTGAAATGATAATGAATCGATGACGACTAATCGTACAATTATATTAGTTACTTATTAATAAAATAAAACAATTAACAATATCATAAACTAAACATAATTATTATAAACAAAATAGCATAGGTCATTTATGTGCAAAAATGAAGCAACAAAAATAAAGTGAGCTTAAGGTTCCTGTTGGAAATATCAAAATAAATAGAAAGTCATAAGTAATTTTAACCACACTCAGAGGAGCATAATAAGGACTTAGGAAATATAATGCAAATCATAAATTTACAGCAATAAAGTCAGCGTTTATTATTCTTCTTCCTTCTTTTTCTTTTCTTTTGTAAAAAATGATAAATAATAGCACATTACGTGTTCCCCGGTTTAAGAAATTCTGTTGTACTTTGAGCTGCTTTTAATTGCTGCAGAAATTCCATTCCGACGTCAGAAATAGAACAGGGGAAAATACTATATCCAATCAACTCTAATATCTTCCTTACTTTTCACTTCCAGTTTACCTCGATTTCTACAGTTTAGGCATCCACTTAGTTCATTGATGAAAAATGTGCATTGACCAAAACACAATTAACATCCTCATTAGTATCAAAAGAAATTCACAAAAGCAAGTAAATTATATTTTTTGCGGATGCCTTCAGAAGTTTCAAAGTCAGTTTTCATAATCATGGTAGCCATTAAAAAGAGAAGCTTCGGTAACACGAAATACGGAGCTGAATATGATATCAAGAGAAGATAAGATCTCTCTTTCATCCGGTTGGATAGATTAATGGGACAAATGAAATCCCTGGTATCTGTTCATTAACATCGTATATGATGATATGATTGAACTTTAGAATATCAATATACACAATACAAATAGCAAGCTGTGATATAAATAATCTTAACTTTATCCAATTTAGCACTAATAATATTTATTAAATTAAACTACTAATATTCTTAAAGAGATTTATTTAATTAATATATTAATATATTTAGAATAATTTATTCAATTGAAATTTGTAAAAGCAACAAATTTTAAAATTAAATTAATCCTAACTTCAAGTCCAATCCAACAATTTTTAAAATTATATTTAATATTGTCTTCAAGTCTGATTAAATCCATTACCCCAACAAAATCTTAAAATTTTGTTTAATGACGTCTTCAAGTCCTATCAAACAAATTGATTACTCCTTTCTTCTCTACCGCAGTAGCTAAAATCTCCCCTGAAATTCAGCTCGAACTCCTTTTCTCTCGACCGAAAATCTGTTCACTACCTACTAACACGTCACTTGATTGCAACACCACTTCTCATCATTCCGCAACCATCCTTTTGCGGCCGACTAAACGCATAGCAAAAAGTTCTTCGATTTTTTTCATATTGAATGGAATTTAAGGTTCGTTTTGTTGATTTTGTTAAATGTTTCTCTGTTGATTTTGTTAAATATTGAATGAAAAATGAGTAATTTATTTCTCTGTTGAAATGATATTGTTGGAGAAAGTTACATGGTAATATGTGGAACTTTATTTTTCTTTGCCGAGATGAAATATAGTTTACCAAAAGGAAGAACTGTTGAGTATTATTTATCTTTATAAAAAGAGATGCAAGAAATCCACAAATGTATAGCTACAACAAATATAGAAGTATAAAAGTCTAGGAATATTTAGAACAGTGATAGTCTTCGTTTGAAGCTGGATAGTTGGCTAACTGAACTCGATCTCTGTTGTCCGTTGCCTGCTTCATCTGCATCAGCTTTTGTATGGAATGAGTTCTTGATCTTTCTCCAGCCCAAACTCCAACTGGATACAATCTTTTGTTCGTTGCTTAGCTTCTTGTTGAATCCTCGCTATTCTCTTGATATTCCTGTTCCAGGATGACTTCTTTTTTCTTTTTTTCTTTTATCCGTAATTTTGAGTCCATATGCATTTATGCATCATTGAGTATTAAAATTAATTTTTATCTTGTACCCTTAATTTTTTTGTTCTCCAGTTTTTTTAAAAGCCTAAAAAGTAATGGCAACTGAGCAAAATAAAGAAGAGGATCAATTGGTCTCCAGTGCCCTGCCCGGTCGGAGTTGGAGGAATTGTGGAACAGTACCGAAAGATTAAAGAACATACGGAAATATATCCTTACGTGTGGGTTCCTGTATTGTTGTATATGGCGTTTTTGGCCTCTGAATAGCATAAAGATGGAGAAAGCTTCGCAAAACTGAGGACAGGTTAAGAGCATTTCTGGAAAGACGACGTAAACTTGTCCAAACTGAAGAATCTACTAGCACTGCTACATCCGTTGCAAAGGTTAACTCATTTACTGAAAAGACTTAACCATGTGCTGCTGATAAAATCTCGAAGTAGTAAGGTTACGTGTTGAGTATTCTGTTCAGCTTCCTTTGACATGTCAATTGATGTATGGAAATGGGTTGACTGAGCTTCCCTAATTTGAGTTAGATATGGATGTATTCTGATATACATGATGTTATTAGGCAGTGATTATGAAATTTTGGTATTAGTAAATTGATACAACAGAGTTATAAGGTTCTAATAGAGCTTCAAAATAAGAGACGGGAGGCGAGAGCTCATCTTATGGATATTATAATCTCTCTTTTAACACCTTTGTTGAGATTGTAAAATATTTTTTCCCTTTTTAGCAGATCGTCCTCAATTCATTGTGTTTTTTTTATAAGGTAATTTGGGACTTGGTGCTTTTATTTTTCTGAGCAATTTATGGATCGAGAATTTGTTATAAATTAACCACGTATGATTTTCATTACTGCGTTTTGATCTGCAATCATTGTTAAAAGCCAGTCACATTGATTGCTATATATAGATGCAGACCTTGGCTTGTTTTGTTGGAGGACTTGCCCACTTAATAATGTGATTGCATTTTTTTATTATTAATAGTAGATTTCGTCTTAGTTTGAGCGTAGACTCTCTGATAATGTTATAGTAATAATATTTATATACAGTCAAACATTTTTTAGGATTCGTTTGCATGAGAAAGTGTAAGATGCGAAACTGTGAGTTCTTTACTTGAAAGTACTCTGTAGTCTTAGGAGATCAAATAAAAAGTTTTGAACTCTATTATTATATTTTCATAATTTTGGGTCCGGTATCTTTATAAGTTTTACTATATTTCTATTTAGACTTTATCTATGCCAAACCCATAAAACCTAAAGCCATTGCTACACGTCTCTTTCAACTCTCTTTATCATAGAAAATTAACTTCTTTCTCAATCTAATTTACAACACAAAATTATTTAATTAAATTTTAAATTCATTTATCAAATTATTTTATTTTTTTATTAGTAAATTTGCCAAAAAATAAAAAAAATATCTATATACAAAATTGATGTCAATTTTATTCAGAATGTCATCATAAATAAGGTGACAGTTAATTGGCAAGTATTTCTAGAACGGGGAATTTTTATAATTTGTAAAGATATTACATTATGCAATGAATACATGACACATTATTTGAGATGTATTTTAGAATGAGTAATAATAATATTCTTTTGCTTTTTAATTTAGAAAAATAATGATTGTTCCTAATATAGATACTAACAATTTATTTTAAATTTGTGTTAGCTTAATAGATATTAGTTCAATTTGCGGTTGTTTATGATATAAATGACTTTGCATAAAAGTGTTTAGTAGTAAAAAATATAAGGGATTTACAGTATCACGAATAAGAACTTACCAAGATTTACTAAAAGGTGTGACGTGAATCATCAATACTCGTATAGCAAGATTTAATATATCGTTGAAAAACGCACTGGCTCATCTTACTATCTATACTACTTAGTTGCATATTACGCGATGACGATATACAGTTGTTTTTGAATGAAGATAATATAAATATTTTTTATATTAGACTTCAACAAATAAAATATATGAATTCCAATTTAATTAATTCATCCATTTTTCGCTTTCTGATAATAAAATCAAAACACCTAAAATTATAAATATTTGTAACTTAAATTGTAAGTGTTACACTTAGGGGTGGCCTTTTTAAATCCATTCAATCCAAAGTTATCCAAATTATCAGATATTTAGATCAATTTATGCATTAATATTTTTCAAATAATTGTTGCCACTTTGGATTCTCAATTGGATCAACTAAAAATTGTAAAATCCAAACCAAATCACTTAATATTTTCATATAAAAAATTTTATCGAAAAAGAAAGATTATTCACGGAATTCTCTCTTTTAGGTATGGATAAGTTATTATAAAATTAATAGTAATTAATTATTGTATCATTAATTTTACAATATAATCCGAATATAAATCACTTCAAATTGTACTTTAAATTTGAATTTAATCAATTCGTTATATTTTAATAAATTAGATTGTACTGATTTAATTTTAAAATACAATATTTAAATTAATTTAAAATTTTATTTCAAACCAATTCAAATTGCATGTGTCCACCCTACTTACATTCACTTTTATCTCACGTATGTGGAATAAAGGTGAGACCTGCATACCCTCTACACTTTTATCCCACACAAATAGGGCAGAGGTGACAACCTTTGGTTGTCCACACTGTCGTTTATCTAGTTATCTAAACATGCTCTAATTCTGAAAACAACATGCTACAATATGCAGCCTCGCTTTGAAAAAAGGTAAGTGAACACAAATGCCTCTGACGCATGCTTTCTGTCTCTTAACTTTCAACTGCAAAACTGAGATACCAGAATGCCGACGGTTTAAGTTCTATTTATGTAATTCAAGACAAGAAAACCATGCAAAAAAAAATAAAATGGTAAAATATTTAAATTAGAAATTGCCAACTGCCTTGGATTAGTGATGGTAGTTTGTAGTTCTCAACAAAAATATGTATCACAAAGGTAACACAAGCAAATCAATCCGGAAGGTTCACTTTGGCTCATCTAGGAAGTATCCCAAAAGCATTGTCTCAAATCTCACATGCATAACCATTTTCATTCTTAATCAATGCCAGTCGCTACAAACACTTCTTCTTCTTTTTTTATATCACAAAGGGAGACAGAAGAATTTTATCGAAACTTTTTCACTCCTAACGTACACCGTTATGCAATAAACATTATAAATGTATAAGAAGTTTTTTAGTTTGTAGGTTACATGCGTATACGTCTTAATAATGGAGATATGCGACAGGTGTGCTAAGATGCCAACAAGCACAAAACTCGAAGTAGATACAAACGTTTTTATTTCACAACATCCTTAGTTTCATACCTAACGTGTTTTGCTGATTAAGTACAGTTTCTGAGGATCATTAATCATGTCTACATCAAGAATTTTATCTCCATCTTCTGATAGTATATAACCGTCACTTGGAACATCTAGCCGATCTGCTGCAATTTTGATAAGCTCTTCAATTTTGTGCGGAACCCATAACACAATTCCATGTTTTCTACAGTCTTTAGCATCCCATTTTATGTGTGCTTTTTGTCTGTAATAGTCAATAAAGACTCCTCTATTCCGGTGAGTTGGTTTCGACATGCAACAAAGCTAGTTAAACAAGTGATGCTTGTGTTGAATCATCCATTCCATTAATTAATAACATCATAGAACAAATTGAGTTTGCATTTGAAATCATCTGTAAGTGTGAGTTTGGATTATCTGGCAAAGTCTGCTATCATTATCCTCCTTCAAAAGGCGTAAGCTTTTGCAATTTGTATGGTCGCAGCAAAGCATAATATTTATGTCCGCACAGCAAAACACAAGTACAGTCATGTCAAATTCAGGTCTAGAATTGGCCATAAGTATGCTTAACTGCTAAGGGACATTTTTCATTTTGCTTAATAATTTAACTATCTCTGAAAATAAACTAATTTGTTGGACAGCCAGATTGGGACGTACTCGTAATATTTCAAGTAGTTCAGAGTTTATTTGGCATAGTGGAACTTATTAATAGTCTTTAGCAATACCTGCTATGTCTTCGCTGCGATAAGGGAATTCCAACAACTGGGTAGATTTTACCTCTTCAAGTAGCTTGATCAATTTCTTGTTTCCACACGTCCTGCCTTCATCAAGAGGGGTATTACTCCATCTGCAAAATTCAAGTATTCAAACAATATGTTGTTGTCAAAATAATAGAGGATAACAATTGAATGACAAATAAATTTTTTCCTCAATCATCAAAGTAGTACAAGACACAAATAAAACAATGTAAAAGACCAAAACAGAAACCGTAAACATGGTTTTTCGTATAGAGTGCAACAAAAACATCAACACTTTTCTAGTTAGGGATCCAACAGACTGAACCTGTCTTTTGGAAAACTGGTCCCATCCCCTAACAGCAACTTTGCCATCAAATATAATCCTTCTGCAGCAGCTACATGAAGTGGTGTTCGGTGGTCATAGTCTCCGGAATTTGGATCCATGCCATTGGAAAAAACTCTTTTAAGGAAGTCTCAATCTCCCGAAGCAAGCACATAGAAAACTACCAGCCTCATCTATATTACCCTTCTTTAATGCGTAAAGCTGCAACTCCGTCACGTCCAGCTTTTCCGGCTTATAGGAAGGGCGTGTTCCCAAATTTATCTATGTAAAAGAAATTAACACCATCTATTAGTATGAAATGGCTAGCAGATTATACTTCGCATGGACACAAGTAGTGTAAATATTGTATTGCATGACACAATTACCTTTAATGTTGATGTCTACACCTTTCTGTCTAAGGAAAAGCGTAATATAGTCAAGTCCTTTTGATGCTGCCAGATACTGGTAACAAAAAAGGACTCGTTTCAGATACAAATATCGGGACCAAAATCTTCCAACAAGAGTGGCATCAGAGTCAACTTCATTCAACATATAAATTTAATGAGAAGAAAGAAACTTTCTATTCTCACATCAAGGCAATCGCAATGCTTTTGAAAGTTGATTCAGAAATTGTCTAAATTTGACTTAGATTTTGATAATTGTTTTACTTGCAGATTCTTACTCCTTAATTTTCTGGTTTTTGGTTCATAGAATTAGTCTAAAGTTAGTGGCAAAAATATCTGATATTAGTTGAGATTTTTTAGCTGTTTGAATTGCTTGTAAGCCTATAAAAAGGCATATTTAGTCCTGGAATAAACGTAAGATCAACTACTCATTTTCTGCAACTTTTCATCCTTTGTTCTTTGCAACAATATCTTAGTTAACATCTCTGCTATCTCTAGTTTCCAATAATTGTGGTATCAGAGCAGGTTCAGATTCAACTGGGCCTAGTAGGAGAGATAAAAGGGAAAACATCGTGATTTTAAATGGGAATTTACTAAACATTACACAACCCATCATTCCCATTTTTAAAGGAGAGAGTTATAAGTTTTGGAGCATCAAAACGAAAACTCTATTCAAGTCTCAAGATCTATGGGACTTAGTAGACAAAGAGTTTGATGATCTAGATGACGAAAATCGCTTGAAGGAAAATCAAAGAAAGGACTCCAAAGCCTTGTTCTTCATTCAACAAGCAGTTCATGAGACTTTTTCTTTGAGAATCGCAGCAGCTACCACCTCCAAGTAGACATGGACAATTTTGCAAACTGAGTTTCAAGGCTCATCAAAGGTGATAACTGTAAAACTCTAAACTCTACGGCATGAATTTAAAACTTTACTTATGAAAGGCAATGAATCAGTGCAAGAATTTTTGTTTAGAGTAATGGCAGTCATAAGTCGAATGAGATAATACGGAGATAAAATATCTCATCAAACTATTGTTGCAAAGGTATTAAGGAGTCTTACTCTTAAGTTTGATCATGATGTAGCTGTAATTGAGGAGTCTAAAGATTTCTTAGTTTTTTTGTTTTGATGAATTGATGGGTTCTTTGCAAGCTCATGAGGCAAGGATAAACAGGTCAGCTGAAAAACATGAAGAGAAAGCATTTCAAGTGAAAGGGGAGGCATCCAATTCAAGTGAGTCTGACAAAGCAGTAGGAAAAGGAAGAAGCAGAGGCAGACTTCGTGGAAAAGTTCGTGGTCGAGGCAAAGGCAAAGGTTCTAACCAACAGCATTTCATTAATGAGCAACAAGGCTACAAGAGTGGCATCCAATTTCACAAGTGTAAGAAGTACGGGCATCTAAAAGCTCATTTGGAAGGAGCCGTTGTTTCTTACTTTTTACAGATAACTTCAATCGCATGAATTAGGTATATTTCTTAAAATACAAATTAGAAACTTTTGAGAATTTTAAGATTTTCAAGACTTTGATAAAGAAGCAAAGTGGGTATAGCATAAAAGCTCTTCGCACTGACAGAGGTGGTGAGTTTTTATCCAATGAGTTCAACTAATTTTGTGAAAAAAATAGAATTCATAGAGAACTAACAGCACCCTATACACCAGAACAT
>JAWDEX010000019.1:511984-530072 GCA_035221805.1 Trichilia hirta | reverse complement strand
GAAAATATAAACACATCGTTATCAAAATTTGGCGCCTTGAGTCAAGAAACAAACTAATCAAATAATTTTGACAGAATGATTTGAAAATTAAGCCTCATGTCATTGTCACAAATTCGGCACCTTGATCATGAATAAAATTTACAAAGGACAAAATTGAGTTATGACATTCTCTGAAAAGGTAGTGTTACATTGTGATAGTCAGAGTGCAGTACATCTTGAAAAGAATTCTATATTCCATGGTAGATCGAAACATATTGATGTTAAATACCATTGGATTAAAGATTTTTTAGATTCTAAGTTACTTGAACTACAAAAGATTTATACGGATGATAATGGTTCTAATATAATGACCAACTCTTTGTCAAGAGGGAAGCTTGATACTTGTTGCTTGATTACCGGAATGGCAATTTCTTCTATAAAGTCAGGAGGGGGAGAATTATTGGGTAGACTTTTTTCTTCCTATGTGGATAAAAAGTCATATGGTAGGTGTGTTTGTTCCCTCCTTGATTTTGACACCTTTGTCATTTTGTTTAATTTTTTTCTTATCTTCTTAATATTGTAATGTTATTAAAAAGAGTGTAAAAGAGAGAAAGAGTGAAAATTTGAGAGAAAGAAAACATACGAGAGAAGAGAGAAAAGTTTTTATTTTCTTCTCATTGTGCAATTTTTATCAAACATCTTTTTTAGAAAATATATACGTTGGATCAAGTTAAAATTTGATCTGAGAGTTCTTGAGATTGTGTTTTATGATTTGATCATGGAGATGGTTTCTTATGATTTTTAGCATCAATTTTGAGTCGTGAATAGTAGCTAAAAAGTGTATATTTTGTTTCACTATACAGTCTTCATCAAACTTCTGATTCGGACTTGATAACCGTTAGATTGTCACAAAATTTGAACAAAATCTTCTAAAGATCTAGTTCTATAATTTGAACAGTGAAATGATGTTTTTTGCACTGTAACTTTACTTTTTGGGCAGAGAACAGAGGCTCGATTTTGGGTGAATTCTCTCCATACTTTCTTAATTTGTTACTCCTTTTGTTATTAGTGGTTTCTTCTTATTTGATATTTGATTTATGGCCGTTTGGAAGAATATTTTATAAGACTCTCTTGATATAGTAGAGCTTCTTTGATGGAATTAAAGTCCTGTGATTTTTACCCTTGATTGAAAGGAATTTTTCACGTAAAAATTTTAGTGTCTCTTGATTGGTGATTTGTGTTGATTGATTTGTATTTTTTTGCTATTATACTTGCTGCCACACATCATTATTGTGCTAGAGTTTGAATACTTTTAACATATTCAAGTAAAGAGAGAAGTTTAGACTGAATTTTTATTCCGCTGTGTTATTCGATCTTACATTATTTTAGTGCTTCATTCCCAATAATTTTGTCAAAAGTGCAAGAGGTATTGGTACAAGGGACATCAAAATACGTTGAGTAGTTGAGAGAGAACTAATTTAGCCTATGCAAACAGACATGTGATTTTATGTGGCGATAGTTTGTTACATCCTCAAGTGTTGAGATATACTAAACTAGGAGATTAAGTGTCAAAAGGTGCTTTGAGTTTAGAAATGACTGGATGCAGTGACAAATGAGGGTTCATTTTGCTGTACAAGTTGATCTGGGATTAGAGCTATCCTCCTGATAAATCCAAGACAAGGCCAAACCAGCATAATAAATCGAGATGACAAGAGAAGATTGACCTTGGACGGGAGTATCTAGGATGCCGATGGGTCTAGTTGTTGCGCATGATTAACGGGCCATAACATCGCCCACGGCAAAATTAAGGATAATTCTGACAGTCTTATGTTTTATAAAAAGGACTAAAAGTCTTTGTGCAATCTACTCCCATTGGTGAAAGTATGCCAAACGTGCCTTAAACTTGTCTACAGTACCATTAGCTTTCCTTTTTATTGTACACACAGTTACAACCACCTACATTCTGTATAGAAAATGGAGGAACGAGAGTTCGTGTACCATTGCGTGGTAGGCCTTGATATTCCTCCTTCATTGTATCACACCACTTCGGATTTTGTAAGGCTTGTTTGATTGTTGCTGGTTCAACCGTGTCGGGTAAGGAATGCTTGGAGGTCATATAGATACGCTTTAGCTTGAAAATGTTATTTTGGGACCGAGTAATCATAGGGTGTCATCTCGTTTAAGGTTGAATTGGACTAGAACAGAAAGGTTAGTGAGATTGTGGTGATGAAAGAGACTTAGTATGGGAGAGTTCTTGTAGACAGGAAACGGGATTGATATCTAGGGGTTGCAGAAAATCGGTGGAAGAATTGTCTGAATTGGAAACTAATTAATTGTCTGAAATATGTATGCATGAATATTTGGGTGTAGCTGTATTTGATGTTGACTCTGTTTGACGAAAATTCTGCACTTGTCTTGCATGAAGGAGTTCTGCACACATCTGAACAAATATTATTGCCGTTATAATAAATAGAATCATGAGTGGCTGTTGGTGAAGAAAAAGAACATATATTGAAGAAGGTGGTTAAGAAGAAATTAAATTCTTCAAGGTTGAAGGAAACCACATTAAAGTAGAAATGGATTGATTACGTGTGTTTGCATAAGAGGAAGTTTGAAAAGGAAACAACTCTTAATTAAACACAACATGACGAGATAAATACGCACATTAGTTTGGATTTTGCCTGCAATTTATGAGAAAGAATTTTCCTTAGAAAAAAATATAACTAAGAAGTTGCTTACAAATGTTTGGTGGCATTCTGTATTAAACCTTCACTAACTTAGAACCTTTTAGCAACAGCAAAATATACTATCGTCAAAATCAATTTTTAGTGATAAAATGCCATAATTATATAGAAAAAAAAAATTATGTAAATATTTTAATTTGTTAATTTAAGAAGATTTTAAATATATACTTTAGTCTCACCTGTTTAATAATATATATTTATTATACTTATTTTAAGAAATAAGTTTAATAGATTAAACTTTTTATTCCAATTTCACGAATTCAACTAGCAAGTCGGGTTTTTATGGGTATTTTTAAAATTAATGAAACTAAAATATATATTTAATCAAAATTTAGAGTATATATGTTATTTTTATTTTATATTACTAACTTTTATAAATATTATAAATTATTACAGCCTACTAGTTGATAATTTTACAAACAAATAAAATGAGAAAATTATATTATAATTTAAATAAAATCTACTAACTTTTTACTTTTAAAAATAAAATTGTTTCATCAATTCATTGAAAAATATGCTTTTAGAGGATAATTTCTAATTCATCTAAATATAGTGTGGCAATTAAAAGGTCAATTTTATACTTCAAAATTTATTTTGAACACTCTAATATTTATGTACTATATATTTTTCTAAATAACTCTTAATTAATTTTTATTTATTTTTAGAAATACACATTTTGTTGATAAAAATAATATCGGTGATAAACTTAAAAGTTAAACGCTTTTTTTTAATCTTAATACTTAGTTGGCTGAATTTGTCTTTTTTAAATAATTAATTTTTTAAAAATTTTAATCAACTTTTTAAGCAAAAAACTTTTTCTGAAATCCATTCATTAGGGGCGTGTACGCCGGGAGTTGATTTTTGGTGTGCAAAAATTAAAACAAACAAACTTAATTTAAGATATTTTTTGTTTTATAAAAAAGTAAATATTTCTTTCTTACTTTTCATCTTAATCTTAAAAATAAAAAAAAAAAATCTAATTCAATATCTTCTAAAAATATTCTTACTTGATTTATTTATTTCATAACACATATATAAAGTTAATACCTTTTTTTTATTTTATTTTCAAGACGTACACATTTTTTTATTATAGAATTACATAATTTATGTAATTTTATATAATAAATTAATGTAATTATTTAATTTTAATAAGGAATCTTATAAATTAAAACACACACACATATACATACACAACATTATTAACTATAATAAAATTTAAGATTTTATTATTTATTTAATATTTGAAACTATAAAAATTCAAAGATAAAAATACTAGTTTTAAAATAAATACTAGTTTTAAAATATTTTTACTTAAAAAAATAAACAATAAGTAAAACATCAATACTATGTTATTTGAAATATTAACTTTGTATATCAGCCTCCATGTTTATCTACAACAATTCTTACAAGAAATAATTGAAGTAAAATGACTTACGTCATAAAAATAAAATAAAATAGAGACCATCTTTAAAACTTTATTTTATTGATTGTTTTGAAACATAATACACCATTTATCTATAGAGAAAAATTAAAGATAAAAATAAAAACAATTCAAAAGTACATAATTATAGGATTTGAATTCCATAAAATATTTGACTGATTATCACAAATTATTATTTTAATTTCTTAACAAATCAGCCAAACCAATATTCTTACAGCTTAACTTTCCCTGCAAGCATAAAAACCTTGTAAATAACAGTTCTCACCAATTTGGATCCACCCCAAGCATTCTCAAATTCCTTAACCACCTTTTCAGGTAGCACATCAACGCCATGTTCCATTGCTGTATTCACAGCTGACCATGACCTCATCAATCTCAAAAACCCTTCAAACGACAACTCTTTTTGCATTTCCAGCTCCAACGGCTGCCGTTCAGTTCCTAATCCAACACTTTCAAATGGAAACGGAAGATCGCGTTAATTTTTAAATACATTTTGAGCATCTGATTTCCAATAAGGAAGAGTTGTGTTAAAATAATTTTGTACCAGGGGATCAATTGTTGGACTAACAGAAAATTCTTTGTAGCCCCAAACAGCGAGTAGACCTCCTGGTTTACGTAGAACTCGTGTAGTAATAGAGTAGAATTTCGGAAGATCAAACCTGTGAACAGCTTGTGCTACTGTCACTAAATCAACTAAATTTTCACCACCAATTAAGGAAACTAATTCATCTTCAGATAGGGATAAAGAAGTGTGAAGGTAATGAATTCGGGGATGTGGGATTGCGTGCTTTAGCTGTTCTTCGCTCACATCTGTCACGACTACTTGCTCATAGTGCTCCGCAACCTTGAAAGAAAACTTGGTTAAGCCTATAAAGGTGGAAGCTCTCGATATAATGCAGCAAAAATTAACATCGTCGTGTTTACCAAATGTTTTTGTTAAATTTTGTAGAGTATGGTAAAAACAAATCATCTTTAAACAGATCCTTAATTAGGTTCCTATCATAGTGATTTTAGATTACTATTTAAACTGGCTAGTAGGGTAAACTACGTATTCAAGTGTTAAATTTTGCATAGAATTTAAGTCTTCAAGATTAAGCCAATTTTATTTATTAACAATATTTATTTTATTTTATTTAATCAATTAAATTCGTAATTAAAGTAAGAAATTAAGAGTTGTTTGATTTTATTTTTCATTTTAAAAAATAAAAATAAAAATGTTTGTTGGTCTGTTCTTAAAACTTGCTAGGGGTAAGTTGAAAATAGAACAGAATGAACTTTTTCTATTACTATTATTTTCATTTATTTCGTCTTCGTAAATATTTATGCAAGTGGGACATCACCTTTTACTTAATTACTCACCATTTTTAAATCATTATGTTTATCTATTTTGGTGATTTTGTCAACAACATGATTTTAGATAAACTATGGTCAGAATTAAGATTGGGTGATGATCAAAGATTTTATGTGAGTAAATACACATATTTAATTAGTGATTAATATATATATATATATATATATGCTTGATCAGGCAGTTGTAATGGTATAAATCCGTATTTGAGTTTGGAAATTTATAGAGAGTTGGGTTAGAGCTTGAATGTGCGTGTGCAAAATATTTTTAAAAAATTAGATAAATTTAGATCAACACAAGTCCTTAATTCTTTAATTTATAAAGATACAAGAATTTTATTAGATGAGTTCATTCTATAATTCTTTGGAATCTAAAATTAAATGATGGAAAAAGCAACTGATATGGAAACTATTCTAGTAAAGACAAACTGTTTCAAATACATAGTCTATTTTCAATACCCCCAAAAAATGAAAGAAAGCAGCAGAAGAAGAGGATGGAGAATCAAAAAAAGTCAAAACCTGTTTCAAATCGTGACTAGTACAATCCTATCAATCAGATCAAATTGTTTGCCGATCATCACCATTATCAGAGTATCAAATGGTTTTGTCTTTAGATCAAAAGAATAAATTAGCTAAGAGATTGAAAAAGAACTTACTTACCCCAATAGCAGCTTGGCCGTTTCCGGTGCCAACATCCCAAGCTAAAGAGTGGTGAGTGGTGAGAGAAGCCAACATTGAAAACCATTCTCTCGGATAACTTGGCCGGGAATCCGAGTACATCTTTGCTTGCTTGTCGAACAATCCGGCCATTTCTTTTCTTCCTAGAAACGAATTCGCTTTTTAGTCCTACTTTTATACATAAAAAAAAAAAAATGACGATAGTCAAAAAATTGCTTTTGTTCTTAATTTAATTTAATATTTATTGTGCGGAACGACGCTAGCCGTATGCTTCGTTTGATTCGATGTTTTTCATATGTTTTTAAATTTATTTTTATTTTATGTGGGCTATACTATCAGTTGAGTTGTCGTTAGAATTAACTTATACAGTACATATCTATTTTCTTTTATAATTCTATTAAAATTTTGTTAGTTAGGGAGACAATGCACATGACTATAAAGTCTATAACTGAGTGTAAAACCTCTGTCCAAAAGCAATAGAGCGACATTGTTATGCTCGAAATTCAATAATTCATTAATGGATAAAATATATGACAACAATCATAATTATAGTGATGCATTTTTCATAATTCAATATTACATTAATTTTAATAAATTATAATACGTCTAATTATGATTGTTACGAGTACTTAATACTCTTCTTCCATAGCCTATTTCCATTTAGTGATAGTCCAGGCTACTTCTTTCTTCTTCTTCTTCTTTTCCTTCATTTCTTTTGTTGTATTCTCTCTAGCAGTTTCTCTCTCTCTCTTTATTCTTTTTATTTCGACTTTTTATCACTTAAATAGATCTTAGATTTGAATATTCCAGTCTTAGATCATGTAGCCATAGGGTGAAGGCTGTAGTGGAGATGCTGTGTCTCTCCTTCAGTTTTGAGACTACATGACAGGACCGGAGCCACTTCATGACCTACAATAACTCTTACTTTGTAACATTTAAAAAAAATGTAGATGAATTTTATCACTTTTACTCTTTTAAATATATAAATATGTTGTTTTGGATCTTATACCCTTAAGATGTTTATATATTAACTCTTATATTATAAATTCAAAATCCGTCACTATTTAGAAATGCAAACTTGCAGTCCTATTCAAAGAAAATTGCGATCTCAAGGACCCTGATGATGATATATTTCCAAATTTAAAATTATTAAGTTAATTTTTTTTAAAAAAATATATATATATAAGATTACCGAATCTTTTATGTTGCGGATTTCGGACGCCTCTTTTTGTCGCTTTCACCATCCATAAAGATTAAAATCCACTTGTCTCTTCGTCTAACCAACCAGTAACTACTCTCTTCTTGATTTTGTCTACAACTCCGTTGTCTTTACTTGAGATATTTGAACTATAATTTGATATCTAATCAAACTTCATACCAAAGTCCTCTGTTTCACCAGTTTTGAATGGAAGAAGTAACAAAGAGGTATAGCTTCTCACCTACTCTATTTCCTGCTTCTTGTCATTAAGCTTTGGTATCCACGCTAAAGTTTTCTGTCTTGAGATGCTAATAAATTTGTATGTTTCAGATATGCAGTTGTTACTGGAGCGAATAAGGGAATTGGGTTTGAAATTTGTAGGCAATTAGCTTCAGAAGGGATCACTGTGGTGTTAACAGCAAGAAATGAGACGAGAGGACTCCAAGCTGTAGAGAAACTCAAACAGTCAGGCTATGATAAAGTGATTTTTCATCAGCTTGATGTGGCAGACCCTACTAGCATTGATTCCCTAGTAAATTTCATCAAATGTCAATTTGGGAAGCTTGATATTTTGGTATGCACTTTTTTAAAATTTTCGCCTATCCGACTTTTTTATAGCTTACTTTACCACCGTTGTGCTTTGAAATTTCGATTACAACAGATTACTCGTAACATGATAAAGGTAGATAGATAGGTTTCATGATGAGGATCAATCTTATAACAAGAAGTGAAATATAGTATTAGAGCAATTCACAATTCCCGTCGGTTATATATATACCGCGAGAGTCTATCAGTTTTCGGGGTTATGAAATGTTTTGATGGGTATATAAACCGATTTAGTGGGACTTCTTGGCAGGTGAACAATGCAGGGATTGGTGGATTCAGTTTCGACGATGATTTGGTCAAGGTGAATTCTGGCTTTCATGTATGGGATTTATATATTTATCTGTGGATATAATTGCTAGGAAAATGGATAACAAAAGTCATGGGCGATGTCATCTAAATTCATCGTTTTCACTTAATCCCCGCATTCATAGTTTGCCTATTTTGTTTCCTTTGGAAGTATTATAAGAACGGCTACTCTGAGATTAAGTTAATTTGGTCTTTATATAATGCAGAATGGTGTGCCCGCCAATTGGGCTGAATTGGCAATTCAAACTTACGAGTTAGCTGAAAAATGCATTGAAACAAACTACTATGGTACAAAGAAAATGTGTGAAGCACTAATTCCCCTCCTTCAATTATCCAATGCCCCGAGAATTGTTAATGTTTCCTCTTCAGCAGGAAGGTTAAAGGTAAAATCTATTATAATTTTGGTTTCGATTATGCTAGTTGATGTGGGTTATAATTCTTTCGTTCGAAATAACTTTAAGCAGAAACCTTCTTGATTAATGTTATATGCATACTGAGTTATATTTCAACCGTACTCAAAATTGACTATACTGAATCATTTCTGTTAAATTTTGAAGCAAATTTGTGAATTCTATGTAATACTTATTCAATATTTGGAACTAGAAAGATCTAGAATTATTGTGATTATGTTCTCTAGAATTAATCTTGAAATTAAAACTTGTGTGTCACCATTTTGTTTTAGAATGTAGCATATGAATGGGCCAAAAGCGTGTTAAGTGATGCAGAGAACCTTACAGAAGAAAGAGTGGATGAGGTATTGAGCCAGTATTTAAACAAACTGAAAGAGGGTTCAGCAGAAACTAAAGGATGGCCTTTTTCTGTTCTTGCTTACATACTATCAAAAGCAGCTATGAATGCCTACACAAGGATTATGGCTAAGAAGTATCCAAATTTCCGCATCAATTGCGTTTGTCCTGGCTATGTCAAAACAGACATAAACTACAACAACGGCATATTAACCGTTGAAGAAGGTGCTGAAAGTCCTGTGTTATTAGCACTGCTGCCCAACAGTGGTCCTTCTGGTCAATTCTTTTTCCGGAAAGAAGAGACGTCTTTTGATTGAAAGTTATTCATCTCTCTGTATATATAAATATATATTGGTGTGTTTGTGTTATAGAAGTTAAACTTACATTAGCTTGGGAAATTGAATGCCATTTCCTTGTTGTATAGCTTATGGCTAGCAATTGGTGGCAATTGGTAAAGCAATGGAAGTGAATACCTAATACTCATGCATGCTGGCCTTTCATTTCACCAACAATACTAAACTTGTATGTATATATATGCCGTTGGACTCGTCTTGAAATCTACTAAAATTCACATGTCCTTCTTCGAACATTTATTTTCAAATTTTTTATTTGAAAATTTAAGTGAATAATTTAATATGACAATAGCATAATTTAAATCCAGTTCTCTAAATCTTTTTTTAAATTTAATTTAAGTGATAAACTAATCAGAGTCATTAATTAATATTCTATTTTTCGTATTTCATTATTCTAAATAGTTGAGATTTGTTTAATATATAATTAGGTTTGTGTTCTCATATATATTAGTTGATTAAGCATGTAACTTTAATGCATCTCATAATTTAGTTAATTTTTTAAAGTGCCAAACATTCAAATCTCAACTCACTACATACATCATCTCGGAATCGAGCAACAGCGCGCACCAAAAAAGGTTGCTTGTCACTAATATTGCAAATCACTAAGTCAAGCCTTAGAAAACAAAAGTATTAAAAATTTAAAAAATAAATAATGCATTGTTAGAGTTTTAAGGTTAGTCACCAAAATCTCTAAAGTAATAAGCAATGAATTACTCTGATTGTCGATGATTTTGCCACTAAATTAAAGGTTTGGTAGTACCCTGTTGCCAATAATCTTACCTTATATCTTGTTGTGCCTCGATCTGGTTTGTATTTGATTTTGTACACCAAGTTAGGTTATTTATTCTGGTTGTTGCTCTCTGAATTTAAGGATTTTGTGTTTCCAGAAGGTGTTGAGATGGCGATCATGATGTGTGCTTTCACTATGTATGCCATTTTGAACATGGTCATGTGTTTTAGATTGAGCTTACTGATTTGCCAGTAAAGATACATTTATCATAATCAAATGTCGTTAGTTTTCAATTTACAAAATATTACAAAAATACAACAACAACAAAAAAAAGAAGAAATAAAAATTATAAAAAAAATTTTGAAACAGTTTTATGTACAACGAAATTGTATCGCATCCTTGCCCTAGATTAAGCCTTTTTTCTTTCTTCTTGTTTTATTTCGTGCTTATGGTCATTAAGCTTTTGCTTCCTCTGCATTGATATGATAATCAATTTTTTGTTCAGACATGCAGTTGTTATGGGATTGAATAAGGTTTGAAATCTGTAGGCATTAGCTTCAGAAGGGACCACTGTGGTGTTAACAGCAAGAGATGAAAAGAGAGGACTAGAAGCTTTTGAGAAACTGATGTGGCAGAACCTGCTACTATACACTGTCTAGCAGATTCCATCAAATGTCAAGGTGGAAAAATTGATGTTTTTGGTACGATTCAATATTAGTTTTTCGAAATTTTCACCCTATTTCCATGAGGCTTATTTTTCGATTGTTGTGCTTCTACAATGCTTCGAACTTTCCATTACAGCAATGGTAATTTTAAAATCAGTATTAACTGTTGATCACGATTTATCCATAGCATGATAAAGGTAAATAGATAAATAGTATGAACTAGTAGTTAGTGTTATGGACGAGCATCCAGTCCGTAACAAGAAGTGATAAATGGTATTATTGCAATTCACAATTGATATTTGCTAAATATATACCAGAAGAATCTATTACTTTTCTGGGTTATGCAACTATTTTGATGTGACAAACTGATTTTTATGTACATGTCGAGCTTGTTTGGCAGGTGAAGAATGCAGAGATTGGTGGATTCAGCTTTGGTGATGATGTTGTCAAGGTGCTTTTGACCTTTCACGTATATGCCAGCAGAATAAAAAACGAAAGGCAAAATGTGTCATGATTGTTTTTTTCTATAGGCACCTTGAAAGAAGGAATAATATTATTAAGAAAAAGAGATGAAGAGTACGAGGAAGCAAAGAAGAACAAGGAAGGAAAAATCCAAGAGACAGAGTCAAAAAAAATCTGAAGTGTGGAGCCTTCCAAGCATTAAGCAAAAGCTGCCGGACGAGTGAAAGAAGGGGAGCAGACTACTGCGTATAATCCGAAATTTTGAACGCTTAATTAACAAGCATGTCCATTATTTTGTTACCTTCACTGTATACTTGAGTAACCTGAACCTTCATAGCTCGCAGAAAAACCAAGGACACGAAGTAGAAAGTTTTATACCAGGCAAACAAGCTATCCATCGCCAAAGAAGCCAAAGAAATAGAGCATAACAGCTGTTTGGGGTGAATACCCAAGGTTACTATTTCGGACAAAATCTGACGGAGCACGAAGTTGGCACCCATGTGGGAATGGATCCTTTAAGTGATCCGATATTCCCAACGTCAATAGGTTCTGCTCCCACAATCATTCCCGGGGCGATAAAAGTAGCCTCAGCTCTTCGCAAACTTAAAAATGAGAGACAACAAGAAAGTACTGCGAGTAAATATTAAGGTCATTGTAAAATTATCACGTCAAATTTAAAATTAAGTTTTGCACAAATTACAGCGTAGATAATTATTCCATCGACCAATAACTATAAACATGATTATGCAGTAAAATACTATTCATCTCCGGCACATAATCTCTTTGACAAACTGTGTCTCCGTTTTAAGATGTTCGCACGTGTGAATATTTGAAAGAACAATTATTATAAATATTTATATCTATCCATCACAAAAGGGGTTAGAGGCTATGCCTATCGGCTCACACTTCTCGTGTTGGTATTTAAATGTCTACACTTTCAAATTGTGATTTCTTTCTCTTTTATTTTTATTCTAATGTTTGATTTAAATATCGAAATTTAACTTTAAAAAAATTAATTTTACTCTTAATTTTTTCTTTTATACTTTTAGATAGATAGAGAGCTTTTTTTGTTGTGAATTTACCGACTTGAACAAGAGTAACAACCGTATAAACAGTAGTTGAGAGACAAAATCTATATAATATTTAAAATTTTCCTTCTCAACAAAATTTTAGGCATCATGATAAAATAGGTAATTCAACAATTTTCCCAGAGCTAAATGTGAGAACCATCAACGGGAACTTTCCCATTAATTAATTGCCAGACTAACATGGAAAATTTAGGAGGAATAAAGGACTTCCAAAGAACACTGACCCAACAGTGTCGAATATTCTTACAAGCACTAGAATGGTAAATATCCCGAAAATTTAAATTTCCATCCTTCGAAGCTATTTAGACCACCGGTCATCAAGGAAACTGAGATAGATATGCGAAAATCTAGAGACGAAGGATCCTCGAATACACACGAAACATTACGAATAATATCTGGAGCTTTGGTACAAAGGAGCATTTGGAGAAATATTTTGTCTGGAATTGAGAGAATCCGTCGACCAACGATCATGCCAGAAGTGAACCGAAAGGCCATTGTCGATAATCCATCAATAACCTTAACGAAAAAGAGGCAAAGCTTCTTTGACATCAAACCGGACTGAAGACATCATATAACATTGAGAATGCGGGCTAATAGTCAGATTAAAATGAGCTCGAAAGAAGGTACACCAAGGAGAAGCATTCGGGAAGTTGGGCCTGCAAAGCTTAAGCAACTCAGCATCACTAAGCGTTTTAAATCATGAAGACCTAGATCTCCTTCAGCATTAGGAGAACAAATTTTATGCCAAGCAACTATAATGGGTTTCCGAACATTGCAATCACCAGACCATAAAAAAATTTGGCACCAATGAGCGAGCAATTGCAAAAGATGGAAAAAATATACAGGACTAGAGAGTGAATCACTGTTGAAACAATTGGGCCTTGACTACCATTCAAAGAATCTTCCCTTAACTTGTTCTCCTAATTTGTTGACCTCTAAAAGTGGTTGGAGTTGTATACGAAGTTAAAGTGCCACTAACTTGTTCCCCTCTGAACATTGTCGGGCATAGATGCACAAATCCATAATTATAAGGTATCTGTCATTTTTTCGAAGTCATTTTTTACATTTAGATTGGATAAATTTAAAAATTAAATGCAATTCTTTTCTTTTTAAATAAAACCTGCGTGAAGAGACTAAATATATACATTAAAATTTAAAAATAAAAGGAGGGGAGGACACAGAACTTATCCAAAAGGCAAAAAACAAAGCGACAGCAAAAACTTAAAAGCTATCACTAATAAAACTTACGATCAGGATAACTCATAAAATTGCGAAATAGAATGTCACAAACCTAATGAGAGGGTCCTTCCACCACCTTAAAGAAGATAAACTACAGCTCAAAGTTTGCCAACTAGCCGGTCACTAAATTATCTCTTCTATAAATTTGAGTGGAGTGAAATTGCATCGAAGACATCGTAGTCTTACAACAAAATTATAGAGGACATAGCTTCAAATGAAAAGAGAAAAAAAAAAAAAATTGCAATTTAACCAACCCAACCTAAATCAAACTTACCATTTAATTTGAATCATTTATAGATTGTGGGTTTTCTCGCCCACTACTACTAAGTAATACACCCAATTAATCTTTGAAATTACTATTTCAGCATTTCCTCTTTGGAATGGATAGCCGATGGTGAGGATATGATAGTAGCCACAAGTTGTAGGATGTAATTTAATTTCAATATTCTTTTGCCCGCCTTGCTAGCCTCGCACTATGACTTGCTTAATTCAGCGCTGACATAAAATAAAATTCATGGCAACATACAATCTCAATCTCAGTCTCTCTGGCCTTACCCGCCACTTTTTGGGGCCATTCCTCTCTGGACATGTCAAATGGGCAAGCAAGACCAGAACCCATGTTCTCCTCTTCCGCCGCAATCTTCTCCGTACCTGCAACTTCTCCCACCGCTTCCCTGTCGCATCCTCAGCTGTTGCTCCTAACTCAGCGGGTGGGTACTCTCTCTCTTTTTTTTTTTGAGGTATTTTATCGAACAGGTTACGGATGTTATGGAATTGGTTGCTCAGTGTGATGTGGTATTGCAGACTGGAATAGTGATGAGAGTTTTGATGTGATAGTGGTTGGAGGAGGGCATGCAGGGTGTGAAGCTGCCCTTGCATCTGCTCGTTTAGGCGCTAAAACACTTCTTCTCACTCTAAATATTGATCGAATTGCATGGCAGGTATGTTGATGTCTTCCTCTTAGGTGATAACAGCGATTCTGCAACATGTTTATAACGTCAAAATAGTAGTGTTTATTGTAAACATTTTTATAATATAAATGTAAACTTCTAAAATATAGGAGAACGTGAGATATACAATGGCTGGGAATCATGGGTTTGTAATTTTACTACCTCTGTACCTTAGCAAGATACTAAAATCATAAAATGAAAATTTTCTTGTTATGTATTTGCGAATGAGAATGAATAAATATATGAATGACTTTTCATTTGCTGGAAAATTTGTCAGTCTTGCTATCATAGATGTCGTCCATTTGCTTATTACAAAGCTGTAGAAAGATATTCTTGCTGAGATAAATTATTTGCAGCCTTGCAATCCAGCTGTGGGTGGACCCGCAAAATCACAACTAGTACATGAAGTTGATGCACTTGGTGGTGACATTGGAAAGGTTGCTGATAGGTAATGTCTTAAAACCTTCTATATTTCTTAGAAGAGTTGACCAATTTGAGAAGATCATTTTTCAATAAATCTAATGTATAAATCCTTTATTGTAGTCCCACGTGTTTAGAAATTCAAATGACAGGAAATATTTGCATATGAAGTGAAGGGGACAGGGTAACTGAATAATATTGAAAATTCCTAACACTAACCCCAGAAAATCTTATTTTGTGCAAAAGCTGGGATACTGCATGCTATAAGAATATATTTGACATTGGATGATTGAAACTTTGGGAACAACTGAGAAATTAAATCTAAAAGTTGTCAAGCTGTCTAGGAATACAATTATTGAGAAGGTGCTTCATCTTTTCTTATATTCTGTTGGTGCTTAGATCGAAAGTTCCAATTTTTCATTATTATTTTGTATTGTTCATAGTCTAGCTCGTGGCATTACTTTAATTACATTGTCTGTATTTCCTTCTGTTCTTAGATTACTTGCAACAATAGTTTCTTCAGCTACATTCTTAATTTTAACATTTTGGCTTATTTTTGCTTCAACTTGTCAGTAGCCTCTGGTATTCTTTTCTTAATTTTCGTAATGGTCCCTGATATTTTTCTGTAAGTCATTGCATTAATTTATTTCAAGTGGATGTCATCCCTTTTTATAGTGTGACTTTGATTCTTTAGTATTATTATAACTACAGTAATCAAAATTTTCATCTTCGCAATTCAGGTGCTATTTGCAGAAGCGTGTTCTCAATGTCTCAAGAGGTCCCGCTGTTCGGGCATTGCGTGCACAAACTGACAAAAGGGAATATGCTATGCAAATGAAGAATATAGTGGAGAGGCACGTTATTAGTTGAATTTGTGCACCAGTTTCTAGTAATTCAAATTTGTTTATACTGTATATAAAAATTTATTGTTAGAAAAATATTATTAGCTATTTAAAGCAATATGAATGAAATTTTATTATTTATATAAACTATTTCTCTAATAAATTATTATTTATGAAATATTTTTGTAATAAGTTAATATACTTAATCCCCATTTGTGCTATCATTTTTCTTTTCCCAGACATGGGATTGGATAAAATTGTTCAATCCCTTGTTTATACCACATACCAAACAAGCCCTAAAGTTACTATTTTCACCGTACCCTCCTCAAAACTACCAGTATCTTTTATTTTTATTTTAATTTATTTTTCTTTGGGTAGGAAGCAAGGAGTATTATTAGAATGAGGGAAAAAGATACAAAACCATACCTGAGTTCTACAAGGCAACCAAATACCTATTGAATTCACAAATTAAATGTTCATGTTAGCCTACTATTAATTATGCACTGATGATGTAAAAATCTTTGTAGCTAGGCAATACACTTTGAGATATGTGGTAGTTATGTGATAAATTTTGAAGAGTGGTAACCACTTGATATTGGGCAAAGAATAGATACTTTGATGATAATAATACTAAAGGAACTATGAAAGCTCAATAGTTCCGTATCCTACAATCAGCAGTGTGATTCTAACATACAGTATTATGCATAATGCAACTAATACATAACAACCTTATAATTTCTTTAATTGACATCAATGAACATATTTAGATCTTTTCTGTATTCATGCTTAAGTTTTCTTTAGAAAAATTCAGAAGCATTTGTATTTTCCTTGGTGACAGTTTGTCTTATTAAAGAAATGAGTTTCTTGTCGACCTTTATATGTTTGCTGAGGTACTCGTTTTTCTAATCAACGCATACCAATGTGATTCATCATTGCTGCATTGAGGAGTGAGTGGATTGTTGTGGTCTTTTTGCTAACTTTTATTTACTGTATCAACAGTAGTGCAAACCTTTGTATTAGGGAGGCTATGGTAACAGATCTCTTACTGGGAAAGAATGACAATGTTGAAGGCGTTTGCACATTTTTTGGAATGAACTTCTATGCTCCTTCAGTTGTCCTCACTACTGGCACTTTTATGAGCGGTAAAATTTGGGTTGGTAGAACTTCCATGCCTGCTGGTAGGGCTGGCGAGTCAGCTTCTCATGGACTGACTGAGAATTTGCAACGCCTTGGATTTGAGACTGATCAGTTGAAAACTGGGACCCCAGCACGTGTGGATTGTCGAACTGTAGATTTTTCAGGACTGGAACCCCAGCATGGAGATGACGAGGTCCTTCTATTTTATCTTATGTGTAGGTCGGATAAATTAAATTTTGCATGAGTCATGATTTTCAATCATCTTAATAGTTTTCTTTATAGAAATTGTAAGAGTTCATTTCTTGCCATTTTGATTCAGGACACGCTACATATACTACAATCAACCTGTTAACAATTTTAAAGGTGCTAGTTTGTCAACTTACAATACATGGATAGCTCTATATGCTGGCCTTAAAATTAATTACTGGGTCATTTCTATTTTAGGAAATTCTGAGAGTTAGACATCCTGCTTAGTCATTATATGAGCGGGTTCTAGGAACTTTTCTAAGCTACCTCATTTTTTTAACCGGTAACCTACCTCTAACTGAAGTAAAGTTGATGATGCCATCACATTATGCATAATATCTCTTGGAAATTTGAAGCCTATAATTTGATGCAGTGACTTGTATGCTTTTTGTTGTAATATTAAGCCTTGAAGATAATGAATTTGTTACTATGATGATCTTGCTTTAAATATGAGTTTATAATTTTCAGGCCAACTGGTTTAGTTTTGATCCTGATTTTCATATTGAGCGGGAGCAAATGTGCTGTTATCTGACACGTACCACAAAAAGAACTCACCAGCTTATTAAAGACAATTTGCACGAAACTCCCACTTATGGTGGATGGGTGGAAGCTAAGGGGCCTAGGTACTGCCCTTCCATTGAAGATAAGGTATATTGTACCATTGATGTTTTATCAAATTCTGAGTATTTCTTGACTCACCATATTTTATTTGTCTTTCAATAGAATTTCTAAATGAACCAGTACTAATATGGCGTGTTATGCAGCGCCAGCAGATTTATACTTCTTTATTTAATCATGATAAAGGAGGTCCTTTTGCTCTTTGGATTTCTCATGATGCCCTAACCTTTTTGACGTCAATTCCTTTCATTTCTATTTTTCCTTTTTCAGTTCCAGTGTTTACTATATGAGAC
>JAWDEX010000019.1:500141-511008 GCA_035221805.1 Trichilia hirta | reverse complement strand
TTTTAATATTTATGTATCTCCATGCATTGGTTCAATGTAGAAGAGAAATTTTCTATACTGTGTGTTCGTGCAGGTATTTTTCAGTTTCTTTATCGCAAGGTATCATGATACTATCTGAAATTTTTCTCCTTTTCCTTGCTTGAAATGTGATGTGTTCTTAAAATAATTTCTGAAAGAGCAAAATTGTTTTATTTCTGCCACATTATTTATTCCAATGTTTTTAAACTTAGTGTGCATAATTTTATGCTCTTAGGATATTTCTATTAGTAATTTGATTGTTACGCCTTTTTCTGATTTGGTTGTTTTTTCTGTTTCAGATTGTGAGGTTTCAGGATAAAGAGTCTCATCAGATTTTTCTTGAACCAGAAGGCCGCAATGTGCCTGAGCTTTATGTGCAGGTTTGGTATAGCTTTCCTTTTCTCTGCTGCTGAATTAGAAATAAAGAAAGGAGAAAGAAAGGAAAAGGAAAAGATATAAGAATGAAGAAATGATTCACTGTAATTGAGAATATTCTAATTTCTTGTCAACATCCAATAGTTTTCTTCAATGTTTGTTGATGAAGAAATTTTAGTTTTGCAAGCTATGTGCAAATTCTACTGTGTCTAAAATTTGTGTTCTTGGCCAATTGTCATGCTATTTTGCCAGGCAGTAACTCTTAAAAATTTAAAGAGTTCTAGATATGTTTTACTGTACCAAGAAAATCTTGTCAATCTTTATTAGATCTTCTCAGTATTTTGGCTCCTAATCATGGTAAAAAGAGAAGAGTTTCAACAGTCTATACATATTTTGTAGGCTTTTTGAGTGTTTGGTTATTGAATGCGGGGCTTACTAGATTTTTATCTTGCCTTTCTCTTTATCAGAATTGCTAGTATAAGTTTCACATGCACTGCAAAAATGATGCTTTGTTCCATATTGGTTATCTTACTTTGCCACAGGGGTTCTCAACTGGTTTACCAGAGAGACTACAGTTACCACTCTTGAGATCTTTGCCTGGACTTGAAAACTGTTCGATGTTAAGACCTGCATATGCTGTAGAATACGATTACTTGCCTGCTCATCAGTGCTCTAGGTCTCTTATGACAAAGAAAATTGAGGGTCTTTTCTTTTCTGGTCAGATAAATGGAACAACTGGCTATGAAGAAGCTGCAGCTCAGGTTATTATAATTTAGAATTGTGGAATATTTTTGATCGCTGCTTTATTTGGTACTAAAAGTTTATGTAAAGAATGGTTGGTTACATCTGTGCAAGAAAGAAATTTTTGCTTCTGTGGCAACATTATTTTTGGTGCATATCTCGCTTTTTAATGTGTGTATTCTCTTTTCTAGGGCATAATTTCGGGTATCAATGCTGCTAGGCATTCAGATAGCAAGTCCCTAATTGTTCTCGAGAGGGAAAGCAGCTATATTGGAACTTTGATTGACGATCTGGTCACAAAGGACCTTCGAGAGCCTTACCGAATGTTGACAAGGTAATTGACTCAGGATGTGTCATTCCTGCATTTAATGATTATTCATTCCTTGTGATTTGGCTATCAACTGTTATGATGGTAAGTGCTCTGTTTCAAAAGGCAAGTAAACTGTTAAATATACATGTATAAGCAGAGTTCTTGCTAGAGTCAACTTCTCCTATGCACTTATTTTTATTATTCAACAAATCATTTTGCAGATGTTAGGGTGCTGATGGTTCTTTATTGTTGATCTTCCTTTACATAATTTGTATCCCTAAGCTAAATACAAGAATCATGCATATATATCACTAGCTTTCAAGTTAAACCTAATATTCAATCTCATGTTTTATTCTTATTCTTTCTGTTAGCCGCTCGGAATATCGATTGCTTCTTCGATCTGATAATGCTGATACCCGTCTCACTCCTTTGGGACGTGAAATTGGATTGATAGATGATAGACGCTGGAAAATATACCAGGATAAGCAAGCTAGAATTTCAGAGGAAAAAAAACGACTGAAGACTGTCAGGATATCAGGTTTGTATTCTTCATTATCATCTTCATGGGCAGCAAATAATTGTGTCTTACCACTGAGAAATGGAAGGGGAGAAAAATATAAAAAATTGTAGCTGTTCCATTGGATTAATGTATAAAGATTTTTTTAATTTTTATAATTTCTTGTGTTTGTTTCTTTCCTTGTAGAAATGACTGATATTGGTTCTATAGAAACTTGCCAAGTGAGTATCTTAAAAAAAATAACAATAATAACAGAGAGACAGCAAATTATCTTTGTACTAACACCTGAAAAATCTCTCTCATTTTTCTCATTCATGCTCACTAGATAAACGAAGCCCTCGAACAGTTGGTGGATGGGGATTCTTGTTCTAAAGGTTTTGTTATTTTTGAGTAATTTCTGTGTTGTCATTATTGAATAATATCAAATTGAAGACAGCTGGGGAACAGTTCCCATCTATGATAACTTGACTGTGCTTTTTCTGTGTGGTTCTTGTTCCCTAACAAATACAGAAAGGAACACCAGGATGAATCTATTTGCTTTCAACTTGACTAACAATGATTGTCACTGATTGTTATTCTGGCATCAAGTTTAAATATATGCTGTAAGCCCTCTTTTAAATCACAACTTGAATTGGACTCCTTATTTGTTCGCAGGAGGAGATTTGGCTGCTGATGTTACTCAATTGTCTGGTCAGCCGGTGAAGGACGCTTCAACACTTGAAAGCCTATTGAAGAAACCACACATACAATATGAAGTACTTGATAAGCATGGTTTTGGAAATGGAATGCTAAGTAGAGCAGAGAAAGAATGTGTAGAGATAGATATAAAATATGAGGGCTTCATTTTGCGCCAACAAAACCATCTTCAACAGGTAAGTAGTCAATTGTACTGGGTGGTCCAACAAGAAATTCAATATTATCATGATTATGGTACATTTCCTATTTTGCACGGATGAATTGATCCACTGTCATTTGCTCGCTGGTTTGTTGCTTTTTCTCTCCTCATGTTTCCTTTCTTTTTAATTAATATATTTTTATATGCATATCTCTTATCCTTGTGCTTTTCTGTACTTGTAGATTGTCCATCAACAACATAGACCACTTCCACAGGACTTGGATTACAATGCAATGACAACTTTGTCTCTGGAAGCACGCGAGAAACTTTCTAAGGTGCATAGCATAAGTAATGTTGACAAATTAAATTTTTGAACAATTGTGTATTTATTTAAACTCTATTTTGCACAAGAAGTAAATTTTTTTTCTTTCTGATTTTTGCATTTGGGGTCTTTTACAAGTGATTAAGCAATCGGAAAAATCTGATTATGGACTAGTGCCCTTTTGTATTTGATTTTAAATGTGTAAATAAGAGACGGATAACTTTAACAGGCATATCAGTGTTGAAACCATAAGTCGGGGGTTTCTTATATGCAGATGAGACTGTAGCTCCTTTAAGTAGACATAAATTGTTGCAGGCACTCCTATTTTCATTGTTTGTTTTGTATTCACTGCCTGCTGAATGTCAGATAACACATAATTCGTTAAGAGTAATGACTTGAATATGCACACAGGTTCCTTATCTTTGCATTGGAGCAGTTGACAAAGTGGATTTTGTTACTTGTCTTGAGGCTCAGTTACTTTTTTATTATAACGAGAATTGTTCAATGTTATTATGCTGAATATTTACTGAGATAATGCAAGCCAGTTGAACATTTTTGAGAAGAAAGATTGGGTAGGAGAATGATATATGAGACAACAAATTGAGTACTTCTCATGAAACCTTTAAACAAATTTTGTACAGTAACTTGACTTTCCAAGGGTTTTATCAAATCTGATTGTACCACTCAGGGTTAGGTTTCATGGAATTCATTCAGTGAAATTAATAATTTAGCTGCTGGATGAAATTGCAAGGAACAAAGTTTATCCATTTTGCTACAGAATTTTAGTCCAGCTGAAAATACAATTTCTTTTGTTTGAAGAGTTACAGAGCTTCATGAGAAAATTAAGTAAAAGGGTTGATCCATAGAGTAGATGTAAAATCAGTCTTTTTGTTGTTTATATGCTGATAAGAAGATGAATTTGTTTGATCGAGTCTTTGCTCTATCATTATCAGAGTACATCATTCTTTGGGATTTTTCAAAACTGTGGTCCTGGTCTAATATAGAACTATGTTTTGATGCTTTCAGGTCAGGCCTCAAACCATCGGTCAAGCAAGCAGAGTTGGTGGAGTTAACCCAGCTGACATTACTGCTCTCCTTATAATCCTTGAGACGAACCGAAGGAAAGCTCAGGAGCAGAGGAGAAACCAAATGCCAACTTCTGCCATGGTAGATTCTAATCAGGACTCTGAAGGAACTTTGACAGAAACAATCAGTTCTTGAAAGTATTCCTCAGTACCCACTATCTACACTCTCTAGTATGTTGAAATTGAGTAAATATATTACACATTATTCAGGAACATTTGAATACCAAACTAGTTCAAACGAGTCTTCAAATAGGAAGTTATTTGGTGATTGATCCGAGTGTAGGGATTATTGTCTTTGCATCAGTTACCAACTGATCTTGAAGCACAAGTGGTGAGAATGAATCGGGAATCGCGGCATTTTGTGAACAACACAAGTGAAGGTCAGTGCAGTACAAGTACTACTCTCTCATAAGTTAAAATTTTGAAACCCAAGCCAAAATGTAACAAGGCCTCTCTAAATTATATCATTGTGGGATGTTATTTGGCTATTAAAAGAGATATTAGTTTATTATTTTTTTAAATACCGTTTTTGTATTATTTGGTTGGTTTGGCTATTGCTTTGGGAGAAAGAAATGTCATTTTAAATTTTAATATACTAGCAATTCATTTGAATCTCTTAATGACAATGTCTTCACTCAAAATCTTGAAATGAGTAGATTTTAAAATATTAAAATAATAGTATGTTATCTTAAAATATCAAAAATTTTATTTTAAACTATATTATATTTTTTAACGTTTTTCAAAACGTAATATTAGGCATTTTAATTTTTCAATTTCAAATTTCATCCTAAATGATGTGACAAATGACATATTGTAAAATTGAAGAAATATAATATTTAAAGTTATTTATTATATTTTTTAACCATATAATATATGAATTTCAAATCATTTAGAATAAAATACGGATTTCAAAATTTTGAATGCATAACATTGCTCTTTTTAAAAACTAATGTTTCTAATGATGCATGGGTTTTTGTCCAACAAAGTTAACTATTGAAAAGAGCTTGTTAATAAATTAATAAAAGTATAAAATAACATTTATATTTTTAAATATTTTACAAAATTTTACTATGAATAATAATAAAATATTTTTTTAGAATAAATGTTAAAAGAAAAAAAGTACCAGAAAAATTTAGTCACAATTATTGTAATTTAATAATTCAATGAAGAAACGATACATGCTAAAATAAATTTTTAGCTACTAAGAGCATATTACTTTAAAAATCATCAAACCATAATATCAAACAAATTTTAAATAATGTGAGATTTGTAGTATTCTATTA
Organism: Trichilia hirta; assembly: GCA_035221805.1. Taxonomy (NCBI): domain Eukaryota; kingdom Viridiplantae; phylum Streptophyta; class Magnoliopsida; order Sapindales; family Meliaceae; genus Trichilia; species Trichilia hirta. Next base: position 505,522 of record JAWDEX010000019.1, on the reverse strand, counting down.
TTTTATCGTTTAAAAATTAAAAAAAAAATTACTATGAGTTAATTTTGAACTATCTTGAATCACTGGCCAGCTCTCTATATTTAATTATAATGGTTATTACAATTTTATAAAGTTTGCGTCTTTTATTGATATTAATAGATGGCCACTTTTCTATGATTATGATATATTTGAAAAAAATATATATTTTTTCCTTTATACAAGGTGGTAGTTCAATTAAAAAAAGGTGCATATGATCATGGTGTTTTATCACTTACCTTCCTTAAAATTTGAGAATATTTCACTTAGATAAAAAGAATGCAAAAATGAACACTGACCTCCCCTCTTTCTTAAAAATATATCTTACAATTATTTTTATACCCTTATATATAATAACAAAATTAAATAAACTCTTTATTTATTATTTGTCACTCTCTAAAAATTGTGTAACTATAAATCCTAAAAGAAAATCATTATTCAAATTTTGTTTATTTTAATCATTTATCTATGGCCCTGGGGCTATTTACAATTATTCAATTAAGAATTTTTAAATAATTGTAACATAAATTTAATTACTATTGTAAATAAAAAATTAATTAAATATTAAAGAATCCCGCATATAAAGATAACAAAAACATAAAGTAAAAATATTGGACACATTATATAATTATATGGTATAGAGTATGTATACTCCCATCATTATTACTATTTAGCATTAATAGATATAAAATTAATGGAATATTAGCAGAAAATCGAAATTTTGGAGTCAAAAAAAAAAAAAAAAACATTCATAAATTATTATAAACGCGTTTGTCCATAAAAGAAAAAATTTCGAACTTACAGCAACCTCTATTTCTAGTTGTGTGTTAGTTTGTTTACACGCACCATTTTCACGTAAACAGCTTTTGAATACGTCCATGCAACAACATACAGAAGCTGCATAGCCCATCTCATGATGTCAATGCATCCTTCTGTCTCCTATTCATCTTCAAAACAATTTCCAAATGCTTTAGAATGGACCAAATTGAAATACATCGAATTATAATCCTTCAGTCTCCCCGTAATACTATTATTATTCTTTGATTTTTAATTTTTCTTTCAATTTTCTTTTCTTTTGCTGCGAACTCGATCCCAAATGCCAATTCCAGATCCGAGAGCAGGATACGCTACAGTATGGTTCATCACTTGTTTTTTGTTTATTTCTATTGCCATCGGAGGCTGTTTTCTTGTGATGTACATGATTCTCCCTGAATCAGATTCAACCTATTGGCTTCCTGTTGCTGGTGTTACTCTTGTTTGCCTGCCTTGGTTGTTTTGGTTCTGCACTTGCATGTATCGGATCGTTTCTCGGTTTTGTGGGTTTCGCATCGGTTGTTGTGTAGGAGGTGGTAGTGGTGACGAAGGAGGCAGAGTTGTTGGTGGACATGGGTGTGTTGTTCATTCAATCAGAGGAAGAAGTCTTAATTCCAATCAGGCGTCTGTGAATAACTATAATAGCCCTAATAATAATAATGATGAATCTCAGGGGAGAAACAATAATTTGGGGCAAAATGGTGATATTGTTTCTGAAAGAAATAAATCAGGAGATTCAACAGCCTCTCGTGAAATTGAAATTCCTTTGACATCTTCAATGGCACCATGATATATATATGTGAAGTTTAAAAACTAAGCTATAGAAATTGAGTTTTCGAGATCAAATATATTCGATTGAATGGTTTTCCAAGTGCCATTGATCGGTTTTCATCATGTAGGCAAGTTAATGATCTGTTCTCGCTCTGAAACCTATAAATGCCGCTGCCCTCTTCGCATTTTATAAAATACTGATTGCTTCATGTTTCATAGTAATCTTTGAAGTACAATAAACATAATGAACGGAGTCTGGTTTTGGTAAAATACGAACATCAGCTCAGCTGGATTTAAGATTTTTTATATAAACAGATTATACTGACCTTTAAAAATCCTATGAGGTCTCTCTCTCTCTCTCTCTCTACAGGCTTTGCATATGAAGAGAAAAAGACATTTATGTACGCGCTGAGAAGAACTGTATACGCTTGTCAAAAAAATCTTCTGACCTACCCTGTGGCCCGCTGTGATTTTCTTGTGTAATTGTAAAGTTGAGGATTGTGGTTATTTTTCTTATTCTTATATTTAAACAAGCTTGATCCAAGTTATGGAAATGAATTTCAACTTCTTATTTTACCCCTTTTTTCTTTTTCAATTTCTATTGGTTTTAATTTGTGGGTATTAATTTATTTGTTGCAAATTAATTTTCCTCATTTTTTCTGGTTAAATTATTTTCCAAGCATGAATGTATACATGCTTACCTCTCTTGCATTTATGTCAATTTTTAAAGAGAAAAAGATGCATATATAAAGAATATATAAAGAAAACTGTAAGTTTTGAATATTAAGAAAAGTTTTATTTATGAACCCTCCTTGATTGTTGGACGATGAAGATTATATATACATATGTAATAACTTTTGCAACAGTATCTCTGTCGAAATAATACAAACGACTAGGGTTTCTTCCAAATTCTTTTACTCTCCTCAACCTTTGAATGATTCTCCATATTCTTTTACCCATAAACGGGAAGCCCAATTTTTATGGGAAAAATGTTCGTGAAATGGTTGAAAAATTAACTCCAACATGCCAGAGAGAGGAAGAACAAATTAGGAGAGTTTAGCTTAAACCTGTGTATTACTTTAATAATAAAGAAGCTTTAATTCGTTCGTATATAAGTCGATTTGTTGCTGAATTTCATTCGTCGATGTAAAACTGAGCAGGTAAATTTTGTGTTGCTTTTTTTTGTTGTCTCTACTTTTTCTTTCGCCTTTTGAAGAAATATTTGATATTACTGATTTTTACTTTATTTTAGGATCAAGCTATAAAATAGGTTTGGTAATACTAATTTTTAATAAGATTCACTCATATTTCAACTAATATTTAATATTTTACCTTTCATTCCACAACAGTTAATTATAAAGTAAAAGATAAAAAGTAACTATGTGGCCCTAAAGAGATTTTAAAATTTTGTTTTACATAAAAACCCACAAGATTATCTGAAATCTATACATAAATCAAACCCACAAAATTTTATTTTATTTTATTTTTTTTGCATCAAAGATGTTAAAAGTCATGCCCTTCCTTCTTCGTAAATAAATGAATTTCGTTTGTAATTTTCCGCAATTCTATTTTCATTTTCCGAGTAATCGTACAAAAATAATTCTAAAAATTGAAATCGATTTATCACAAAATAAAAAGAGTTCCCAATTCCATCTTTATCTTCAATCCAATCAACTGACATAATTTGATAAAAGAAACCATACCAAGAAATTAACACAAAACTTTTTCATTCCTTCTTATTATTTTGAAGAAAGAAACGAATAACTTGAAGCTTTCTTTATCCTATTGAGCGAACAAAAACTTGATAGAATTCGTTTATACTTCACTATTCTGTTGTGATCAAAAACATTTCAACTTCGTCGACATAAAGTGATGGAACCCACAGGTCTTCTCCAATCTTGGACCCGAATAGGGATGGTGATGAAATGATAACTCAGTTTGAGAAGATATGAACTCCAACTGCAAGAATACAACTCTTGATTCAGTAAATAGAGTACCAAAGATGATCTGATATAGGCTGATACAAGTCCTCATCAAAATCAACAAAATAAGCCGTAGGTTATATTTTATCAAGCTTTCATACAACAAGCTTATGTGTGCAAAATAGACGATGGCTTTTGACAATTGATGAATTTTTATGAATAGGAAAGACAGAACAAATATCATATCTCGGCAACTGTTCTTTATTGTAGTAAAAATCTCTGGAGGCGATATTATTGTCATATTTTAAATAAACTCTTTTAAGGAACCTTAGAGCGATATATTAATAATAAAAAGAGAGAAAAAGAGTCCTTAAAAATTGACAAGGCAAAAATTAGGCATACTCCTAGTATTCAATAAAATCTCCTTACGAATAGCTACTAGAGGGTCAGCCAGCCAAGCAAAACCGTTGGCAGACGCTAACCAGCTAAATAATCCACCACCTTATGCCATTCTCTGAAGATGTGAGAAATAAGAAACTCCATATTACGGATGACATGTAAACACTTATACCACCGAGTTAAGGTATGTCAAGGAGGAAAATAATCTTGGGATAAAACACACTAGACGGTGATGAGAGAGACACGTGAAAGTAGGGAGCTGCCGAATAACAATAGGAACCTTTGGAGCACAACCATGTGAAGGAGACAAGCCCAAATTCTCAGAAACTCTACAATCCTTGGCAAGATTAACATGGCCAGGACAGGAAGGGGTAAGAGACCGAATAATAGAAGGGTAGTAAATGATGATGGATTCTACCCGAACAGTAACATCCTGAAATTTGAGAAGAATTTGAGCCCTCCAAATAGAAAAGATGATGCAACTGCAAGCAAGAAACCAAAGACCAGAAACCTGAGAAGGGAAAGAGTAGTTAGAAAGAACCTGCCACATTTGAAGCCAAATCTCTACAGGTGAAATAGAGCAACCGAAAATCCCTGCTACGCAATTCCATGACTGATGAGCCAAAAAGTAAAAGCAAAAAATATAAACAATGGATTCTTCACAGTTGAAGACGTTACAAAGTTGACAAGTCGAAACCAAGACAATACCACGTTTGCAAAGGTTATCATCCGCGGGAAGTTTCCTCTGGAAAGACGCCAAATAAGCATTGAAAACTTAGGAGGAAGCCAAATAATCGAACTCTAAGAAGAAGTAGAAACATTCAAACGACAAACTTCATAGCTATCCTTCAAAGTCAATAACCCATTACGAGAATGAATCCACATCAAATGATCAGCCATTATAGCCCGAGATAGAATCAAATCTCTAATCTCACCAGTAATTTAAGGACACTCATTAGGAAATATATCCAAGATGGACCTAAGAAGAAACATGCACAACCTCAGAAACCCGACCGTGAAGCTTCGAAGATAATTCCATAGGAAAATTTGAAGTAACTGGAATGGACTCAGAAATCCAACGATCATTCCAAAAAGAAACCGAAACACCATCCCTAATAGTTCACTTGCACCCATCTTTGAGGCAAGAGAAAAAACTTTTTATGCCTAGCCATATAGATGACATAGAATTGACATCAAATATAGAGCAAGTAGATAACCGAAATCTAGTTCGGATGAATACACTCCAAGATGCTGAAAAAGAACACAAGTAATTTAAAGATAATTACCCAATAAATCATCAAAATTTTATACATGACTAAAGAAAATTGAGAAGAAGTTCAATTTGTTGTGTTGGTACTTGATTGATGGTAGACGGCAGCTATAGTTAGTGGAAATTTGAGACAACGGGCTGCGGTTCGTGGAGAATGGAAATGAAAGAAAGAAAGAAAAAAAATTTGGGGT
>JAWDEX010000019.1:489770-500041 GCA_035221805.1 Trichilia hirta | reverse complement strand
GGATTAAGATTTCCTAAATAAATAGAGATTTACCAAAGGTTTCCTAGTTAAAGAAGGATTTAACTAAGATTTCCCAAATAAATAGAGATTTACAAAAGGTTTCCTAGCTACATAAGGAATAAGGTACCAAAAATTTTCTAATTGAAGAAGAAATATGATATTGAAGTTTCTTTAGTTGAGGAAGGAGTGTGATTGGGTGACATTAGAGCATAAAGGTAGAATATAGGGCAATACATATAATTTTAGATTTTAGATAGATTAACCTTTGGAGATCTAGAAAAAATTTTAACATCCTTAAAATCTAGAATGAAAAAGTGATCTTTTAGAAATTAGTAATGAATATTCTAATTTTTTTATAACGGGCTTATGAGCTTAAATTTGAGATTGTTTAGGGCTCTAATGTCCAACTTATAGTTCATAAAGTTAAATTTGTCATAATTTGAATAATATTCAAAAAATATAAATTGAGTTTCAGACATCGAATGAAGTTGTTCAAATTGGTTTGAAAAGATATTTTAAAAGTCTACAACTTTCATAGAGATACTAAACATATATTCCATCGTTATCAAGCCTAAAATCAGATATAAAATTACGAAAAAGAATCAGCATTGGATATATTTCTTAGTAAAAAATCATTTAATTTTTCAAGTTAGAGAAAGAAAAAACAAATTGAAGGAAGATTGTGATTTTTTGTATGTAAAATAATGACCATTCAATTTTCAAGTTGAAAAAAAATGAATAGAATTTTATGTTTGATGAAAACTTGAAATCATCAAATGGGAATGGTTCATTCAAGTTTTCAAATCTAACTAAGAATAGGTTTTCTATTGAAAAGCATTAGTTTTTCTACATAAAGAGAGGTTCTTTGGCCATTTAGAAAAGAGAGAAGAGTTACAATCATCCATAAATCCAAACAAATCCAAGAGAAAAAAGGCTTTAAGCATTTAAGGAGATTTAGAGTAATAATTTGGTTTTTTAGTGAAGGTTTTCAAGATTTTATTCTTTGCAAGCCCTTAAAAATTCGAGATTTTTATTAATTTTTTCTCTAATAAATTTGTTTACTTTTATGTTTATAATTTGTTCATCACATAATTTTTAAGAAATAAAATAATTCATTGAAAGTTGAATAATATGATTTTGATTCCCATGCATCTTTCTTGGTAGCTTTACATAAAACTACTCCAGGGGAAAACCATTGTAAACCTTATTTTTTTATTTATATTCTTGAATAAAATTGTAAAAAATTGAAAGAAAAATTAAATTTGAAAAGAAATCATTAATTCTTCACCGTTAGATCAAATGACTCAAAATGTTCATCTGAATTTTGGAAATATGCTACTATAAATCCATGCATTAAGTCAAAATATCATGTTCTTTTATTTTATTTTTTTAATTTATAAATTCATAAAAATAAAATTGGATTAATTAAGTCACAAATAACTCAGAAGATAGAATATAATATTTTTTTCTTAATTAATATAACTTATTAAAGCAAATAAAATTAATTTTTTAATTTAAAATTATAATATTTTGATAACTATTAATTTAATAAAAATAGTAGAATATCTAATATCTTTTTTATATTTAATTAACTTTTCAAATTCAAAAATTTTTATTTTTAACCAGTGACATATTCCACTTTATTTGGGCGGATGACAATTTTTTTAAATTAAATTTTTAGACAAAATTAATTCTGATAAATAAATAAATAAATAATATTTTTAAAAGCTATAAAATATTTATCACAAATATTCTACTAAAAAATAAATAATATTTGAAAAAATTATTACTAATTTTCTCTCCTTGTTTTGTATGGGTGGCTAAAGTTGAAAATTAGTAATTTACCTCCTTTACGGTTGACCGCATCACTATTCTTCGTAAGACTAAAGTACATTTCGGTCATTTTACAAAAAATTAATAATTGGTATTTGATACTGCAATTGAAAACCTAATTTTCACCGACCTACTCCCAGACCAAACGCACCATCTTTAGGTCGCACACTAACCTCTTCCCCGTTCGTTGACCCAATCGCTCGTCGTCTTCGCTATCTGCTCCCCAGTCGGATTCCAAAATCACGTGAGATTTCATTTGCATAGTTTTCAATTGGAAGGAAATCAGATTGCATTATTGCTTGGTTATGTGCTGCGTTTCATTGTGTTGATTGTAGTTCACAGTCTGGTTGATTGCCTATGTTGCAAATTTTTCTTGGATTTTTTGGCTTTGATCTTTGCAGGTTTGTATTTCTCTGCTGCCTCGCTGCTTGATTTGTTGATCAATGAAACCGATGAAGCTAATCTCTTGGTTGCTCTGCTGCCTTCTACTCCTTCCTATTCTTGACGTTTTGGGTAATTTCTTGGTCGATTTGTGCAAGGCTTTAATCGATGATGATTATCTTTTTATTGTAATTCCTTTCACGAAGGCGTTGTTGAAATGTTCCGCCTTTTATATTTTATATTATTATTTTTAAGGTGAAGATCCTTTAATTAGAATGTCGAACCTAATAAGATTTGTGAGATTTTTTTTTAATTAGTTTATGTTGCTTTAATTTTAAAAAATTAAAGAATGATTAGAAAAATTATCATTCCTTCAAGATTTTTTATTTTATTTTATTTGATGTTGTGCATATCGGTCATCTTGTAAAATTAATTATACAACAAATTTTTGAGAATATAGTATAATGATTTTGTTTATAATAATATATTGAAAAATTGTAAATTATTATTGTTATTTATTATGTATTTAATACTTACTAATATTTTTAAGTTACTATTAATGTAATTTAATTAATTATTTAATTTTAAAATATTTTTTATTTTTTATTTAATAATATTTTAATCTCGTCCCTACCAATTCCGTGTTTGTCTAAAAAAAATAGTTTCGATCCCTAATGATTTTTGTCGTTCCTATATAGCATTTGGCAATGGCTAATTTAAAAAAGTTTGTATTTCACATAATATCGTTTTGAGCATGAGATGAGAATTTGTCAATTTGGCGAGTATTAATTTAGACGAGAGTTTGGTTATCAACTAAGCATTGCCTATTTTAAGGAGTTTTATTTTATTATATAATTATTTGTTTTGACTTGTAACAAATGTTAGTTTATCAAGCTGTGATCAAACAAGCATTTTATTCTTAGATATTTTAAAATTACTTGAAACGATTTTTAAAATTATTCATTTAATCTGTAAATTTAAATGAAAATAAAAAATAATTTGATATATTGAATTTTTATAATAATTATAATTAAAAATAAATTCCTATAATTATAATAAAAATAAAAAATTATTCAAACTAATAATTTATTTTTATTAAATTTAAATGAGTATTAAATAAATCACAAGGTTGTGTATGCCAATTTTGAAAAAAATGCAGTATAAACTAAACCATCAAAGGGGTACTTACTGAAATTTGAATTTCTGTTTTACTTTTATTTATTTTTCTTTTATCCCACTTCTTCTTCGGGTTGCTTTTTATTTCGTATGGTGGCTAGAAAATTAAAAATATGGTATAATGACATACTAGTGTTCCATTAATTTGGGTTTTTTACGGATTAAAAGGATTTTTAATGACAAAAATTATTTTTCAAAATCTTTTATGTTAATTTAATTGACATTAAAAAAGTTTTAAATAACTAAAAAAAATTCTATTTTTATTATAAATATTCAAATTTTAAATTAACTATTATTTAAATATTCAAGTTTTAAATTTTATTATAAATATTTTTATTATACACACACACACACACACACACACACACACACTTGAGATCTCTAGGTTAAAACGGTAAAATTTTAAATCCGTAAAATGGCTTGGCAAACCTTCTCATTAAGGTTGGATATCAATGAATACTCAAATTGGCTGGTAAAACATATTTGCAACTGAGATAAAAGGTTGGGACATAATTTTAGAATAATTAAAATTACGTTAAATACGCAAAATCTAAAAGTTTCAAGGTGAAAAGGGAAAATTGGTATAAAATTTAATCAATTTATTTATTAAATATTTAATAACGAACCAGATTCTTTATTAATTAATAAATTCATATAATTTAATAGTTAAAATATAAACCAATTTTAAGAAAAATATGATTAATATTTAAAAATTTTTAAATTAAATAATTTTGATATTAAGTTAAATTATTCGGTTAAAAATAATCAAATGGATTATGAAAAAAAAAAGTAAAAAATATATTTAAAACAAAACAAAATCAAAATCAAAAACAACCCGGGTCGTACCATGGCAATGGCAAGGTACTGCGTGCAACGAATTCAGGCACAAATCAAATCAATTGCAATTCAAAAACCGCTCCCAAAGCGGGAAAAATAAATGGAAGCACAAATTAACTATAAATAAAAACCCATTTTTAATACCCTGTTTGCCTTTACTCTGTGTGTTAAATCCAAGATTGAATTTCCCCTTGATTCATAGAAATGGCAGAGAAGAAGAGCAATAGAAAACCACTGAGCTTAAACGACAGCCATTATCGATTTCTTCAAGACCTCGCCTCTCCTTCGAAACCCACAAACAATCTCTCATTTCCTGGTAAACCCTATTTTCCTTTCTAAACAAATTTTGAGGGTTTTTAATTGATATACTATCTTTTTTTTTTTTTTTTAAATTAAATTTATGCTTTCTTTTTCCCGTTCAGATTATGAGGAAAAGCCATCCATTGCTAAACTGACAGCTCCCTCTGAAAAAAGCGACGACGTATGCGGGAACGTACCTCAGTTTTCCAGAATTACTCGTTTCGATTCTGTTCCGGGTAAGATTTTGGTCTTTCACATCCGTTAAACGGGAATTTTTGTCTCCTGGATTTGTGTACGTTTAGACTTACTTTTTAGCAAATTTCATGGAAGTTATTCCTGGGTTTATTCATTTTTCAGTTTTTTCGGTAATGATTATTTTTCTCTTCTCTGCATGGGTATTCAGAGGATAGCAGGCCAACAAAAATTATAAGAGAAGGTAGACTCGATGCTCGCAGTGTCTTATCTCCAGATAATGATCGTGTTGAGAACAAATCAGTAAACAGTCAGGAAACCAATTTGGGGTTTTGATAATTCTTTTTCTACTGTTCTTATTTGTTGAAATTTGCAATGTTATTTGTTCAGTAATGAAATTGGAATGCAAGATTTGGAACTTATAAAACGAAACTTGTAGACATATAACTTTAGGATTACATGTCTTTCAATTCATTTCCTCATAAGTTGACATTAACTAATATACTTTAACTTATACGGTGATGCATGTTACACTTCTGATTTGTTTGTCTGTGTGAGACAAGTAAATGTATGGGGGTATGCTAAATTTATTCTCTTAATTGGATTTGTTATTGAATGATTCTATTTCAGATGAACAGAGGAAAACAAAGGTTAGAATTGAAGGTAGACGCCGTCTTTGCAAAGTCTCATCTCGAGAATTTGAAAACACTGATAACGAAGCTGTTGTTGATGATGAACCTAAATTTTCAGATCTTACCGATTTTGATTCACCCCCACAGGTTAAAAATGTGAGCGAGAGGGATAATTGTAGGGGTGGGAATGAAATTAGGGATATTCTAAATGATTTGACCTCAAGGCTTGAGATTTTGTCAATTGAGAAAAAGAGACTTCCTAAAACTATAAATCCAGTAGATGGTCTTCCAGGATTGGTTAAAAATGGAGATATTGGTCAAGGCAGCAATGTTAATTTGCCTGAATATGCAAGTGCGGAGTCCTCATTTTCTCTTGGATCTGATATTTCTGATTTGTCATCTGGTGCAACTAATAGGGTTGGAGTTGTTGTTGAGAGTGTGGTTGATGATTATGAAGAGTCTAGGGTTGATGGTGTTGAGGATGAGGGTCATGAAACCGAGAACGTTGAGATATGGCTAAAGCAGAATGAATCTAGATGGGAGGATAATAATATGGCATGTGCAAGAGAATCCTTTGAGTCTAATCTTGATGAAGAGAATGGTTATCCATGGGAGGAGGTCGCAGGTGATGAGCAACTGAGTATGCATGAAACCAAGAATCATAGTCAAAGACAGAAGGAAAATGAACCCAGAAGTGTGTATGAGAGATTAAGGTCTATGGGTCGATCTTTTGGGCCTAATGGCAGAAAAGAGGATGATGATGATGATTGTGTAGTTGTAAGTGGAAAAGAAGTGTTTAATAAACCAGACAGGTATGTTGGTAAGTTCAAGGAATCTGCCCACTCAGGTGTGATTGATGTGCTGGATGATTACACAGATAATTTGGTTTTATATGAAGAGGGTTCCATTACTTTTAGTGGACCAAGGTCTGCTTACATGCTGCCAGGTAAAATTGGAAAAATGTTATTTCCACATCAGCGTGAGGGATTAAGGTGGCTTTGGTCGTTGCATTGTCAGGGTAAGGGTGGAATCTTAGGGGATGACATGGGTTTGGGTAAAACAATGCAGGTAAGAAAAATGTGTGTGATGTCTTTTGAGATATTTTTCACTCTTAAAATGTGATGTAAAATCAAATTGACTTTGATATGCTTCTTGTTGCAGATATGTGGCTTTCTAGCTGGATTGTTTCACTCAAGATTGATCAAGAGAGCATTGGTTGTTGCCCCTAAAACACTGCTCTCTCATTGGATCAAAGAATTATCTGTTGTGGGACTTTCTTCGAAGACTAGAGAGTAAGGCTGTTTGGCTTTACTTTTTGGATTGTGTAATTTTTTTCTTATATTGTTGGAAACAAATTATCTATTAATAATGTAACACATCTGCTGTTTTTTTATGCAGATATTTTGGAACTTGTGCCAAAACCCGGCAATATGAGCTCCAATATGTCCTTCAGGTTTTATTTTTTCTCATTGCTTATTCTATCTGTCAATGACATTGATTAAACATCGGTTAACAACCTATAAAATAAGATTCTAGAAATGCATGTAATGTCCACACATTAGTTAAGAGTAATTATCTACAGCAAAAGAAGATGAAAGAAACTCTGTAGATTTGAAACTCTTAGTCAAACTTGGGACTTGAAGTAAATTGAATTGATTAGTGTTTTATTAGATGACGCTAGTATGATTGATTTATGCATGGTCTCAAAGTTCAAAGTTGTTCAACATTGATCATTTTGGATGCAGAATAAGGTTGTAGAGCTTTCTTGAATTCTGGATCCCTTATTATTTTTTTTTTTGGGTTGTATTTATGATGTTTCCCTCTGTGCAGTTTTAGGACATTCGTTCTTGGACAATTATTACGAAGTCATGGTTGTTTATTTACGGGCATGACATTTTTTGTATCTTTACCTGCATCTTTTGTCTCCTTGTAGGACAAAGGTGTTCTTCTGACAACTTATGATATTGTGCGGAACAACTCAAATTCTCTGAGAGGGAACTGTTACTTAAGTGACGGTGGTCATGATGATGATGCCATGTGGGATTATATGATTCTTGACGAGGTAGATATTATTATGCTTTTTATAGTTTAGAAATTCATCAACTTTTATGTAGTTGTACTCCAATAAATTCTTTTCTTCTTTTCTTATTGTTTTATGCATTATTTTATGTGTGCAATGAAGTCTTATATGTTTTACATTGTTTGATTAATCACTGCCTTCGCTCTTTCACACTATATGCATCCATACATTCATGTGTATATATGTATCTTCATGCTTTTAACAATACAGTTCATATGCTCCAAACTTCAATTGATTCGATCGAAGCTCTATTAGGATGTGCCATTGCAAATATGATTTACCTGTCTAGGTTATCGGATAGAACTTTCATGAACATAATAAATTAGATGCCCAATTTTTTGTTTCTCCAGAGAATCTGATGGAGTGTGAATTTTTACTAAAGTGTGGTTTTGGCCTTATTATTGATGAATTGCTGTGACTAAATGCCCTAGAGCTCCTTTTCAATTCTTATAAATTTATTTAACTTTAGTTTTATTTTTCTCTGCAAGTTGCATTGAAGCTTATTGCTATTTTTAAACTACTAATAAATTTTGTTTTGTTGTAGAGGCTGATAGAAATTCTGAAAGTTTGTGTTGATAGGTAAAAAAATTGGTTTTGGCAAACATTGCTTATTTCAGTAGTTCAAAAAGCATATTTGCCTGTTCATGTGTTTATACTAGAATTAGGAAATAGAAATATGAACCTTTAAAAATGTTGATGCTAGAATATTGATGTGGTATATGCTTTCGGTCCTTTTAAACGTTTGTTCTGGATTTTGTGTCCTCTTAGAATTCTCTTTCTTTCCATCTTTTTTATGCGCTCATAGAAACAGGTACTCTTCTTTCTTATACAGTTTGCGCTTGTGGAAATCTATAGTAGGCTTTTAAATCTATCTTCTTTTCTCATACTCTTGATTGACATATTTACCATTATAGGGGCATCTCATAAAAAACCCTAGCACACAGCGGGCCAAAAGTTTGCTTGGGATACCAAGTGCTCACCGTATAATCATAAGTGGCACTCCAATTCAAAACAACCTTAAGGTAATTATCCCTAAACTTTGTACTTTGTACTCCGAATAATCTTCACTGTGAATTTACTGCATTGGTGACAACCATTGATAGATAATGTTATGTTTTTGCCATTTTGTCCCATTACTGTGAAATAGGAATTGTGGGCTTTGTTCAACTTCTGTTGCCCTGAGCTACTGGGTGACAACAAATGGTAATTACATTCTCCAGGAGCTGTTTTGCTTAAGTTTGTGCTTCTTGTAGCATGAAGTTCTGAATCTTTGTCAGGTTTAAGGAAAAATATGAGCTTCCCATACTTCGAGGAAATGACAAACATGCTACTGATAGGGAAAAGCGTGTTGGTTCGGCAGTAGCAAAGGTGGTGATTTAATATGTATTATCTTAATAGAACTATCCTAACTTGGAATCTCTAATGCTCTTTTTTCTTGACAATTTTTTGTTTTTATGGTTTATTTGTCATTGCTTGTTTATTATATATATCTGTATTCACATAATACATAGCTTTGCAGATATATTGAGTTTATTTTCTTATTCTTGACCAAGCATAGATGCTGTAGTTGGTTTTAGTAAACAGAAACTGGTTCATGCCAAGCCTTTTCACCGTCTCTTTCAAAGTTACTAGTTATTGTTGTGGTATTCTGGTTTGCAACAGCATGCGTTCAAGTACATAAAATCCCTAAGAAAATTATATTAATGTGCAAAATGTTCTTGCATGTCATCTATACCATCATACAAACAGGTCATAGGTTTCAGGATTTTTTTGTTTCCTTTCTGGACAGTAATCATCAAGTACATATGATTTAAAAAGATTAAAACTCATACAAGGGATATTATATGTTAAATTTGAAATCATTGTGGAAATTCCATTTTCTCTATGACTAGTAGCTCTTTTAGAAATGAAAGAAATTTGGGGGGTTGGTGAAGTCACTAAGTGAAACATTTGATATTAGCAAAGGTTTATTAAGATGCAATTGATGGCTAGAAAGCCAATTTTTCTTGGTATTGACATTTTCTCTAACGTGTTTTACTTTTGTAGGATAATCTATTTTGAAATGCCGTTTCTGTCCTTATATATTGTAAAATTTTTGCGCTCAACTCTTGTTTCATTTTTCATCATTTTATGCTGCTAAATAGACTTCTTAAATGCAGTAAAGTGTTTAACATCTTTCCTTTTTGTTCAGGAACTTCGGGAATGTATTCAACCTTACTTTTTGCGTCGCTTAAAGAATGAAGTGTTTCATGAAGATGATGAAACTTCAAGTGCTACCCTTTCTAAAAAGAACGAGATCATTGTTTGGCTAAAATTGACTGGTTGTCAGGTACATATTTTTCTCTTCCGACAATTTTATTTTTGCCTTGCATTATCTCAATGATCTTTTTAACCTCGTAGTCCTCTTCTTCTATGTAGCGACAACTTTATGAAGCTTTTTTGAATAGTGAGCTGGTTCTTTCTGCTTTTGATGGCTCACCATTGGCTGCACTTACGGTACTTTATGTTGTTTAGCTTTGACTATTCTTGTGTTCTCTACTTCCCTTTAGTATGTTTTGTTAAAATCTAGTTAGGCTTCTACAGATATTTCTTTTTCAATTATTCAGCCTTTTTGTTCGTCTTTTTTCCGTTAGTCTAGTGCTAAGTCTTTCTTCTTTTCTTTATAATGTTTGCAATGTCTTCGTGATGGGAGCTGCAAACACTTTGCAAAGTCTTTTTATGCCATTTTGATGTTTTGATTTGTCTTTAATTTTCAACAAGATAATAAACAGTTATAATTTTTTTAAGCAGATTCTGAAGAAAATATGTGATCACCCACTTCTCTTGACAAAGAGAGCAGC
>JAWDEX010000019.1:447424-469084 GCA_035221805.1 Trichilia hirta | reverse complement strand
GGTTTATTTCTCCATTCAAATCATAAATTAAAGCATGTAAGGTGTTAGTGAGGTAGAAGAGCATCAACATGCAATAAGAAATAAGAAATAAAATGTTGGAAATTAAAAGAATTTGAAGGAGATTTGAAATGAACCCTAAATAGAGCCAAAGGAGGAAGAAAAAGTGAAAGGGAAACAAATGGGAAGTAATTATGTTTTCAGCACTTTAATCTCTCTCAATTGATGTTTTTGGAAGTGTTTAATTCGACCTTGAAGCAAAAGAATGGGTTAAAGATCATTTAAGAGCTGATTGATCATTCAACAAAGCAAGAGAAGCATCCCCTACATTTTTAGTAACTCTAGAATGTTTACGGCACCATAACTTTCTTAGTTGATGTCCGATTTCTATTTCGTTTCTTTCAATAGAATTCTTATTCTGTTATCTTTTATTAGAAACAAACAGGTCATCAATTGAACTTACGGATCATTAAAAATTCAACTTGAAAATATAAATGCGTGAGTGAGACTTTAAGAGGACTTTTATAAATTTATTAATTTTTTCTCAAACTATCCCCATTCACTTATAACACATTAATACAAAGTTATTAACTCAACACCCGAACACACATTTTTAAATGATCAAAATGCCTTTAAAGTATAAAATAACCATTTTACTATTGAATCCAAATAAAGAATCTCACTCAACTATTTTTTTAATTAATTCAAACTATATCAATACTATAAAATGACGGTTATTACAACTTCTCCCACAAAATTACTATACATGCATATGCAAGACACAATCTTCTATTGTAAAATATTGTTTTGTAAATTTATTTGGCATAAAGTAATATTTAAATTTGTGTCTTGCAAAATATTTTACAAATATTTTGGTCATTATATTGTAAAATATTTTATTGTAAGTTATTACTTGATTAAAGATATAAAATAAATAAGATTTTTAAAAATATATAAATTTTTAAATATGGTCTTATCAAAATATCAAACCAGTAAAATGCCAAGTGGCTGTGTTAAACTTCTTTTCTATATATATATATATTTATTTATTTATTTTATTATTATCCTTTAAATGGTTCCTGCTAACATGGCCATCATGTTGGAGCTGTATGAACATCGCCTATGTCGAGCAAGCCATGATCGGTTTGATGCTTCAATACAAACATACTTTATACTCCCCCGTTTATTATAAATCTTAATTTTCTTATCCTATTTATTGTAAAAGAATCATTTTTATTTTCTTTGTTAAATTCAAAACCATTCAAATAATTATGCGATATTGAGCGTTCTGATATGATAATAAGAATAAATAAAGTACTTATTGAAAACATATCATTTAAAAATACTTATATTGCCAATAATGGATTAAATGACTATCATAACGAATAGCACATCAAAGTAAAAAATATGAAATAAACTTCCTAAGAAAAATAAAAAGAAAGTAGCCTAATTTTGTAAACATATCGGCAATTTTGCCTCCACTCACCCATTCGGAATATGATGGTCTTAGCTGCATGTTACTTCAACTGCAAGTTTCTTTGATGCATGGGGACACAAATCAGTATCAAAGTGCTCTTTCTTTTTTAGTTCTATGCTGCACTCATGTTTGTGTAAGCAAACCTGAAAACATTTTAAAATAAGAAACTTGGTAAAGAAGAAATATGTAAAAATGCAAATCATAGGAGCTTGAAAACGAGTCAAATCCTTGCCTTCTCGACCACGGAAACAGAGTTAGCATAATGACAATCGCCGGTTCTAAAGGATCCACATGTTCCTTTAGGAGTTCCGTAGCTTGCAAATTTTACAGCAGAGATATGAGTGTTCTTAGGGCACTTCAGATGAAGTTTTAAGCAGATTTCAGTTCCATTTTCATGCTGCTCATGTGGATAATCCTCACCAATATGAGCACAAGTGCCTGTGACTTTACGTCTCGAAAACCTGATTTTAGTTGGATCTCCACCTTTCTCCTCAAAAAGCACTAGAATGTTTCCGGTTGGTTTGAACCAAGACCGAGGAATATGGTACCTTGTCGATGCATATAAATAGATAGTTCAGTTTCAAGAAGAACATCCTTAGACTTTCTATAAAACAATGGAATGGTGTTTTACCATCTTTGTGTTGGTTTCCCGCAATTAGAGACACATTTTTCCTGAAAAAATCTGCCCCGGTAATCACATTCATTGAAACACTTATCATTACTTGTTCTGGGCCAGTATCTCCCAATTTCTTCTCCATTCAACCAAGCTTGTCCTTTCCCCATATGAAGCATATCCATACCAATTGGTTCATGCCCAGGTGGTTCCTTCACAACAACCTGCGACATTCCATGTATTGGGGATTGTAGTTAATATTTCTGTTAAGCACTAAAGATTTTAAATACAAAGCTCATAGATAAACAAAAAAAGAAAACATTTTTACCTTGTACCATGTTAAAGACTGATTTATGGGCGGTTCTGAAGTCGATACCCAATTTACGTTTTTCAAACAATCGGGTTTGTGTATGCCTAGGTCTTCTCCTTCCATTCCAATCTGGAAAACAAGGAAAGGTGAGTTAGTGAATATGATCACAAAGATTTACCAGAAAAATGTTGCAGCCAAGTTTAAATTATTATTGAAATGGCCTACACATTAGAACGGACTTCGAAAATTATATCTATAATGTTCATCAATTCAATTCCACATTATGAAATTACTTCTGAACCCAAATGAAGAAGAATACCTTATAATTCCAATGATTTTTAGACAAGTCCACTGTCCCATTGTTGAATCCCTTAATCTTGACACTGATTGGTCCTGCTCCATTAAATTCATAAAATGGTCCTGCACTCTAAAGCAACAAGACAACTAGTGCTAATGATTTTGAATGTAACATTTGAGAAAAATAAGAAATTTAATAAAAGCAACAAGGTAACTCACTTGTAAACCAACCGTCATACTTAATATAGCGATGTGGTTCCTCCCGGCTTTCAGAGAGATGGGATAACTATATTTGTAGGGGGCCTGTGATCCGTTTCCAGTTGCACTACCATCTGTTGGAATATAAAAAGATGCGTACTTATAAGATTTTGTCCAAATATATTTCATGAAAAAGGGAACCATAAAACAGATTAATTAGCCAAACAGATAACAAGACTGAGTCATTTTTTTCCGAACACTTGTTAGAATGAAAGTATTAGATTCTAGATCAACCACAAGACATATAACTCTCAATTGACCATTATTTATTCGTGGGTATGGCATAGAAAAGAGCAAAAAGAGAACATATGCAGCTCAAGTAGAACCTGGGAAAATGAAAAATTGAAAAAGAAAAGGATAACCAAACCTAGAATTTTATGATTCACAAATACATGCTGCGCATGGCCCTTTGATTCAATTAGAAGAACGGGTGGTTTGCTTCCTTTTCTTAAGAACTCTTCATCTTTATCAACAATTATACTGCCATCACACAGAAAATTTTACTTCAAAAACTGTACCAAAATACACATAGAACTTATAATTCACTGCAGCCAAACTTTGGGAACCAAGGAAAACAAATTTGAAAAACTTTATTATGCAGCAATAAAATTTTTTATGGACTTCGTAGCATAAATAAGACTAACCTTGTTGTATACCAGAGGTAGTCAGAAGCATCTTTTGTGATATTGAGATGATCATCAAGATAATTTTTGATATAGTTAGGTTGTCCCCATGTTCCAACCACCTCCCTGTATATGTCCCATTTTAAAGCTTTCGAGTCCTTCTCACTTTTTGATGACTCTGATGGCTGCAATTTCTCTGGTACCATTTCGAATATTGATGTTTGGCTGCTTACCTTACATTTTTTTTTTTTTTTTTTGTAAGTTAATTAAGGGAAACATTCAAGTACAAAAGTAAGGACTTGCAGAGTAAGTAAAAAATAAACAATGAAAAATTGGATAAATCTATTTAGTAAACTAAATATTGGCGTAAGAAAAGTTAACGAACTTACTTTGGCAGTGTTAAATATTACTTTCTTGCAGTCTGGAAGAATGCTAACTGACCATGCAGGCAATTGATATGACACATTCCGAAACACTACCGTCGTGTCAGTTTTATTATCTGTATTAGAAAGGAAGGCAGCACAGGCTCCAGAAGAAGAATCAGTATAGACATCGACCTAGAAAACAGTGGTTGTTCTGTAATACTGCCCAATTGCAGATCATTTTGAAAGCACAATAAACTAGCTGAGGAATTAAAATCTTAATAGCAGAATTATTAGACTGTTAGTATATGATAAGTAACGCAGAAATACAAATAAGCCTTATTACCGTACTTAAAATCTAATGAGAGAATTATCTAAAGGGTAAATTCTTCATATACAATTTGGCTCCCCCTATCCATTTGCTTTTCACCATTGGAAGAATCCTTATATATTCAAACCTGAGAAAAATTCAATAATTTTTACTAATTGCCTTGTTAATATCTTGAGAAACTACAATTTGCTGGGTTTTATGAGGCAGGATCGTTCAATTTTATCTAGAGGATTCCCTCTGACATGAATTACAGAAATTGAAACTTCGCAATTTAATGTTATGAGATTTCTTTTAACTATTTTAGCAGTAAAGCAAGTAAATTTCAAAAAAATGACATTAGAGAACAGAAAGCTAAGTAGAAATCACCTCTTGGTTAGGACCTAGAGACTCGGTACTTCGCTCGCCAAAGAGTAATGCTTGCTCACATAACATTATAGCTCTATGAAGTTCTTTGAGGTGTCCCCATTTCGGATTCCTAGGTATACCTATAATAAAAGAGGGCAATCATCAAGCAAGTAATAAATGCTACAGGCTGAATAGATTTGAATGTTAGGCATATATAATCATAGAACTCACCATATTCGTCAATTGGTGCATCATAGTCATAACTTGTTGTAATGAAAAGACCAGATGTGCGACCAAAATTCGTTCCACCGTGATACTAAACCATAGCAAATAACAAAATGGTAATGAAGATGATGGATGAGATAATTTCAAGTAAATCATGAAAAGAAGATTAATCGAATACCATATAGTAGTTGTGCACATTACCACCCTTCTGGAAAAAATGAGCGACAGCATAAGCAATATCCTCGTGTGGCCTGTGAGGATCTCCAGACCCAAAAGTTCTAAACCTGGAAAATTTAGAGCATCAATGGTTCTATAATCTTATTAGAAATTACAAATTTAATAAAGCTTCAATAAATCAATATTGTACTTAACAAAGAAAAAGTACCATCCTGGCCAATCCTCAGTCCAAATTTTGGGCATGTTCGGTGAATGAGGAGCGAATTTTTCACAGTAAAAGCCATTACAGGAATCAATCTACAGAGGAGAAGAAAATGAAGCTGAAATTTCTAAAAGTAAAGGAAATTTTGAAATTATTTAGCAGATAAACCATCTCTTACCACCGGATCTGGAGCATCCCATTCTTGGCACATTATCCAAGGTACCCCAGTATTTTGAGAAACAGCCATTTTAGCAGCCCACAACATATATTTCTTTCCTCCTGTATAAAATTGTTCATACCAACTATATTCATTTTCAACCTGCAATAAAAAACAAAGACTGCTATAAAATCCAATAGGTTAACTCTATTCTAACATCTTTCAGCTCTATCTGTATGAAGCTTTAACTTACCTGTGCCAAGATGATTGGACCTCCTTGTGATGCAAAAAGCTTCTCCTTCTTCATCATTTTAACAATATATGTCAGGAACCTCTGCATATGATGCTGAACACCCAACAAAACAACATGAAAATCGGTAACAAAATGGTCTACAATTCTGTTCATAAGTATAAAACCAATCGATTAATACCATGAATGGCTTATCATTAGTTCGGAAGGTGGTGAATGGAATGGAATGCAACCAAACAGGTACTCCTCTGCATCATATCATCAATATTTTTAATTTTCACACAAGAAATAAACCTGAAAGATTCATTTTAGATATGAAGGCATGAATCAATAGCAACATTTGGGTACCCATAATTATACTCAGCAGCAACAAATGGGCCAATTCGCAGAATCATGTACATACCAGCCTTCTGAACTATCTTCACAAACTTGACCAGATCATATCTTCCCTTGAAATAATACTGAAGTTTCCAAGTTTCCATTTTAAGCAAAAAGAAAGAAAACGTTGACACAATCGACAAAGATTTAAAAACTAAACGAGGGGTATATCCCCAAACACATACTTTTCCCGGAGAACGCTCATGACCACTCCAAAACACATACGATTCAATTGTATTTAGGCCTCCTTCCTTCGCAGCTTTAACCAGCCCCGGCCACATCTATCACATAGAAGAGAATCAAAGAGAAAACGAAAAATTTACTGAAAAGAATGCTCGACCAATACGAAATCCATGCAAATATATGTTCATAACCATGAAATATCAGCTTGTCAAGCATATAAACATACATGTACAACCCACTTTTGATAACTATTCAACACTTAAAAACTGTTTTGATCCATTTTATAAGTTATTTTCTGAGCATCAAAGCTCAGGTCATATCTATCACATTCCAAGAGAATCAAAAGAGAAAAAGAAACAATCACTAAAAAGAATGCTCGATGAATAGGAAATCCATGCAAATATATATTCATAACACCATGAAATCATCAGCTAGTCAAGCATCTAAACAAACATTTAGAAACGACTTTGATAACTAGTAAATATTTCTGAAAATATTTTGATTTATTTTCTTAGCTATTTTCCGAGTATCCAAACAAATACACAAACAAACAAGGGAAAGTGAATCACCGCAGGAACACTGCGAGGGTAATGAATGGAACCAGAAAGTAAAAGCTTTCTCTTCCCATCAATAAGCAACGACTGACTATCATAGGTTACATTAACCCAAGCGAAAGAGGATTGGATGAAACTGAAAATATAGAACAACAAAAAGAGAACACTGCAAATGGGTATCTTCATGTTTAAGTAAAAGGTGAAATGAAACCAACTGAATGTCTGGTCTGGTATTTATAGTTATAGAGGCTCGCATGGACGTTTGGAAGAAACAGTAGAAAGTACATTCGTTAGTTAATATTAGATAAGAATATTGAAATCTCTAATATTTTTTGAATTTTTGAATAATTAAGCAATATTTTACATTTAAGGTAAGGTTTATGAAAAATAAAAATTAAAGAAAAAAATTATATAAGTATATGCTATTTAATTTTATTTCAATATCATTTTATTTGTGGGATAAGAATTTTGAATTTTTATCTAGTTACGTTAATTTATTAAATTATCAGAAAAGGGAAATTACCAATTTAATGCTATCAATCCAATAAATTTTGACATCAATATAAATATTTTAAGAAAAATTAATCATCTAAAAACAAAATAAAATTCTAAATCTATTAAAGGGAGAGATTCAAATTTTAAATTTCGGAGAGAAAATTTTGATAATTATCCTTTTTTTTATTTGCTTTTGAAGTCAAAATAATGCTTTGTGACCCAATCTTAGAATGATCTTATAATGGATTTTTTTTTAAACTCTTGTACAATAAAATACTCTCTTATAATTATTTCAAATTAGGTCAAAATAAGTAACCTTAATTTTATCTTAAAAGTAGTAGTAATGTGTGACAATAAAGGTATCAATTTTGTGCAGATTTGATTTTTAAAAAAAAAAAAAAAAAATTTCAGTGTTGCTTCACTCTAAGTTTATATCATGAAAAAAACTTAGGCGGTCCATCCCATTACATTAATAGTGGGAAAAACTCATTTTTCGTGAAACGTAATTATTAAAATTACGTAAGTATATTTTTTACGTACCCTTTAAGAAATTATAGAAAGAAAATTTTCACTTTTCTCTACAAACAATTAGAGTAGAAGAATACCATCGGTCCAACCCACTGATATCATGTGGAGATGGGCACGCTTGAAAAATTTAGATTGCTTTCTATAAAATTATGCTATCTTAATTTTTATGAAATTAGATGACAAATAAAAAATAGTGATAAATTTTAATTTTATTTTGTAAAAACCTAAAATAATGTCATTTTTTTTATCAAAATATAATTCAGTCTAATTTTTATATGATCATTATGTTGGATATTGTTGATTTTTTTTAATTTTAAAAATTTAAATATTCTAAATAATTATTTTCAGTGTATTGAATTTTAATATTATAAAATAAAATTTAAAAATATTAAATATGAATTATAAAAAATAAACCCACTAAAAATTGATACAGTCTTTAACCATTTTTTAAAATTAAAAAATAATAATACAAAATATGTTCTAAAACTCTTGTATTGTACACCCTACTATTTTCCGTGTACTATAATAAAATATGTTGAATAATAAGATGCTGTAAATAGTATTTTATGATAAAAATTAAAATATTAAATAGTAATTAAAAATAAATAAATTTCGTTAAAAATTAATATCATTAAATTTACTTCTAAAATCAACAAAATACCAACGTCCGACCGGAACACTCGCCGTCGGGTAAGGGTCGTAACCAGCAACTATTTTCTTTTGGTTTTTAACATTTTAACCTTTAATTAGTATTTCATCACATTGAACCACCCCAAGGACCATCGCCAGCTTCATCAGGAGTTGGATAGAAGTCCTCGACGACGTCATTCAACCTCACAAATCAATGGCGACCAGAAAAATCGGATAAAGGGTATTTTGTTAATTTTTTGTTTTAGAATTAATTATAAATTTCAGCTGTGTGTATTCCATGAACTTGCAGTTGTCTAGATTTTTATACCAGAAAATTTGTCCACTTTTTCTTTGATTTTGGTTTCTTGATAAATTGTGTTCTCTTCTGTGAAACTATCATTTCTGCATCTGGGTTCTCTTCTTGTTTTTGCTGGTATTTGAATTTCATAGGTTTCTGTTTGTTCTTTCTGTAATTTGTATGTCTTTTGTTATTTGTTTTTTACGGTTTGATAGTTAGTCTAAACTTCATTTATATTTAATTTCTTTTGTAAATTTGTACAGGAATTTATTCCTACACAGGTGAAAGGATTTCCCTCGTAGGATTTCTGAGCTCTGAAATGGCCCTTCAATTGTTATTCCGAACTCGTACCCTGACCGCCTCCATATCTACCCGATTACTTCCACTTAATCTCTTCTCCACACAAAGCGACAAGGTTCCCGTCCTCAATCTCCCAAAACTCGAGCCTTCAAACGATGCTGATTTTGTCTCCCAGATTGTATTGACTCATCACAACCCATTCCACGCAATGGAATCCTCAATTCAACTTAATGGAATCTCACTTTCTCCACATCTCCTAAACCAAACCCTCATTCGCCTTCAACATTCTTCCAAAATAGCTCTTGCCTTTTTTCACTACGCTCAATCTCTACCCTCCTGCCCTCTCTCAGCAGCCTCCTACAATCTAATTATTGACGTACTTTCTAAAGTGCGCCAATTTGATGTTGCGTGGCAACTCATTATTGAGATGGACCAGAAGAATGTCACGCCCATTTCATCCGCTTTCTTGATATTAGTCCGCAGATTGATCGCTGCTGGTCTCACTCGTCAGGCACTCCGAGCATTTGATGATATGAAATGTTTTGTTGCGAAGAATGATGAGGCTAACTTTGGTTTTTTGCTTGATACCCTTTGTAAGTATGGCTATGTAAAAGTTGCTGTTGATGTTTTTAATAAGAATAAGCATGATATTAAACCAGATGTGAAAATGTACACGAGTTTGATTTATGGGTGGTGTAAAATTAATAGAATTGACATGGCAGAGAGATTTTTAGGGGAGATGATAGAGAGAGCAGTCGAACCGAATGTAGTGACATATAATGTGTTGTTGAATGGGGTTTGTAGGAAGGCGAGTTTGCATCCAGAGGAGAGGTTTGAGAGGACAATAAGGAATGCTGAGAAAGTGTTTGACGAAATGCGCATGAGAGGGATTGAACCTGACGTCACTAGTTTTTCTATAGTGTTGCATGTGTATAGCCGGGCTCATAAGCCGCAGCTGTCTCTTGATAAGCTGAATTTGATGAAAGAGAAAGGACTTTGTCCCACTGTGGCTACTTATACGTCTGTTGTTAAGTGTCTTTGTTCATGTGGGAGGCTTGAGGATGCAGAGGACTTGCTTCATGAGATGATGAGGAATGGGGTTTGTCCTTCTGCTGCAATTTATAATTGTTTCTTTAAGGAATATAAGGGACGGAAGGATGCAGACAGTGCTTTCAAGTTGTATGGAAAGATGAAAGAAGATGGTTTGTGTGTCCCAAGTACGCACACGTATAATATACTGATTGGGTTGTTTATGATGTTGAGTCGAATGGACATGGTGAAAGAGATATGGAATGATATGAAAGGAAGTGGGGTGGGGCCTGATCTGGATTCATACACAATGTTGATTCATGGATTGTGTGAGAAACAAAAGTGGAAAGAGGCTTGCCAGTTTTTTGTTGAGATGATAGAGAAGGGTTTGCTTCCTCAAAAGGTTACTTTTGAGACTCTCTATAAGGGCTTAATACAATCTGATATGTTGAGAACGTGGAGAAGACTGAAGAAGAGGCTTGATGAAGAGTCAATAACTTTTGGTTCGGAGTTCCAAAATTATCACTTAAAACCATATAGGAGATGATGTGGTTGTTGAATCTGTTATTGAACTCTGAATATTGTTCAGAACCCCGCACATAGATATACATAGAGAGAGCCAACTGTGGCTAAGACCCAGAATGAGTTAGTTGTCTTAGCCACAGTCGTCATTCTGGAAAATAAATCTGATACGTTGAATCTGTCATTCTGGGTCTTAGCCACGGTTGTCTCTCTCTAAGTTCTGTTATTGAACACTAAATTTTGGTGAGAACCTAGCACTCACAAACAAACACAGTTTCAAGATGACAACATTTAAATTCTAGAATAATTAACCTAGATTATTTTACTTTATTTTCTTAATTTATAGATTGTAAAGTAAACAATTACATTTTAGAGCCGTCTGTAGAATCATAATGCAGGGAAGAGTGAAGGAAGAACAATCCTGGAAAATAAAGAGAATGCAGAAACCCACTCTCATCGGATATGTTTGTGTTCTCTTCCGATTGTTGTATTTAAGATATGTTCTAAACCTGATCTGATCAACTGGAACTGGAGCTGAGTTGTAAATCATCTAGTATTAACTGCATATGATCTGTATGTTCATCTGTTATTAACTGCATATAATCTGCATATGTGTGAGACTTAGCTTCCGCATATTAGTGTATACTTAGCTTTTGATTTAACTAGTAAATGGTACAAACTGGTCTGAACCCGACAGCAACATGACCAACTTCCTAAGCCAAGGAGGCGGGCGAAACTCGTTTCCACACAACCATCTCTCTTCTAAGACCCAGTTTGAAGTTAAATGAGCCAAGAAGTTAGAGAAACGAACCAACAGCAACAGAATGTACACAGAACAAGGGTCGAAAGACCGGCGTAGCTCGGTTGCCTTTCGTCAAAAACAAGATGATTAGTTAAAGCTTGAGGTGCAGCTCCATCTCCCTTGCAAGTAATCCTCTATGGAGACGCTTTGCTCACTGCTGCTAGGAGAAAGTGTTTCGTCATCTAAGTCTAGTAATGCTAGATTGAGATGGGACTGGAAATTGGTAGGAGATGATTCCTCATCAATGACATCGAGATCCTCTGATGCATTGACTTGTTGCCTTGCCCAATTCATTGCTTCCTCATCACCTTGAAGCAGCTTTAAAATCTGTAATGACCAATAGACAATCGTTCATAAGAAAGGCAGGAAAGCTAAAAACGTGGGAAATTTTCTGTATCACAGTCAACTTACAAGCTTCATTTCAGGTCGAACTGTAGGTGCGCGCCTGATGCAAAGTTTTGCAGCTAATACCATTCTCTCAATCTGATCATTATCAAAATCACCGTCTACACTTGGATCAAGCAATTGGGAAACCTTGCCATCCTTCAAGATTGGCTTTGCCTAGATATTGTCATCAATTCCATAATCACTATATATCAAAAACAAATTAAGAAGCCTACCCATACCAATCAGAATAATAGATGGTGAGGTTTAACCACAGAGATAAACTTACCCACATAATAAGGCTCTCCTTGCCCTTTGGATTTTCATTGCTAATTGGCTTTTTACCAGAAAGAAGTTCTAGAAGTACGACACCAAAGGCATAGACATCGATCTTGTCACTCACTTTGCCATGCATGAAATACTCTGGAGCCAAGTAACTGCAAATAAAGGAAATGTTACTGATAAAAATTCTGAAGGGAAAAAGGACTATTACTAATGAATTAAAGAATAAGTTACGCACCCAAAGGTTCCTGCAACATCAGTAGAAGTTGGATATGATGAACAAGTAGATAACCAGCCAGCAAGTCCAAAATCAGACAGCTGAAGAACCAACACAAGCGATAATTAGTACAGAAGCTTCAGCTAATTATGTAGAATAACTGAACATACAATACCTGTGGTTCAAAATCATCTGATAGAAGAATGTTGGAAGATTTCACATCCTTGTGGACTACTGGTTGGCCACAACTATTGTGTAGATATTCCAGTGCCTCAGCTACACCCACAGCCACCTTATATCTCTTCCCCCAACCAAATGTATATCCATCCTTCTTGTTACCTTCATTAAAAAGTGGTGGTAAGCGTAACAGAGTAAATGATAAAAGTTGATCCAATACAAGGAGTAAATATTGACCATGAAGAATTATTTACTGTGCAGATTATCTTCTAGGCTTCCTCTTGATAAAAAGTCATAAACCAAGAGTAGGTTATTGGCCTCAAAACAGAAGCCAAATAAGGAGATTATGTTCTTGTGGTGTAATGCTGTAATAATCTTGATCTCCGAAACAAACTCCTTCAATGCATCTTCAGATGGCTTCAAAGTTTTTACTGCAAGTTCCTTTCCATCTGGAAGCCACCCTCTATAGACATGACTATGACCACCTTTACCAACCATATTTTCTGTAATTAACAATACAACAGATCTGAATTATCAGATTTGCCCAAAATCATGTTGAACTCAAAACAAGGAAAAGCACAGAAAACAATACAGACCAGGCAGGAAATTGGATGTCGCCGACAAAAGTTCCTGATAGGTAAATAATCTGCATGTGGATGAGTATCGCTCATGCAGACACTCCAACTCTTTAAGAAGGCAATTATAAGGGGAAAGAGGAGGGCAGATAGCCTCCTGCTCAACAGGCACAATCGCCCCACTTTCTCCATCCAAGTCAGAATGATGATCCTCGTTTGTGTTAGCAGAACGGTGCTGTTTATGATCAGGATAGACAACAGCAGAAGTTGACCGGCTTGGTAGTCTCAGTACCCATTGAATCAAAGATATCTTCTTTGCAGAACATTTCTCTGAGAGCTGTTGCTTGGGCAAAAACACCCGACGAAGTAGTGGCCAACCAGGTCTTGACCTGGGCAATCCTACGACATGGGTAGTCAAATTTGAAAAGATCTCATTGCTTTGAACTGGAACCAATGCTAAGGATTTATCTACACGCTCCTCCTTGGATGAATATTCAGGTAATTGCGTTCTAGAATCACAGTTAGTACAATCTTTCTTCTGGGACTTCCTCTTAAACCTTGAACCTGACTTCTGAAAGCATTGATAACATTCGTTATCAGATGTCGCTCCCCCTGGAACAGCATTTGCATCAATCAGCACACTCACATTCGCGTTCAGAGACCAAACAATATTCTTATGTCCATTATCATCTGTTCAACCAAAAAGACAACTATCAATTCACAAAGAAAAAAGAAAATTCTCAAAAAACCATCGGCAAACAACTTAAAACAGAAAAACTCCAATCTCTGTTCTTCCAACAACAAACCCAGAAGAGGAAAAATCAACAACCTTGCGATTTATCAGTGTGATAATCGGTAGCTTCTCTCTGGAAAACAATTTTTCCATTATCAACAGCGGAAACCCAGAAATTTTTGGGTAATTTTCTTGCACAATATTTGGCAACAGTTGCCGACGAGCGAATTGCATGATGAGTTTTAGAAATCCCTAGAATCACCTTGGCCGCACCATATGATTGCGCCTCCCTTACTAAAACTTTCTTCACTGATCTGCCTTTGCAAACCTTCAACTTCAAATCCACCTATAAAAATTCATCCACTTTAATAATCAACGTTCCAAATCAAACCCAACATGAATAAAGGAAAAAACAACTAAAGCGTGAAAAATAGATTATACCCTGTTTAGAAGTGGGAAATAATTGTTAAA
Source organism: Trichilia hirta (assembly GCA_035221805.1). Classification (NCBI taxonomy): domain Eukaryota; kingdom Viridiplantae; phylum Streptophyta; class Magnoliopsida; order Sapindales; family Meliaceae; genus Trichilia; species Trichilia hirta. The sequence goes on along the minus strand of JAWDEX010000019.1, from coordinate 454,902 downwards.
AATAACGCACATTGAACTCTCTTATACAAATAAATAGTGTAACCACCATTTGGGTAACTGAATTCCCCTTTTTTTCCCACATCTTTTCCCAGAAACCAAACGGTCATATAGACAATAACCATTAAAATTCTTGGAAAAGAAAAATCAAAGGAAACAATGTAACCTGTTTGAGGTTGCAGAAACCTTCATAGACGTCCAACATAGAATCGAAAGTCTTCACTAGAGAAAGAAGCGAACCTGTGCTCTCTACCAAAAACAAAAAAACAACCACAAATTTCATATTCTTTATAATCAAATACCAGGCAATGCAGACACACACAACAATGAACAATCTCTCTCTCTCTCTTCCTACCAGTAATTGTCTCGAGAACGTGAAGAGCAATGATACGGTCACCGGGCTCCGCCACTTTCACCAAAGCCCACGTCAGCAACTCCCTACTCTCCGCATCAAACTTCACTCCCACCACCACCACCTGTCCTCCCCCGCCGCCATCACCTTCACCGTAAGTACACTCTCCGATCAACCTCATCTCTTAAAATGACGTCGTATTTTTATTTATTTAGCTTTTTTAATTATTTTTTTCTACGCTATCTCTGTTCTTCTCCTTCTTAATAAACTGGTCAGATTTCAGAACGTGCGGAGGCCGGAGATTTTTGTGTTTTTGTAATAACTGTTTTAGAGAAAAGATGCGGTGTTTCCCATGTGTTGTCGTGTTGTAGGGTAAGGATAGATCTCGACCGTTGGATTATAGACAGTTCTGACGAGTGATGTGTTGGCTACTGTATGTTACAGTTTAACGAAGAGAAGGGAGAAGGTGGGAGTACCCTTAATCCCCCGTGTCCAAAATGAAGAACGAAAGCACATTTGCACGTATGCCTTACGATTTTTTATTTTTATTTTTATCAATAAAAATTTAATAACGTTTATATTATTGTCCAAATATAGTTTATGATTAGATCATTTTTTTCCTATTGTAATTAGACTAATTAGAATCTAATATACATATATCCCGTTATCTTATCCACTCATTGTTTCTCAATTTTAAATTAAATCCCAGTAATTTTGATTTATTTTATATTATTTAATTTAAAATATATTTTGAAAGAAAATACTTTTAAATTTCAAATTTTCTGTTTTAAATTATGTTTTATATTTTATAATATCCTTATGGAATTGGGATTGCCTAAATTACATCCATGTGTTATTACACTCACCTCGATTTTAAAGTGTTTATTTTAGAAAAAAAAATAAATGAAATCATTATAGAGAATTGTAGAGGATGGAGTTAAAGTTAAAGTGGGCCATCTATCATTAAAAAAAGGATTTTATTAATAAGTATGGTCTATTTATTAAAATTTTTATATTTATTATTTATAATAATTTTTTATATTTAATGTATTAATTAATGAGTCCTTTTTATGAATTTAAATGAATTAAAAATTATAATTTTATTAAAAATAAAAATTTTAACAAGTGAATACTTGTTAGTAAAATTCTTAAAAAAATGAAGAAAAACTTAGATACGAGAAATCATTAAAAATCTTTTTTGCTCACAATATTTCTTCATTTTAATTTATTGCATTTATTTAATTTATTTTCTTCTTCTTTTAGTAGAAAAATTACTCAATGGATCAAATTACTTTATTGCTAAGCCATATTTAAAATAAAGTTATTAATACTATTTTAATTAAAGGAATAAAGATAATAGAATATTAGATATCAAAATTTTGATTTTCCCGTTAATTCCTATACATTAGACGGAATTGCTTGCTTCATGCTCTCTTAAAGTAAAAAGATTCTTCATTTGCTGTCCTCTCACGTATTTAATTATTCTTTATTTTTATAGTAAATTTTGTGAAGTGCCTTTAATCTCACCCAAGCATACGTTTTATATATTATTTGCTTTACCATTGCCAATTAAATTTAAAATAATTGTATAACAATTCAGTTTTAAGGACAAAAAATACTACTATAGTACGAAAGTTTAAATAAGGAACAACTCCTAAAAATCTATTAAAATTGGTATAAGCAACAATGAATTGAGATTCACATCGAAATAAGAGATAAAAATATTAGGTTATATATATAAAATTAGAATTAAATTATTAATAAAAATTTTTAAAATAAGTATTAGCTCATTATCAAGAATAAAACTATAATATTCTTAAAATTAGAGTAAAACAAACAATAGTATTAATAGTATTAAGTTAAATCTTACAATTAATATTCGAGTTAACTATCCCCCGAAACGATAATGGATTTGAAAAAAAATCACGCCGAAGTTACTTCAATATAATAATAAATTCGAGAAAAAATCACAACGAAGCTAATAAGCCTATAATAACTCAGTTTTAGAGGACAGAGAGTGACAGAGACAAGAAGGCTTTAATAAAAAATGATTCTTAGCAGGTTACTAAAATAATTAGGAGTAGGAATGAATTTAGCTCTATAAAATGAAAGAAAAAGTTTGAATTATATATTTAAAGTTGGAATCAAATTGTTGATAAGTTATTTTAAGATGAATGTTGATTTATTATCAAAAATAAATTGTGGGACTCAAAGAATTAAATTAAAACAGATAATATTATTGATAATATAAAATCGAGTCATATAATTGACATTACATCTACCTTTATTTTTTGTGTTTGTTTTAATAGATAATAACCCATGGCTTTAATTGAATTTAAAATATTTAATAGTTTATATAAGTGAAAGAAAATATTTATTTTCTCCCATTTAAGTTGTAAAAGGGAGTACTTAAAGGTTGGGTGAGGTGGGTTTTTAGTTTATACTCTTATACAACTCTTGAAAATATTTAGTTTATACTCTTATACAACTCTTGAAAATAAGTAAGCTATTAAAAATATATTTAAGCTCTGTTTATTTTTTTATCTTTAAATATTTTTAAAAAATATTATCAGAAATATAAACTAGAATAAATAATGTAAATTAAGTCATGTCAACACTATCATACCTTAATTTTTTTTATGAAAGTTGTAAAAAAAGAAAAAGAAAACTTAATAATAATAAAACAGAGCTTAAACAATAATAGTACTCATTTTTTTTAAACTCTTATCATAATAATAATAATAATAATAACCGAGCTTAAATGTATTCATCTTTAAAAAAATCTGCAATTCATCATAAAAATTAATAATAATAGTACTCATTTATTTTTTAACTCTTGTCATAATAAGAGCAATTGTTATCATGGAGTCAAAAGAGATAAACAATTAATGTGAGCTTCTTATTTAAAGAATTCAAATCAATTTATCTAATTGGAATAATATATAAAAGGATATTAATTTTGTGAAACTAAAATATTGTTGGTTTAATTGTAAAGATCTCAATTATTTATCATTCTTAGTGGCTTAACAATTATTGTCCATATAATATTGCTTTATTAAAACTTATCTGAAACTTATATATATTTTGATTGATTCTTAAATCATTTTATTGAAATTTATAATTTGGGAAAATAAGCACATAAAGAAAAAAAAAAAATTGAAAGCTATAACATATTTTTCATTTGTATTTCTTTTTTAGTATATTTTATTCTTTTCTTTTATGGTTTAAATGTTTTAATGATAGACAAAATTTTAGTTTTTTTTCTACAGATAAATTGACAATAAGTATATTTATTCTAATTTTTTTTGGTTACATGACACGATTTGTCTCTAGAATTGGATGCACTGAAGCATGACCCATATAATTACAAGAGGGAAGAGTCTATATTTTTTATTGTGTTAAATACATTGTGCTCCATTCCACGCGAGATACAATTGCTTTATGAACTTTACCATGTTCCATTTATGCTTTAAAAAGAATAATAATTCTTCAAATTTTATTATTTACGATATCGAATTTTCATTTTTTGAAATAAAAATTATTTTTTTCAATATTAATAGAAGAAATTTGTTTTTAAAATTAAATTTTACATAGTATGTTTTTATTTTCACACACTCAATTATTAATAATTAATGAACAAAAATTAAAGAATAAAATATTTTTAATAATATAATAAATTATATCATTTTAAAAACAACGAAAAATTCAAGTATTCGAAAAATATATATATACTTATTTTAGGACCTTAGAAGGGAAACTGATAGTATTCATATTCCTCCTTTTTCTCAAACAATTTGTAGTACAGTTGTACCTATAATTTAAGAGTATTACTACTGTACATTCAACTGTACCGTACACTATTATAAATTTTTTATTTTAATTATTATATTTTCCATAACATATTTAAAAATTTTTTGTTTTATTTATTTATATACATATATTATATTAAAAAATTAATGATTTTAACAAATGTTTAATAAATACAATAAAAAAACTTAGCTAAAAGGTGAAAATAATAAAATAGTATTATTAAAGATTTCAAGTAATTATTCCAACATGAATATGAAGTGAGATATATTTTTTATGAATTAGATAATAGATTATATAATTTTTAAAATAACTTATTATCCCATCTTATTATTGAATTAATGAAGATCACATCATTATTGAATATAAGTTGGGATATAACTTAAGATATTTAACATTTCTCATAATAAAATATTTTAATTTAATACAAATTTAATATTGTGGACTTTCATTTTACTTTGAAATAACAGTTATAAAATGTTAGTTTTTAATAGAATATACTATTTTTTAATTAATATTAAATATTTTAATTTTTGTGATTCTCACAATATTTTAATGTCAAACATTTTCTTAATATTTTGTTCTATACCCTTACTATTATAGTCTTTACATGACATTGATTATATTTAGAACTTCAAAGTTTCAAAAGGACATACCCACAAACTTTAGCAATAAAATAAAGAAAGCAATTCAGTCCATTGAGATGGGATTGATTTTATTCCCTAGACTATTTGCTAAAGATTGATTGATGTGGCCTTTGATCTTTGGACTTTGGATTGTTTGTTTTTATACAACTCGCATTAAAAAATAAAAAATAAAAAATTTCACGTGCTTTTGCTTCGTAGAGTGGGTGATAAGTGTTTCATGGACTATATTTCTTCACCTGCTCATTGTATATTACATAAAAATATTTGCCCACACTGTCAAGAATCTTATGTATAATTAATTTATGATGTTTTTATTTATTTATTTATTTATTCACTCATGCTTGATACCAAGAGCCAAGATTTGAGATGTAAGTTCTATTTAGTATCATGATAAAATAATTTTTAAGTCATAGTTATTACAAAAAAAAGAATTATAGATTTCAAATATTAATATTAAAATATGTAATTTTTTTAAGAGTTAATTTATTAAACACAATAAAAATACCACAATCCCAAGCATCATTTAAACGTAAGACTTTGATATTATTAATAACTATTTATTTTAAAAGTTTAAGCTTTAATAGTTTTATTTATTCATAAAATAGATTTTTTATGTGAATTTAAAATATTATAAATGGGCGGCCCGTTTTTATTTTGTGTGAATTAATATAATAAAATTACTCTTTAAAAAAAAAGTTCAATACAAAACTATAAAAGATGGAATTTAATTTTTTAAATGATTTTAAGTTATTATTTAAAATTAAAAATTTAATGTTTATCAAGCAGAACAGCCTAGGATTAGCAACTCTAAAGGCAAGGAAACAATAATCTAACTCTTATAATGAAATAACAAGGGCATGTCGTATATTTTATTAATTATTTTAAAAAGTATATTATTATTGTTGATGTCCAAATTTTTTAGAAAAAGAAGATTTAGCACATCACACAGATTTATTATTGTTATCGATGCAGAAATTTCTCGGAGACTACCTGAAATCACAAAAAAGCAAGTTAGGAGTGAAGCCGGATTACCGACGAATAAACTCCGACGCTCAAGTCAGTGAAATATTGTAGGGCCAAATACAAAAAAAGAGACTACGAATATTTGAGTGTTTTACCGACCCGGAAGGTTAGGCTCAAAAAAAATTTGTGAGTGCAGTAGTTATCTCTTGACTGGTCAAAAGTGGCCCTCTCTAAGAGTTCCTGAGTTAGGAGAAGAATAAGGTCCAGTCGAAGAAGAAGGATTCGAATCTTGCTATATGTATAACATTCACCTTTTATAGAGCTCCTGCATGTGTGAGCATCGAAGAACGGGAGTTTGATTAGACAGTAGTAGGTATGGTGGGTGAATCAATCTTTTCACCACCTTTTGCCACTCCTTTACGTTAGGTCTGGCATAGCAATGAATGCCTGTAATTTATTGTGCACGGCATTACATAACATGACAGGACACCTGAACAGTTACTCAGACAGTATAGTAGTTGGTCCCATTCTCAACTCCTGTTTTTGAAAAAGGCATAAGGGTCATCTCGATAATCGAGAAGGGATCGCCTTGAAAATTAGGATGGGTGCTGAAAAACTGAGGCGATCATGGCGGGTTACAGCTTCTGATTAATCGAGTCTGAAATCAGGAAATTTTGGATAGGAATCAGTCTCGGATCGGCGAATACCATAAACATAAGTCCCCAAAATTTCTACTGTCGCGAGGCGGGAGTGAAAACTTAAAGTGACTATTTAAGCCGAGGTGATCAAAAATTTTGACCCGAAAATTATAACGACACTAGTCAACACCGATCTTTATTAAATGCAGCCGTTTTAATTTTAATTAGCTGTATCTCGAAAAGACCGAACATAAATGCGCCATTTTCGGGTATAGAGCAATGTGGCTACGTGTAGTCATCCTGTTGGTTAACACTGAGAATGCGTGACGTTCGAAAGTATTTTTTTCGACGTTACGACACATGGCACCTCCCTGATCGTTCATTCTATGACTTTTCGGAAGCTTTGTGACGCTTTAGTATTGGGTAATTACCTATAAATACCTACTATTTACTTGGTTTTTTCTCTTCCTGTTTTGCACTATAAGCTTCTATTCTTCATTCATCCGTCGTTTGTACTTCAGTTTTCAGCACTCTTTACTTCTTCCTCCCCAACAACTCATCGTCTTCAGCCTATCTTTGATTTATTCGGTGAGATGCATTTTTTACCAACTTTATTATTGTTTTTGCAGCTATTCCTTGGCAGGTTTGTAGGCTCGTGGGAGGGGGTTAGGATTCAGTCTCTAAAAGTCGATATAGTGGTTAAGACGTTTGATAATCATCGTATATTTTGGGCAGCTAAGGTGGGCAAGGCGAGAAGAGTGCTCGCGAACCCCTTCTTTTTCACGGCTTCTGGAGACGACGATTTCACGAGAAATTTTTGACCTGATGTCTTGTTCTCTACATGTAGGAGATGAGCAGTAGCAACAGCGAGAGCCATCATACTGAGGCAATAAACAAGTCGACTCGAAAAATTACTGAGGAAGACCCGTCATTGGATTCTGTACCCAATATAAGTGATGAAGGATCAATAACCGACTCGATCCTAATACGCACATCAGGGATCGAATTTGAGGTCGATCGATTTTCCTCTATGGTCACCGTTAGCGACCTCGACATGTACCAAGAGGCATTTCA
>JAWDEX010000019.1:416061-429675 GCA_035221805.1 Trichilia hirta | reverse complement strand
CATACACACATTTTTACTAATTCTCCTATGGCAAGTTGAAAACTTCTGTAGATTAAATTTACTACCAAAACTGAAACAGAAGTCAAATTTCACTAGGAAATATGAATAACCCTTGTTTATTTAATTTAATGTTCAACTAAAAAAACTTCATTCCTAACTTTTCTCAGAAAACTTCAAAGTAACTATAAAGTTGTGGAAATTATTGCGTCGATTGTGTTAATCATTTAAATTGGACCAGTTTTAAAGAATCCACAAAGTACATAAACACAAGCTCAACTATGATACAAGGATAAATGTTGCCTTGCCTTCATGGTGTGCTCGGAACTCATCCGGAAGTAACGCGAAGCACGTTTCTCAAGCTCAATGGTACTCAAAGGATAAGGAGGATATTTCAATTTCTCCTGTTGTCTAACATTTGTGACCTGAATGACAACTAAAACTGTTAATGTTGACTAATTAGAACACGTTATACCTAACAATTAGCATTATTCTCAAGAACAAGATTTCAACATGACTTACAGTTCCAGTCGGTTCTTGAACACACATTTCATAAATCAACACTGCACAAGTATAATCAAACAGATGTCCACGCCTGTAAAGTTAGAATATCATTAGTTTCAAAATCCTATGACTTCTAGAACTGGAAAGGAGAATGATAGGCACTAAGAATTTTGAGCTTACATCCAATTGAAAGTAGTGATGCCTTCATCAGATTTGTGAGAGCAGTTGATTGTCCAAAACTCTTCTGGTTCATGTGCTTGTATTTCCCAATACCGTTCCACAACAAAGCCAAGTGTAGGAAACTGAAATGAAAGACATAATGAAAACAAAAATGTATAAATAATGCGCATGCTACAAGGATACGCAGATCATTAAGTTTTATGTTCTTTAATATCCTGAAATGACCATACCTGACAAGGGCCGTAGCTTAGAACAAGATTTCTGTCATCAGTAGCAGAATCAATATGAAACTTGTCTTTTAAAAGCATAGTCTGGAACCTAGTGAAAGAAGCACCAATCCGAAGATCAATTTCCTGTGAAACTTCAAAAGCTTAGTTCGTTTTCTAAGAGAAGAAGATAAAAATGCGTGTATGCATGCATGGTGTGAGAAAAGATTGTTGCAATTGGTTCATGCATCAGCTTCCATCTGATGTAAAACTTTTAATGTTACTTTCTTCAATGCCCTTTAATAGAATGCTCACTTTGAAAACCCAATTCTACACTTTTATGCTCTCAATATGTTTTTCACACTTGCCAAATTTTAAAATGAACAAAGATGAATAACTATGTTACCGAAATGGTGCTCAAAATTAATGGTTGAATATGTAAGAATATGAGACCTGTAGTTGTAATAGTTATAGAAATTTGATGAGTAAAAAAATCAGCATGCATTTGCAGTATGTAAAGAATATCTATTTTGAGAATAAATTTAGCAAAAGAAATAAAACTAAACTAAAGTTAGTGATGATGATTGTGATAATAGATGTAGCTGACATAAATGGATTACCATTTATATACATTTACACACGGAACCCTGGAAACTAGATTTGTTGGAAGCATGAAAAAATTGATAAAATTCCACCCACACTCGTAACGATACTCACTTGCCTAGCATCCACAGCATCAGCAAACCACTGATTAGGATCAACAAGATTCTGCACTGCCTGATGAATTTCCCTGACATTTGCAGAACCAAACATAATAAAACTTGGAACTTATCGAACAAACATAGAAATAGTATTAAAGAATTTCAGCCCGAAGAACCTGTCAATCAATGCAGAGAATCGAGCTCTCCGTATAACCAGATGACGATTTGCTGCTCTACAAACTTCAATCACCTCAAATGCAATGTTTTCTCCTTCTCTATCACAATCAAGCCATAAAACTAGCCACTGACACCTCCTAGCTTCCTCCTCCAACGTCCTCTTGATGTCTTTTTTGTCCTATATTACCAATATTCCAACAAAAGTGGTTGTTAAACAGATTCATGAAACCAGTAAGGGCAAGAGACATGTAACAAAAGAAAATCGACAAATTAAAATGGAACTATGTTTTGTATAAACATCTAAAAAGCAGAAAAATTAGAAAAAAAATTAACAAAATATAACAAATGTTTCCTACTAATTTCAGAAATTCAGAAGACATTACTAACGAAGATTGTTATCATTACAGTCTGACTAATGATATCAAACTGATAAAAACAAAATTGAAAAATGAAAATAAAAAAAATGGAAAAAAAGACTCACCTCGGGGACAAACTTGTGAACAGGGGCCTGATAGAGATCAACGGGATCGCAAGAGTGCCACTTCCTGTAGCGTTCGTCGAACTCAAGCTCCATCAGATGCCCGGTAACGGAGGTCATCATCATGTGGCATGATTGCCCGCGAATTGAATAACTGAACTCGAATATCTTGTTGTACCGCGACCGCCCGTCTCGCACTCGGAGGCCTTGACTTCGCGAGAGAATTGCGGCCACCGACTTCGCTACCGAAGGCTTCTCCGCCACGTTTAGGACATTTATTGTACGGCCACCGCCGGACATTTCTGCTGAAGAGATGAAGAGTGAGTGTTTTTTTATTTTTTTCCTGGAAGCAGACGAAGGTTTTTTGGATTCTAAACGGAGGGATTTGCCCGCCTTTTTCAAGCTGGCAATGGGTTGTAAAATGACTAAAGTAGCTTCTTGGAAGTGGAGTTATTTATAATCTATTTTTATTTGTTTGGCATTTTGTGGCGCCTTTAAGAAAACCAATATAAAAATAAAAACATGAACCATTTTTTTATTGGCATTGTATTTTGATTGATATTTTATGAAGAAGTATATAAAAATAAAAATTGCATCAACTATCTAATATTAGATAGCTATAACATGATTTAAGAGAAAGTCTAGTATGCATATTTTTTATAAAAAAATATTTAAAAAATACCAAATCATTAAATTTTGATGGATGTTTTGAGATAGATTGGCAACTTTAACCTTTAAATAGATTATTCTGTATTTTTTAGTATTTTTTTTCAGTGGCTACTTCTATGATTTTTGGTCAATTACAAATAATGGCATGGATATATTTGCAAATATTTATGTCCAAAAGTTGAATATATATATTGCACAAAAACAGTCAATATATTTTTAAGTGTAATTAACAAGTAATTGAATTTCAAATTCACACAAAATGATGAATTTAAAATATCTATTAAACAATGAAACCCACTTCATTGAATTATTCAATAAACTTTATACTACAAAAAAAAAAAAAAATTAACATTTTAAAGAATAAAAATATATTTAAAATTATAATAATTAATGTAAGATGTATATGAACTATTATTTATGAATGAATAGTATTGTATTTGTAAGAGATGGGTGTATTTAAGTTATTGAGTGAAATGGTGTTTAAAGATATTTGAATTGGATGCCCTCCAAATTCTTCAAACAAAACAAGAAGATTTCCTGAATTTTTTAGAAACGATCGAGGCACATGATACCTACAAAAATAAAAATAATAATATGTTAGTGAGTATAAATAATTATTTGTATGTTTAATTAACTTTTAATTATACTCATTTAAACCAAAATGCCGCATATCAATAAATTATAACATTAGAATAAATAAATAAATAAATAAAAATCTTTAAATTTTTAGATAAAAGAAGAAGAAACTTACATATTTTGGGAAGAATTTCCTTGAGAAGTAAGAAATGAAACCCAATACCGACCAATGCTTTGTCCATTAACCCAAACTTCCCCTTTCCCCATTGTGCTTAGGTTTAAAGCCACTGGATCATTCCCCATTGGTGCATCAAAGACTGTCTGCTAAATCATGAAAATTCATATTTATGTTTCAAAATTAAAAATTAACTAATACGAGAAAATCAAATTATATCTAAAGTGTCCATATATCTTGTTCATGATTTATAAATATCAACCGATATCTAATTTTAATTTAATATTAATAAAATCAATGTGTATTACATTATTATGTATTAAATTATATCAAGAGATTCACTTCACAAAGCCAATGCGTATTGTTTTTTACCTTGTACCACGTAAGAGGGGTTTTCCTAGAGACATTAATTTTACTCCATTCCACAGCTGTTTCCAAATTGGATTCCTTGTATATCTCTAATTTCTCGCCCAATAAACCAGCCTGTAGTATGAAGTCAATTATGATGTAAATTTAAAAAATGAAGATATAATTTGAAGTTACATATTCCAATTTTGTAATATTATAAAAATAATTTTATTATTTTAATAGGTTTAAAAATAAATTTATTCGTTTTAAATAGATAATTATATCATTATGTGCATAGTTTTAAGAACTTAAAGACTTAATTATTATTATACCAATAATCCATAATAAATAAATAACATATATTTATAATTTGACCTGATATCCCAAGGTATAATTATTGGTAAAATTATACGAGTCCATCTGGTTGCAATGTATTTCAACTGTAGCTAATCCTGCAAATCTTCTCTCAAGAAAAGCTCCCGAATCCTTCAGGACAAAAGGAAAAAAGCGTATAAATAGTAATTAATTGGTGTAATAACTTAAATAAATAAGTTTAATTTCTAATTAATTTCCTTACCGGCAATCCAACCATAACGCTAAGTATAGAGATATTGTTCATCCTATCGTTTAGTTCTATTGGTATATCCATGGCGAAATTCTTTACATCATGATTTCCGTGGCCTCCACCTGAAAATAAGACACTCAACAGTTTTATTTTATTTGTATTAAGAAACATAATTAATTTAATTATTAATAAAAGGATGAAATGTAATATAACTCACCAGCATATATATTATTGACGAAAGCATGTGCAACATGTGCAAAAGACTCCACATGAAGCACTGGTTCAGAGCAAGATGATTTGAGTTGAAAGCTGTTACAAATGTAATTAGAAATAAATTAATTAAATATTTTTTATTGTAATTATTTAAATAATAATTAATTATTTCTACCTGAAAGTATACCATAGATAATCAGATTTATCTTTCGTTACGTTCATTTGCTCTAGCAATGTATCTGCATTTATTGAAGTGTCTAAGAAATTTGGAATCACTTCTTTGAATTCTTCCCATCCATTTACTTCATCAAATACTTGAATTATTCTTGTACTTCTCTCACTGGACACTGTATTCACCTATTGAAATAACAAAGGAACAAGCGCGTTTAAGAAAATGGTCCATTAATTAATCATTTATAATTTAAATAATATTGAATACACGTGTTTTTATTATAATTTCGTCAATATTTATTGCATAAAAAATATTATTTAAAAGTTGACTAAATTTATCGTTGATTACTGTGAAGAATTAGTCTTCATCTAAATTTGACTTACCTTAGCAGTGTTGAAGCTAACATTTTGACAATCGGGCAAAATACTAATGGACTTAGGTGGCAGTTGAAAAGACATGTTCCGAAATTGTACACTAGCGTTAGTTCTTCCATTATGGTTTATAAGAAATCCAACACATCCTCCACCTTCTTCTTCAAAAACATAGGCCTAACACAGAAAATTAATTAATTAATTAATTAATTAATTAATATTATTGTTAATTAATCAAAAATAAATCATGAATTAACAAAAACTTATAATAAATCACCTCTTGAAGTAGACTTAGAGAAAAATTACTTGGTTTCCCCTTTAACAAAATGTTTGAACATGCTTTAATCGCGTCATGTAATTCCTTTAGATGTCCCCATTTCGGTTGCCTCAATAAACCTGTTATTCAATTCATAAATTTATTATTATAACTAATAAAAAAAAAAAAGTGATTAAAACTCAATATTAAAAATGTGATGATATAATCATTTCAATAGGAATTGAGGGCTAATTTGTTACAAATAGAAAAGCGATGACCTTCTTTAGAAGAACAGAAATTCGAAGGACCTAGCAATCGATTTGTAACTCACCATATTCATCTAATGGAGCTTGATCATAATAACTTGTTATTACATATGAAGATGCTGTTCTTCCGAAATTTGTTCCACCGTGGTACTACACGGAGAAATTCAATTTTAAACATTAATTAATAAAAATATATTATTTTTAATCTAATACTTCACATCTAAGTCAAATACGGGTGAGCATTAACTACTCAACTGAACTACCGAAAATAATTAATAAAAATTTATTTATTTAATTATTTATTTATGAATTTATTAAAAAATAAATAAAAAATAAGATTGAAGTTTTAGAGAATCGTTAATACTATACCATGTAATAATTTACGTAGCTTCCATTTTTTGCTATAAAAAGTGTGACATGAAATGCTATATCTTCAGCAGACCTTATGTATGGTTCTCCTCCATATACTTGATAGCTTCAAAACCAAAAATGAATGGATATGTTAGCTTATCAACAAATTCATGCAAAGGAATAATAATTAGGTCCTTGAGTCTTCAATTTTATTAAATAAGTCTCTTACCCTTATATTGATACTATTCTTATTATATTGAGTTTTGAGCTTCGTAATATTAGAGGGTAATATAGTAATTTTGACTGAAATTTTAAGCAATAACATCAGTTTGTATGAATAATTTTGTATAAAGAATATTTATTCTTAGCATTATTGATTTAGAAAATAAATTTGAGATTTCGGAGTTAACTTACAAAGAAGTCCAATTCTCAGTCCAAATGGAAGGCTTATTCGGTGAGTTAGGCCCTGTAAAAGTTTCTCCACATCTCATTCCATTGCATGTATTTATCTAAATGATACAATTTCAAAATCTAATTAATAAATTAGAGATGCCGACCCAAATTATAAAATTAATTATGAAACTTTTAAAGAAAATAAAAAATCTTACAACTGGGTCCGGAGCATCCGTTTGTTTGCACATCACCCATGGCACCCCAGTTTGAAGATCAACTGCCATCTTTGCTGCCCAAATAACGTAGGAAGGTCCCTTGTCTCCAAATGCTTTCTCTATGTTTTGATATTCATTCTCAATCTAATTAATTAATATTTTATCAGCTTTAATTTAAACTAATTTTGTAATTTTACAATATTTGTGGAATAGATGGATCATGACTCAGATTAAGATGCTTATTTTTATATTACCTGTGATAATATTATTGGACCTCCTTGTGAAGCAAATAAGCCCTCTGATTTCATCAAATTTACTATTTTGGCGGTGAAGTTTTGCATGTAAAACTACAAAAATTAATTGAAAAAATGAAATTAATATTTTAACAAACATGCTCTGAAATCGCAGCAGAAGCAGAATAGTCCCAAACTAACCTTGAAAGGTTCATTATCTGATCGATAAACAATGTCAGGAACATCGTGCAACCAAAATGGAAAACCCCTAAATATACAAAATATAATAGTAAAAACATAAAAATTCAGGGACCTGAATGTTATTATTTTAACATATGGCACACTTAAAATTCAATGGGATTATTTTATTTCTAAAATAGTTATAATTAAAAGGTTATTACGATCATTTTAATAACAAATAAATAAATTATTTAAAATAACAAATTTTTTAATTAAATGAGCTTTCATAAATAATTTTAAAATTTATATTTAACTAAAATTTAAAATTAAAATGTTGTTCACTCTAAAGTAAGAGGAAAGAATGAATTTACCCATAAGTCCATTCGCTCTCAATATAGGGTCCAATTCTTAGACAAGCATAAAGTCCTTGAGCTTGAATTTCTTTGATGAATTTTACCAAATCATGTCTTCCGCTGAAATCATACTGAAACCCAATTAAAAGTAAATCACTTTTTAATTTAATGAAAATAAAATGAAGCAAAATCAAATCAATTTTTTATAATTATTTTGGTGTTTAAAATTAAATTAATTAAATAATCTTACCTCACCCGGTTGAGGCTCGTGAAGGTTCCAAAACACATAAGTTTGAATGACGTCCACCCCTCCCTCCTTTGCTTTGGCTATTAATGACGGCCACATCTGCATTAAATTATCATTAATTATTTTGTTATTTATTTTTAATAATTTTAATAAAAATAAGATAATAAAAATTCATTAGATATCTCATAAGTATGAACCTAATATGATATCTCGAAAACAACATATTAATAAATAATAAAAATAAATAAATATTCTCATTTAGGATAAATACATTCGACGAAAACATGAAATTAGGATAAATAGTTAGTAATAATATTATCTTATTATATTAATTTTTATAAAAAGATTTATATTTTATTATTAAAATTCAAAATTTGAAATTTATGCAATGATAGCACTCACTACTTCTCCGTGGTCAATGTTGTGCTGACCTCCACTAGGTAGAGTGGTTGTGGTTGACGGGAACGTTAATGGAAGTTGGGCAACACTAAACCCATAAGGCACGCATAACCTTTTGATGGCGGCTTTACAAAGTCGTTAGGATTGACGTGACCATAAATAACCTTATTTTTAGTTGTTTTGTTAGCAAAATCGTCATTGGCATTAATGCTGACTATTTTTTTTTTTTGACACTTTCTATTTTTATTTAATTTTAATTAAAAAAATTAATTAAATAATATGATTATACGATTGTATATCATTTCAAATATTAAGAATATAAGAACTCGTTTATTACGAGGATAGGATAGGATAAAATTTAATATAATATTGTGTTGTGTTGTTTTTAATGTGTCATATAATAAGTTTGAATTGCGCGCACACACACACACACACATATAAACTATTAATTTTACTTTTTTTTTTTTAAATTTTATTAATTTTAATTTAAATATAATTATTACACATATTACAATTTTCTTAAAAATTAAATTATAATATGCATTTTATAAATATATTTTATAAATTATTAAATTGTTTTTTATTATTTATAAAATATAATACTTTATAAATTCTTATTATTTATCAAATATATTTTATAATTTATTATTTTATATTATTAAATTTAATTAAATATAATAATATAATCCTTACATTATTACCAAAATTTGTTTTAGAAACCTACTCCCTACTAACTATTTAGTCCAACACAAAGATTTAAAAGATCTCGAACCTTTTAAATTATGCAACGTAAGTGAGTTCAACCCCGAACATTTAAAAATTTTAAAATTTTTTAACTAAATTTTTTTTTTTTTTTCAATACAGGAAAACTCCTGTGCTCAGTTATCACTGTAGCGTTCAGCCATACACGAAATTATACACGGAATCAGATACTCACTCTTTGAGATACGTATTTACAGATCATACAGTATTTATCCTAAATCGATTAAGACGCATGTACAAAAATTACTCTACAGTAATATTAAATATAGAATAAAATTTTAATTACACCAAACTCTTATAAAAAATATATTCTTAGAGGTTCAAATACAAAATAAACGTACATAAAAATAACTGTCACGTCGTGATGGAATCACCGACTATACCCTTAGTTGTCCAACTACAAATTTGGTATACCGACGCCTCAAGATTCGATCCAGATTAACCAATCAAACAGAGTTGGCCGGAAATCAGCTCAACGCATTCTTAAAGACGAAACAATATCCACATTATTACCCAACTTATCCCGACATTTTGCTAGGATACTGTGAGAATTATTTGATTGGTTCTTTGTGCAATCCTTATCCCCCTACCCCCTCTTATTCTCAAAACAAACGGACCTAAGTATACTATAGAAAATTTTATCACACACACACACAAAATTAATATATCTTTTAAAAAAGTGTAATAAATTTTACTTAACTAATATTTATAAAAGTATTTATTATTTTTTTTAATTTTTCACCTAAATACTTTTAGAATAAAAAATATATTATATATTCACGTACTTTTAAAATTTAATCAAATATATATTTTAATTTTATTATTTTTATAAATACTCATACATATTCTTATTTAATAATATTTAACTAATATTAATTATTTTTAATTTTATTACTTAAATAATTTTAAGTTAAAGAATATATATATATTCTTAAAATTTGGTCAAATATACATACCAATTTTGTTATTTTTAAAAGTCTTTGTGCATGTTTTTATTTATTAAAAATATTTTATTAATTTAGATAATTATTTGTTATTATAATTATTATAATATTTTTATTAAATATAATTATTTTAAAATTAAATATATATTTAATTATTTTTATTTTTATCTAAATTGACATATTTAAATTAATAAATTAAAATTTTCATAAATATTAGGGACTTGAATCCCTTCTTGGTCGTGTTTCTCCTTTTCTGTTAAAATGATAAAGACACGTGGACTAGATAGAATCTTAACCCTCCATCTCATGTCTTTAATTTGTAATCTCCTCTTAAACTGGATAGAATCCTAACCGTCTCCATCTTACTCTGTAATCTCCTCTGAGATCAACGGGGACCTAAATAAGAACACTAGCAATATATAGCACCCCTACGAGTCTTTTCCTCGATTTTTATTTTAGAACACACATGACTTCAAGACACGGCCCTTTGAAGTTGATAGGGGCATGAAAACAAAATTCATGAAGGCACTTTACACCCGTGACAACTGACACACTGTCAAACAAAAATATTTAGAAGGGCTCGTAGCAAAATCTTCTTCTATGTTTTGTACATCTTCATCTCAGAGTAATCATTAATGATTAGGTAGGAAAGGAATTTTAATTAGCATTATAAATGTGTGTTTTTTGTGTAAATAATTTTTAATTTCAGTTATTATGATATTTTAAAATATTTTTTTAACTTAAATACTAAAGATTTGGTAATTGTGACTGAATAAATTTTTCTAATTATAATTTTAAATATATAAATATTCTTATAAATTTAGCTTATTTTTAATATATAGTTTATCTAATTATTTATAAAAATTTTGGCATATAAAAGCATTCTTTTTTAGAGATTTATATTAAGATGTGATAAATTAAAGATAAATATATAAATATAATTATTTATATTTATATATTTAAATTTATTTAAATTTCAGATTAAAAAACACTACCAAAAAGGTAGCAACTGGTTTACATTTTTAATTATTTTTTGTATTCTTTTTTATTTAAATCTATTCAGATTTTTTTTTTTTAAATAAAAATAAAAAAATAAAACACTCACATTCCTAACAGTTTGTCATATTCCTTTTTACTAATTTCTGATCCAACACCAACAATAATTCACAATGTTATGATGAGTCAAGCTGCCAAAACTGAAAAGGAAATATGTTTTTCTTTTGCCCGTGAATGATTAGGTACACAACGACACTAGCATGATTCCTAACTTCCTCCATGAAAATAAGTTCGTCCACTTCTTTCAAAACCAAAAAATTAAATTAAATTAAAATAATAAATAAAAATACTACTAAACTAATTGAAAAAAATCTAAATTTAATTTTATTTGAGATTGTGATATTTTTATTGTATTTTAAAAGTAAAATTAAAAATATATTTTACGACTTTAATTTTTCTAAAAGTTTGCTTTTTTATGTTTACTTTAATACGAAATTATGTCAAGGTTTGATATTAGGTTGCATTATTTTCTTTTTCCCAAGTGGGATAAAATAATTCGTTAATATATTATACATATAAATAGATTAAATGAAAAAAAATAAAAATTCTAAAATTCATAAAATATTGAGAATTATAGAAAAATGGTACTTACATCTGGTGTGCTCCGGGGATAATGAATAGACCCAGAGAAGAGAATTTTTCTTTGACCATGAATAATAAGAGATCTTCCATCATAGCTAACATTTCGTCCTTCAACAAAACCTTCTTTTACTATTATCATTGCTATCGCCATTGCTAACCAATAATAAGAAACCCAATATGACATCGTTCTTAACTTCTCGAATCTAACAATGGAAATGCTTTCTGCAACAAATAGAGAATCTGCTTGAAAGAAAAGAAAAAAGGGGAGAGCTTGAGATTGCTAATGGTAATAATGGAAATGGTCTCTCTATATGTTATAGACGCGTGTCTGAAGAATGTTTGGCATTGTAGAGGAGCTGGTAAGAACCAGTTGGTTTTAATTGCATTGTACTGCACTGAACCAATTGGGGTGCCTGGGGCTTTAAGGGAAATGCGTTCTCTATACAAGCAAGAAACAAGTACTTAAAAAAGAGAAAGGTTTTGGCCCATCGTATGTACTATTTAACGGGGTACATCAAATTAATTAGGATGTGCCACCTTAATTTTCAGTGAACGGAAGGTAATAAAGATAGAGCTCATTTCTGTAAATTTTACAAATTCGAGAGTCCAAATGTGCTTTGATTGGTTGGAACCACTAAACAAACCGAGATAACACGCTCTCATTTGTTGAATGTATCACTGACGCGGTGCATTGAATGCGCCTAAAACTTTCTCTTGCCTAAATTGTAAGTTTCTGTTTTATAGATGAAAGAGATATATTCCTAAAGTTTAATAAATTATATAATTTAAATTTATTAATTTTAAAAATATTCATATTATCACACTCGTATCCATAAAATTCAAGTGTGATAACTGTCACAAATTTTCAAATATGTCTTACAATTCACAATATAATTTTTGGATTAGTAAAACTTTTAGGTACTTGTTTTTTTATAAATAATATCACTTTTATTTCTAAAATAAAAATATATTTCAAAATCATTTCTAAAACTATATTAACATAGTAACAACAACACTATTTTTCCAAGATATTTGAAAGTATTTTACGTCACAAAAGACAATTATTCAGTTTAAGACATTATTAGATTATAAAATTAATAAGTGTTCTATATGATATTCATAATCAATATATATACGAAAATATTAAACTAACCTAGTAGAGTTAACATATAAGCTATGAGTCAAGTACAAAAATATACCTGACAACTCAAATATGATGCAATCACCCCTGTTATCAGTTCTCAACTCCACTTAAGATTTTTTAAAATTGTAAGTGAAGGGTGAGTATACTAAATATATTTTGTAAGTAAATCTATACATATTAACATTAAAATAAATATTTTTTTTTGGAAAAAACTAAAATAAATAAATTACATTAAAGAATGTACTTAAATAAAGAAAATCATACACATAAGTTAGAAAGGAATCATGTTTAATAAAAGTATAGCATGTGTTTATAAAATTACGTGGGCTAACTATTATATTCTAGTATGCAAAATTCTCTAATTCAAGAAATTAAGTTTGCATACTAAGGATCTAAGTATTAAACATAAAATGGATGAATTTAAAATAAATTTGGAAACAAACTTTTATGTTCAATTTTTCATAATTTTGAAGTAATCAAATGAAATTTTAGAGAATCAAATTAGTCTCTTCTCTATTGATTGATACCCTTATCTATCAAAATTCTTTTAACTTTACAAAAGTTTTAACTAAAACAATTTTAATTGTTATAGGTTTTTTGTCATAACCCAATTTTATCCGCTGTAATTTTGTCTATACTTAATACATTTTTTGCAGATTTTCATTGTGTAAAAATTATATCCCAGGTAATATTTTCTACACTTTATCTTTTTATATTAAGATATTAAAATAATATCTTATATTAAATAAGGTAAAGATAGTTAGTGTTAAATGATGTTAGAATTATTGTGTTATAGTGTGTTTATTGTGTTGTAAAAAAGAAGTAAGCGTCCGACTTCTATATGGATGGCTGAGTAAGGGGTCATTTCTTCTCCTCCTGATCCTTGAGACGCATCCTAATA
>JAWDEX010000019.1:359071-412542 GCA_035221805.1 Trichilia hirta | reverse complement strand
GAGAGAGAGAGAGAGAGAGAGAGAGAGAGAGAATAGAGAAAAATGTACAAAAAAATAGAGATGGAAAGGTTAAAAAAAGGAGGTAACTGAATGATCAAAGCAAATATCACAAAACTTAAATGGACCAACACAACAAAAGCAATGGAGAAATAAAGGGAAGTGATGTGCTCATCATAATTTTCTGAAAGATGAATGCAGGAAGAGAGTGATGCTCTAGTCATAATCGAGTGAAGATACACTTATATGTAATTCTATACCGATTATGCAGTTAATCAGTATAATATCATGGCAGAATTCAGAATGTCAGTGATCTTGAAAGAGAATCTTCCACACACAGCCGATATTTAATATACAGTAAGTTGATCAGATGACATGAGCTCTTACATGTTCTAGTGCCTCTCATATCAAATTAATTCACAACATAATGAGAACAGATTTATTAAAGAAAGTAAAGTACTATATCCAAGTTGCATGATAGTTGAACAATTAGAAAAAAAATTTGATACTCCCCATTCGACTTCAATCTTGAATTATGTGCCTCAATGTACCAGACCAAACATGCAGACAGGTAATTCGGAGTAGACTAGACAATCAATATTTCCCAAAACTTTTAAAAGTCCTTTTACGTCTTCAGCTGCTGAAATAAGTTAGATCTAATGCAACATCTGATACAGTGAAAAATAACTAACACAACCAAAAAATAATCATATTACATGTCAGAATAAGTACTAATTAATATAAAGATGGCAATCATTTCCCTTAGAAAATACTGATCAGACGTATGCAGCAAAAAAGTAACTAATTTTTGTAGGACTTTTTGCATGACCAACATTCACCAGACGGGATAAAAAAGAAAAATACTAACATTAAGCAATATATTGCAAGAAATGCAAAAAATAAGTGTCAGAATCAAACTCACATCTTGGTAAGCTTTAGCTTCTTCGGTATCATCCATTAACTTCTGAACATCCTCCAGGTTTATCTCACTTTGTATTGCCTTCATAGCATTGTTACCTGCCTTCAAACTCTCAAACACAGCTTTCTGCTTGCTTGCTAATTCAATATCTGCTAACTGAAGAAAGCATCAGTACATCTACATCTACATTTTTTTCTTATTTTCAGAGAAGAAAAAAGAAATTTATGTAGATTGGCAAACAAAAAGTAATAACAGTGTAGGGTCACTCAAATGGTTGAGTCAGTATGAGTCTGATTGTTAACTTGGACCAAAAATATACAAAGTGAAAATAAAGGAAAAGGGAAAGGATACAAAGTTATTATATGGACTGCTTTAGATATATACACAAAAATAAGCAAGAATCCCTTTCCATATAACAATTACTTACGTGTTGCTCAACATTAATGAGCCAGCCATCAACCTGCTTCAATATCTCTTCTTGTGCTTTTTTTTTCTTCAGTGCTAACAGTGCTCTATCCTTTCTATTCTGACGAATCAAGTCCCGTGCAGCTTTCTTTTCTGCCTCAATGACACTATCAAGCTGGAAAAAGTAGATCATGAGAGGAAAAACCATAAGAAAAAAATACAATGGGTAGTTACAGCAGTAATTGAATTACACTTCTTGAAGAAATGACATTACAATAATTGCAAGCAAATTCAATAATTTAGGTAGCTTATATATTTCAATAGTGTACCATGCATTTAGGTAGCTTATAAATTAGCAAAATGTAGTGCACTCAATTTTTAAAAATATTTATATCAATGGTTACTACTATGCCTTTACTGTTTTGGAAGAATTGACAATTTTCAGGCCAACAATGAAATGTGGAAAGTGAAAAATGCGTAAGCATAGAGCTAAGGCAATACATTAATAAAACAAGAAACAAATCAAACAAGCACGCCAGAAAGCAAGAAAGAGAGAGTAGAACAGCTAAAGGCACAGACTCTGAGAAGCTCAACCAGACAATCAATAACTTCCTAACAGAGTGAGAGAAGAACTAGTCTGCTGAGTGCCTTCAGAGCTTATGAAGGTTCTTACCAAAGGAGGGTGGGTAGGAGTACTTGGTTAGTTGGCTGAAAAATCTCTTTTCTGTGACTAGTAAAGCTTAAACATTTGCAGCTTCCAAATAAACACACTTATGTTTAGTTAGGGACTGTTGTGCTTTGTAGCAAAACTAAAATGTTTGACCAACACCAACTTTTTGTGGTGATCACTCATTTTTTTCACTTATATTTGAAATATAGTGATTTCATCTCAAGCAACTGTGGTCTCAAAGCCTCAACACCTCAATCCCAAACACAACTTTAGACAAAGGAAAAGGCGCACACCCTAATATGAGCATTGGGTCCATGAAAGGGGGGAATATGATCATAGAACAGACTCAAGATTTGCTGTTTTCTCTATCAGCAACAACCCCTTCTGCCAAATGGAAATTGAAAGGAGCCTTTGTTTACAGGTGTCAGAGGTCCCTAACTCTGTCATATTATTTGGAATTCAGATGACCTTTCTAAGGAATGGATAATGTGAATCTGACCTTTTATGAACTCTATCCGTTAAATTATAGGGTACTAATTTACCAATGTGGATTTCAGAAAAAATTCAGGCGATAATAAACCCCACATTCGATACAGAAACCAATAATTTCAAAAGATATTTCACAAGAATGGACACAAAGATTTATATTGCTACATAAAGAACTTGCATTAAAGCCACAGTTAAGCTAAATGCTCCCACATTCATATTATACCTTCCTATATTAATCAATGTTAAACAAAACAGAAAACATATTCAAAACTTAAGCAAACCTTCCTGCAAACAAAATATTCAGCTCAGAAACATTGAGCCTATTGATTTACCTCCACTTCAAAACAGTTCAATCTAAATTTGACTATGCCCAATTTAGATACAACTAAGAACCTATAAAGCAATATTACCATCAACCCAAAACGCAGTAACCACTAACAATTTGCTTTCCCTATAAGCTTTAACAACATATCCATAATCCAAATTAAGCACGGTTTCCCAAAATTTCCCTAGAAAAAAAATGCAATTCTTTGAATCTGTTGCTGATACTGAGCAAGCTTGCGTCTCTGGGTCTTCAGAGTCAGAATCGCTCGATCCACATCGGTGATCTTCGGTTTCTTCACAAACAAATTTCCCATCTTCTTTTTTCTGTTTTTTTTTTCTTCTAGTTTGATTGAATTTTTTTTCTTTTAAAATAAAATACAATAAGAAAAGAATAAGGATGGATTTTGAGTTTCAGAATTCCCTCATTCTTTTCAAATTCTTTGGTAGTTTGTTTCAGTTGCTCACAAAGATGAAAGAAGAAGACGGGCGGGTGCGTTCCAGCCTTCGGAACCGATTTGTCGGGTCAATTATAGTCCCATGAGAGTCCACTACAGATCCGGGTCAAATCCACAACCCCAAATCAGGGTGATCAAGTCAACATACTAACTTCATCCTTCAATTTTAGCGAAAAGAATATTTTTAATTTTAATAAGTTAAAAAACATTATTTTTATTTTTATTTTTAAATTTAAAAACTTTTTAGTACAATTCATTTAATTTTTATAAATATTATCAAATTTTAAAATTTATAATAATAAGATATTATCAAACAAAAATATTTTTTGACTAAATTTTAAAAATTTAAATATTTTTTCTATTTTTATTTTTATTTGTGTCAAAATAATAGATAAAGATATAGTTCCATAATTTTAAAAGATAGATTCCAGTTAATTTCTATTTACTTGCACTTACGTTTCCTCATTTATTATTTCTCAAAACTTCATATGCTTATATGTTAATATCCCATTTTATTTATTATCTTTAATTCTTAAATACAACAATGCTAAACGAGCCAGAGTCCGCCCCCAATGACTGACAATTACATACAGACCCTTAAATGTTGATAAATTGATAAATTAAAAGATAACTTTCATTTTTATTTTATATGAGTACTAAAATTATTGATCTTTTAACAAATTTGACTCCAAATACAATTAAAAAGATATAATTCAAATTTTATAATATTTTTAAGACAAAATATAATTTTAATTTTATAATTTTTTTTTTATTTTTAAATATTGAATATAAGTATTTCCTTTTTATCACTAAATATAATTATTTAATTATTTAATTCTATAAAACAAAAAATGCAAAAAATAACATTTTAACGCATTCTCTTTTTAAGTAATATGAAGATCATTTGAAAATTTTTCCAAAAAAAGACAAATTATACTTTAACATTATTCTAAATATGTAAACATATTAGTTTATTGTAACAATTAAATCATAATTCTATATTAATTATAAAATCCTATTTTGAAGAAATTAAAAGTTGAATTTAACTGAATAAAATAAAAATTTCTATTGTTTAATTTCCAATTTAAATTTAAGATAACAATAAAATAATTATTTTAGTCAGATAAAAATTTAAGTTAAATTAAATTCAGACAATTTAAACAAAATTTCATACTTAACTTCATAAAACAAAACAAACAAGCCATTAAAGAAAAAAAAAAGCAGCAAATAAGAGTCAATTTCGAAATGAGTATGATAGATTGAATATGTAATTAATTCTCAAATATTGAGCAAAAAACTAAAATCATCCTTAAATATTAATATTTACATCTTACCCAACAATTTGCCACTGATTATTTGCCCAAGCCAACATCTCAATTAACAAAATCATCTTTCTCGTTTAAGCAAAATTCACAAACAACATAGAATCATTGCAGATTCAAATTTAGAAATAAGTTTTTGAAATCAAGTAATTGAGTACTAGAAATCAAAAATTTTTTATATAATACGGCCCAGCTCCAATACCTAATTGGTTTGACAAACCGTAGCATCTCAATCTGAAACGGTAAACCGTTAAATTTTTCTGAGTGGAGATGTTCAAAACCTATAGTGTTTACGTAATACATCACATAAATTGGAGACTTCACTTCACAAAAACATTTTTCGATAATATAGTTTTGTTCCATAAATCTAGATCTAGTTACCATTATTACCCAGCAATTAACTAAAAAATCATCCACTACCAATTTTAGTATCTAACCACAAAAAAGGAATAACCTAACCATCAACAAACTATAAATTACTAAGAAACATCGAACACATGCTTCCAATGCCCTATGAATTATCACCAAGTGCCTCGTCAATTTCGTCCACATGATCCCGAAGTACATTCCACTACAAATGAAAAAGAAAAACTGAGTTTTAGTAAATCGCTTTTATGACTATTACCAGAAACTATAACGGGTTGAGACATATACCTGATCCACACTCAGTGATATACCTGGAACAGTATACAAAAGTGGTCAACGTGGGTATTGAAAAAAATATATACCTACTTATAGCTTTCCAACCTTAAACAGCAGTCGCATGAATCACATGCTTACAAAGAGACGTGCAGAATTTTTTGCAAAGAAGTTAAGTAAATTGAAATGGACATGACCAAGTAAGCATCAGAATTAAATTAGGCATGAGAAGCAAGAATTTGGGATAGATATTACAGCTGATTAAAAATAACATGACTAAGTAACACAAAGATATTTGACATACAAAATCAAGTTTAGGCAGGGTCAAGTCCTTCCACATTTGAAGCTTTAGAACTCTAGACGTTCTCATTTGTATAATTGTAATGCTAAGATTCCCAAATTTTGGATCCCAAAATCTATCCCAAATGATATGGCAAGCAGCATGGCATTCATGCATTGTATAGTTGATAAAATAAGTCATTTATTACACTTTTTAACTATGTAATGTATGAATGCCACATCATTTGGGATGGAATTTGGAAACTAAAAATTGGGATGTCTAGCAGTACCTTTTGTATAAATGTAAGTACAATAATTTTCAACAGTGCAACTACCACAGTGAATTATGATGCAATCTTGGATGAAACTCAGACAATACGTGTAACCTTGAAGAAGTGAAAATCTGAACCAGCAATTGTACACAACATATCATTATCATAAAAATCAAATTCCTAAGAAAAAACTTGGTTTAAGTAAGCAACAAAGTCTCTAAAGGAGACTCTCATTCATGAAAAGCACAACTTTGATACAGGGTAATACAAACTGACTTAGGGAGTTGAGGTACCGACAGCGAACTTCATGTTGACGTGCTTTGATGAAGTGAATACTTGGGCAGTATCATAACTTTTATTCTTCTTCAAATTAAAAGAGTAAAGTCTAGAGGTGAAATTTTTTTTAGTGGACAATGTATAAACACTACATATGATAAAGGGTAATGAAACATCACCAATTCAAATAACTAATAATACCAATAACCAGACAATCTTATCAACTTCATGAAACTACTACGAAGGGGTGGCTCGTTATTATTCTTAGTTCTAATTAAATTTCTGTTTCACAAATCCAAATGCAGATTAAAACCATGTTCAGTATTATGATTTCGAAAACAGAATTGAGAAGTAAAAACTGTTGCTTTGAAATGCCCATACCCTAAGTTTTCAATTATTTTTTTCTTGGAAAATCATTTTGAAAACAAGTTATTTGGCGAATTTTAAACTCTTCTAAGTAAAAATAGCAAACTTAGTCACTTTTCATTTTACAAAAGTATTTCCCCAAAAC
Organism: Trichilia hirta; assembly: GCA_035221805.1. Lineage (NCBI taxonomy): Eukaryota > Viridiplantae > Streptophyta > Magnoliopsida > Sapindales > Meliaceae > Trichilia > Trichilia hirta. The sequence continues at coordinate 405,984 of JAWDEX010000019.1, read as the reverse complement.
AATGTCTCAGCAGGCCTGACCATTCCACTTGACTCTATAGCTAGGTTTAGCCCAAAATATCACTTACTAAGTTCATTCATAGACAAACCAAAAATAAGAAAAGAAAAAACTCAAAACTGCAAAAATAAAACCCTATCCCCCATAGAGATTACCAAAATGTAAACCAATTAGAAACAAAGAAACCTTTTTTCCCAGAAAATTGTTTTCCGTCTTTAACATAGAACTCACGAATGTCAATCCAGACTTTGCCATTCCAATTCCGCACTGACCCGTCGATTCCTCGAAATCTATACAATATTTATCCCTTTTACAATTCCGTTTACACATATCAAACAAAACAATAAAAATAAACACTAAATTGAGAGAAAAATTGAAACCTCGCAGACGACGATGTCGTCCGAATCCACCGAGTCCATCTTAGAAGCTTTCTTAAGTGGCGCGTGTCCGTCACCACTTCCATCAGACGCATATTCCTCCTCCTCCTTTCTCTTTCCCTTTCCCGACATTTCTTCTTCGACTGTCTGTAACAAATATTACTGTAAATAAAAATTCAGAAAAAAGAAAAAAAAAAAAAAACTAAAACCCTTTGTACACAACAACCTTTGTCAAAACTGTCTTCTGGGTTACTTTGCTCTTGAATCTACTGGACCTTTCGACAATCCCGCAAATTGTATTATATATTGTCGTCTTAACTATCCTTTTTCCTTTCTCGTCATCATAACTAATTATTATTATAATTATTATAGTAATATTTGCAATATTCTATAATGCTGCAATCGATGGCTGTATTTGGAGTTTGAACCTCCGCTTAAGTTTTAATAGTATCCATTTAAACTATAAGAGTAGACTGTGTCTTGAATTAAGTGAAAATATGACTTTTTGAAGAATTTTATTAAGAAATATTAAAATTTTTATATTTAATAAATTATAATTTTTAGAATATTAAAATTTGCAAAAAAATATTTATTAATTATGACATTAAATATTAAAAGTTATTATAAATAATAAACATACAAAATTTAGTAAATAATAATAATTTTTTTAATATATATTTAAATATATTATAAATTATATAGTGTAAATTATTTCTTCCACACTAAACTTCTTTTGCGAGATGGCCAATGACAGAGATCGAGTTAATTTCTCTGCTCAAATTGAAAATCGTCTTAGGATGAGAGATGAAAGCGACACTTAGCCATTATCAATTTATCCCATAATTTATCGAAAGTATCTTTACAAATTTAGGTTAATTCATGATATTTTCCTTATATTTATTTTAATGTCCCATCACTCATTCATTTTGTCAGAGATATCCTATCATGCTCCGCCTGTTAAACCCTAAACTTTGAGTTTAATGGAGATTCAAGAGGCCTTTTAGAAGTTGGATCTTAACTTTTTGTCTCCCGCTTGTTTGCCTTTCATCTCTCTCTCTCTTATTTTTATTGGGCTTATGACAGTGTAAATAAGCTTTTGTATTTCCACTTGAGAAGGCAAAACATTGAGAAAAAGAAAGGAAATTTCATTAGTAAGGTATTCAAGCGTTCTTTTTCATTTTTCTTTCTCTAATTTAGTTCATTAATGGTAGAGTGATATGAATAATTTATTATGTATTATTCCTTTATTTCCTAATTCTTTTTACTTTCCATTATCAATTTATGATTTGATTTTATAGTGTCATATAAATATAATAAAAGGACTTAATAATAAATTTAGACACTACACGACATAGGATTATAAATTCTATGAATCAAAGGATCTATATGCAATATACATCTTTTTAAGGTGTATATGATGCAAATTTCATTTTTTGAACTTCTAGGTTTTCTTCTTAAATTGGATAATTTAGTGTTTTGATGGAATGACTCTATCGCGAAACCGGGTTTCTCAAGGCTCGATTTGATTTGGAGTTGGTGTGGAAAGGATTCTTAACTGATAGAAATTGGAGGGTCAAACGGGTATCCGGGTTTTTTACTTGGTATATCCGTTTGATGTTCAGAAGGAAACTGGAAATCTTTTGGGCGATTTTGTTAAGCATGAAAAACTCTTTAAGCAGATGGAAGAATCCAATATATCTGGATCAGATTCTATGATAATCAGGTAATTCTTTTGACTCTTTCATTTGTCTGAGATTAGAAGAAAAATAAACTGAATAAACCCTTTATCATTCATACATTCGGTGATCTAGCAGTATGAAATCCAAAAAGAGTTTATGATAAACCAGGAACAAAAAGACTGGATGAATAATTCCTTTTCGAATTGTTTTCCTTATTGATCCTTACTTTCTTTATATATACCGCTTATTTATCTTATGTCTAATATCTAGCTCTATTCGAATTTGATTTTATTGAGGAAAACAAATTCTCTCATTTATCTGATTCTTAATTGTTCCATTTTCTTTTTGACTCATTGTTGTTCGTATTCTCATCTGCTAGGCCTGAGGCTGAACTTGTAGATGAAATTGGCACAGATATTCTGAAGAAAGTGCTTGATGTATCACTTTCGAGTGATTTCAAAGGTCAAGAAGGACGAAATTCAGAAATTCAGGGAGTTAATTTGCTGTCATGCGTTCTGTCATGCGTAGAATTGCCTGATTTTTGGAATTGTATGAATTTATGGCATGGGTGGCGTAGGGAATTAACATTTGCCATGGTTCGAATTTTTTTGACAAAATTCTAGTGAGTTTGAAAATAAGTATTTTATGGAAAATGTTAGAGAAGAATCAGAAAAAAGCTTTAACTTTTTTATGAAGGCAATCCATTAGCTCTTAAAGTTTTGGGATTCTTCTCTTTTTTAGATGAGTAAACAAGGATGGAAAAATGCATTGCATAACTTAAAACGAGTTTGGAACCGGCAAAAACTGCTTATGGTGAGCTAAACTAAAAGGAAAAAAATATATTTCTAAATATTGCATGTTTCTTTAATGTGTTAGATAGAAATAATGTGATGAGTATATTTGAGGATTGTTATCCAATATCTTTTGGTGTATTGAGTGTATTTGTTGATAAGTTAGTTGATGAACTAAATTGGGGATTATCAGGGAGAGAAAAATGTATTTTCAGATACTGCATGTTTCTTCAAAGTACTAGATAGAAAAAATGTGATGAAGATATTTTAGGATTGTTACTCAATACATTTAGGCGTACTTAATGTACTTGTTGGTAAGACACTCGGTTAGCTAAATTGGGGAGAGAAGAATGTATTTTTAGACATTACTTGTTTCATCAAAGGCCTATGTGATGAGGTTATTACCTTTCAGCATATTGAGTATATTCGTCAATAAGTGACTTGGTGAGCCAAATTGGGTAGAGAAGAATGTATTTTTAGACATGACATGCTTATTCAAATGACTAGATAGAAATAATATGAAAAGGATATTAGAGGAATGTTAAAAATGAATTCATATAGATTCAATAGCAATTAAAGAGCTGCTGTCCTCAATGGAGCATCTAGGAGGACCAACAGCATGGCTACTAGATCCCTTGAAACTATTCTATGAAAAGGTTACTGTCTCTCTTGTCCTCTCCCTCTCTCTTATCCTTTTTGCCCCTTTCATATAAGAATTCTTGTTTTTCATATTTACAGAAATGTAGCATGCCATCAGGAGTCAGCATATGTGTATCGGGAAGTGGAACTCCATACCGGTTTAAGTATTAAATGTTAGGATCTTCAGTAACCGTTTACCTGCCACGGAATTGGTGTCATAGAATATTCATTGGATTTGCTCTGTCAGTTGTTTTTCATCTCCTGAAGGATTTAATTGTGGTCACAATTTTTAGTCGACTGTGACTATGTTGAAACCAAAAACGTTCGTAAATTTTGCAATTTGATAGCTGCCAACACGGGGTTGGGGGCTTTTTCATTCTCTTTCTTGGATTTGCTACGAAATTCAGACCTAAAATTAGGAACTTGGATTGTGACTATGAATACTTTTATAATGCCGGCAAGAGTGAAGGAGCTTGAAGTATTAATCTATCTGATGAGGAGAAAGTGTAACAAAATCCTATGAGAAGTTGCAGAGAGCAAATCAATGTTCATTGACGTCAAAGTTCCTGCTTTTATGATTTTTTTGATCTCATGGGCTGTGGCTTATTCCTCTTCTATTGTTCGAACTTCTGTTTGTTCTTATGGTAGTCTGCTATATTCTGATAATGCTTTATATTTACAAGAGATCCCTTCTTTTAGTCAATATAGAACATGTTAATTGTCTTAATTTTACTTTTAAATTACTGTAAAAGCGGCAAAATTTTAAACAAAGCTGTGAGAGAGGAAGCCAATTAACTCATCATCGAAAACTTGATTGTCCCTTGTAAGTTCGCTTGGGGCATTGCATTAAATGGTGGGACCTGCATTAAATTGAGGTATCCTACGTCAAATTTTGGACCACTTATTATACCGCATAGTATTTAATATAGAGATTTTGTATTTAATATTATCGTTTATTATTAAAAAATCAAGCCCTTGGCCATCAACCTCCGTTGGTCACCGAAAAATTATATTCATTTGAATAAAAAAAAAACATCATTCGAAACATTTTTCAGTGTTAAAATTATCAATAGAAAAATATGATCTTTTAAAAAACTACGATCGAAATTTTGTTAAAGGAAATTTTAATTTAAGATTACATGAAGAGCTGCTTTAACGGAAATTTTAATGGTATTCATCGCCCATATTTTTAAAGGAAAATTCTCTTGATATAAGTGTTGACCTTAAACATTGACGTTTATCGACGATTAGTGACGTTCGACCGACGACGAACTTTGATGATCAACAGTGGTTTATAATTTAGAATTTTAATTATTAAATAATTAATAAAAAATTTTATAAATAAAATAATAAAAAAATATTTTTATATATTTTAAAATTTACAATGCATCATCAAACATAGAACTTTATAATACGCTATCATACACTCCAATACATTACAATACAATATCTATTCTAATACAATACAATGCATATTCTCAAACATGTCCTTGACACTTTGATAAGCTTCTTGATCAAAGATGAACAGTATTTACCAAATGGGGAAAAATATTAATTCGACTAGTGGAGCTACATTTATTAGAAGACGGCATCAAATTGGTGGATTTCCAAATTTACAAGCAAACAAGTTGGGATACAAAGGCTTTTGATGTGCAACAAAAGAGCTTAAGAATTACAATAAAAAAGAAGAAAAATTTTCTGATACACTGGCATGTAAAGTTAATACTTCCAACGATTGCGTTACACATTGCAATTAGAAGTTCCTAAATGAAATTATTATATCGCATGAGCAGTCATTAGTTATTACTAGGACAAGAGACATTCCGTCGGGTCCAAAAAGTAACATTTGCTATATCAAAAATTGACAGCCTAATTACAATTACAAAAACAATGATAGCCAGGGAAGACCAGGAATCTGCCTTCGTACAGACTTGAATAAGTTTTTCACTGCCAACCAAATAGCATGCAAAAACATTGATGCATTCCTCAAATAGAATTCTCATCACAAATTATGAAAAATGAGCGAAGAAGAGTACATCTCATCAAGTATACATCATTGACACCTTTCCATAATATCGTCAATAGGGGGCTGGAACACTGAGGGATCCCAAATTAAGCACTCTAGGCAGTATCTGTAACACAGCATGGAAGCAAAGTATCAAGAAAAGAAATCAAGCAAGAGCAGTTAATTTGAATTGTAAAATATTACACCTCTCCCAATCGGGCATTAATTTTCAGGGGAGTCAAATCATCAGCCCGTGTTACTCCTACATTCACAATTGCAATGGTTGCACCTGCCTCATGAGCGACTCTGTGAAATTCCAATTCAAACAGCTTATCAACCGAAGATTAAACAAGTGGAAAACCAATATGCATAAATAGGTTCATCACTTCAACTTTTGGTTAAATATAAAGAGGAATTTCTCACTTCCTACATTGACTTCTCAAAACTAAGCTGCAGAGGCTGGATGGAATTTAATTAACTCATCTTGCTTCAAAACTGCACAGTAATACAAGAAGTATGTGCATAGGAACAGTGTATTTATGCAGTCAGAACCTTATTGACTATCTCAAGGATGATTAACTGGAATAGAAAAATGTTAAAGCATTAATTCATGCCACAATTCATGATGATCTTAATTCTTCTTACAGATCAAATGTTGAAAAATTATTATAATTTTGGGTCCGTTATTATTTGCATTATATATGGATAAATGGATACACCGGAATAAAGGTATTAATCAAATTTTACAAAACTTGAATGTAAAGGAAAGTACGAAATAATACAATCACCTAACAAGACGGTAGGCAGACATGGTCATCACAGATGATCCCAGTACAAGGAAAGCATTGCATCCTCTGGCAGCCTCCATAGCCCTATCAGCTGTATCCTTGGGCACATTGTCACCAAAGAAGACAACCTTTAATGATATCATGCACAAAAAATCAGCAAGAAAATGTTAAGATTTGAAAAGAATCCTGGCAGTTCAATTTCTAAGTTAATGCAAGAACATGCATGTGATTGCAGAGTAAATATAAAAAGAAACAAGGAATGAGGACAAAGTTTTGTACGCTAAATTGAACAATATATACTAGCTACTAGATAATTAGCTATTTTCATCCAAGTCACAAAATGATGAACTATAATTCCAAAGTTTGTGAAATAATTTAAAAACATTTAGCCTAGAATACTATATAAAGAAACCAACATCAATATTTCCTCCACCGAGAATCATGGAATGAATGTACCGCCAATGTCTAGCATATTAGACTTAGACATCACAGCCTAAGAGATTCCAATGAATCCAGTTTGAGATACTAAGCCAAGGAAGTGACATAGTACAACTATTTCATTTGAGGGCTTCTTGACCTACAGGATCTTAGACACGTTTGTTTCGTCCCTAAAGGATTATTGGATTATAAAACAGTCAGCGATATCACCTGTTTTTTGTTTAAACCAACCTTGTCAAAGCACGTGATAACCAGTCGTATTGAGAAAACCCTATCTTAGGCTTCTTGTATGAAATATTAATATTAAATATATATATATAAATGAAGACAGAGAGAGAGAGAGAGAGACATAAAACTAATGAACTATGCAAAATGTTTAAATAACATTAAGTGTTGGACTAAAAGCTTGTGTATTAAGTGCTTTGGGTCTGCACCAGCAGGAAAATAATTTAAACACAAGTTAAGAAAAACATATTTACCCTCAAGAAAATCAAACATTTTTACTGCAATTAATTAACAGAGCTGCAGTCCCACAAGTATGCTGCCACTTAAGAGAGGTAATGTGTTTGAATCAATGTCTAGGAGGAACAAAAATAAAGACTATCAACCAATTCTCTGAGCAGATGTACATCATTTTTGAGACTCATTGACTCCTAATATGAACACTATGGCATATTTGCCTCAGAGTCACTGGTAGCTTCGTGTTACCTTCTGGATCCTTAAATGCCAATAAATTTGAAAATCCATTATGTCTATCATTTGAGCTATTTAAGAAGATCAGAACTACGAGTTTGTCTATTCAAAGATTTTAACACAATAATTGTTGTTCATTTTGTATGCCTGTTCATCATCATTATCATCAGCTAATAGCAAAAAGATGAACAATTGGTGTTTGATTTAGGGTATAATAACACCTTGGAAGGCTCTAAAGTTCTATTAGTAATAGAAAACATCTTACATTGGGCTTCAGCACTCCATTGCATTTTTGGCAAGTGGGAATGCGGAAATCCACCTCCCAAAATTTCTCATCAATCTCGATATCTCCATCTGGCCTTTGTTTCATGCCAAAGCTCTTGTCTGATCCGGGGCTGCCATAGTCCAAACTTTCAATTGCTTCTGCCCACTGTACTACAATATTACTCACTACTTATCCATAATTGGTCCCAAAAAAGCAACCCACAATGAATTTAAAAGTTTGCAAAAGGTATGAGGAAGACGATAAATCATTCCAAATGAAAAAGAGCAACCAAAGATGATTCCAAAAGACAGTTAATTCAGTTTACATGATTCCAAAGTCTGGCTTTCCAGTCCCAAACACAAAGTCAATCTGACTTTCTTTAGTTACACAATGTTTTCGGTTTTCAAATATCATGATTCTTCATTTCCTTCCATATTTTATCTACAATTTACCATCCATCATAAATTTTTTTGGGCTACCTGCATTTTCAAAGTATGAAAATTGTTGGTAAAAGTTTGCATCTACTCTGGTCGAACGAACCAATTACCAGCATATAAATTGGTCCATTCCTAATTGTTATTTTGGTATTCACAAGAAAAAAGACGAAACTAATAAACAGATAAAAACTTCAAAAAATCATGGATTAGGATGAAGCACCAACTCTTACTAACTCGGCAAAATAAGATGTACTCAATTCCAATGTCCAAATGACTACACTTAAATTTATTTTCGCATAAATTAATAGAAAATCCAATTAGACTCAAATTATTTTTATCCGCTATAAAGTCAAGGTTGCTCAAACCTGTCTCTTAAGCTCTATGAGGGATATCGATCAAGTAGTAGAGGACAACATATTAGGAGTGTAACCGTCAGGGAGCACCAACCTTTGGATTATGGGACTTCAATTGGTCCTGAAACAAATGCCGGGAAAAGGAAAAGCCACAATCTAAACAAATAACAGTATATACAGTCCCATGTAATTCAAGTGGATTGCTCCCAGCACGATGATGCAATCTGAACGATAAATATATGAGTTAGTGTTATTAAGATTGTCATGAGCAACTACCAAGTTTCCCAAATAATGGCAAGGGGTAATCAACCAATTACCTGTCAACATTTTGTGTAATCATAAAATCTATTCTGCCGGCCTTTTCAAGAGATGCTAAAGCCACATGAGCTGGACTGTTCTGTGCTGCAATAAACTGTCTCCATCCAGCATAGCTCCTAGCCCAATACCGCCTACGAGTCCGGATGGAACGAACAAATTCCTGGATTAGAAAATACAACCAATTTAGATATTGAAACAAAGATTTCAATGTTACATTATATAGTCCTTGACCGCTTTGATACACTATGATGAAACACTCTAAACGAAAATTTTGTATATGATTAATAACAGATAGCTTGTTGGATAATCATATTTTCTCTCATGGAAAACTTCCAACATTATATATCTGAGTCTTACTAACAAAACAACACTACAGGAGCAAGAAATCATGGCACATGCCTTCAAATCACCTGATGGGTAATTGGTCTAAATCCGGAACTGTAAGCTCCATTTGGGCTGCAAAAAGATAATGAAACACAATTATTGCTACCTAAAGAACACAAGAAAAAAGAATATATTACTGGAAACAAAATAAGCAATAAAAGGATTACAAAAATCAAGTTTGGCATATGATACTGTCTTGATTTCAATTAACTCACAAACACAAATGAAAATTAAAATTCTAAATCCCATACCAGTTTGATTAAACCAAGATATATTTAGTCACAGTCCACAGACGAGAACCATCAAGAAATATACAGAGAGCATATATAATCAATCGCTTCAACAGCAGAGCCAGTTCCACAACAAAGCAACAGCATTTTGAATAGTATGTTGAAGACTTAATTGCATGAGCAGATAAATGAATGTGATAAAGCACATGCGACATGCTCACAAAAGAAATATGGGTAAAATATTTTATCTGAAAGTAGATCATAACCACTTATATCAAATTGAACAACTAAATCAGATGGATAGATTTTTTTTTTTCTTATTGATGGCTGCCGAATACCAAACTGGAGCATTACGTGCTAATAATGTGTGCAAATGGATAACTGAGAATCTCTTGCATAACATTTATGAATGAATGGAAAGGGTAAACACTTAACAGTTAACAATAAGTAATGTGGAGGTCAAGGATCAGAACAACATTGGATCAATCAACAGCCACCAATATGGGGGCAGAGGGTGAGGACCAGTTATAAATGAATAGTGAACTTAAAATAAGTTACAGACATGCTTAAATGTATTGAGTGAAAGCAAGCTAGAAACTTAAATGAAATTGCATGAAGATTTTACTTGCAAAAGAAATACGTATGAAAGTAATGATTGCTTCTATGTTATAGGTATAACTAGGTATTTTATACATTATAAGGTCATTCAAGAAACTCCAGATGGGATAAAACCTTCTATAATCAGGAATTCCACACTCTGTGCTAATTCCAGCTCCAGTCAATACCGTGAGCTTAGCACTGCAAAATAGAAAATCACAAACAAAGATATTTGTGAATAATCTTCACCGAGTATCTTCATGTACAATACACAATTCTAAGATAAAAAACTACGTGCATGGAGTTGCCTAATATATACCTGTTATCAAAGAACTGATACAATCGGTTGATATCTTCAATGCTTGGAGGATCCGCATCAGGAGCCACCTTCTTGTCCCTCAAAACCGTTGGAGGTGGCTTTTCTTCATTCCTATAGGATACCCTAGGAAACGAGATTTGACAAAATGTTTGTACAAAATTTACAGAGCCTCGAAAAGATACAACCCTTCTACTTGTGTTCAACGATTCCCACGCTTTGGAACTTGATTGAACAATATCTATAAGGAACCAAGGTCAAAACACAACACACCAATCATATACACCCAATACTGCATAATGCAAGAAAGCGAGTAAAATTGTTAAAGAAATCACTAAAAAACACCAATTACGCGTGCCTGTCTTAACCATTCCAAGCATTCCCCATGAATTTTTGGAATCCTGAATAGGAAAAGTACCCATTTGGTTACTAAAAACATCATATTGCAACCAATAACAGCTTCAGGAAACCTATTTCAATCACTCAATAAAGTAATACAAGGCCAGTGTCACTCATTTCCCAGTTCCAGTCTTTGAAATGAAACAACACGCAGAATTTTAAGAAAAGAAAATAGGTAGGACTACTTAGACATGTAGAAAAATGGAGTCAATCGCTGCCTTTGGATGACTATAAACTATTCTACCCCGTCCCCACATGTATTCCTCTGATTTCTATAATTCCAACTACCCAAAAGCTTTATATGCATTTTAGGGAGCAAATAATCAACGTGAAACTCCCAAATAATAACAATATCACATACACAGAGAAACAATGGAGACTTACAGGGAATAGAGGCAAACGCCGAAGCATATTCTTAAATTTGATTAAATTCGCCTGAAAATGGACGTTTATGAATTTCTATACATTTGATATGTGGATTTCGTTGTGCGAACATCGGCCTTGCGTAACTGACTTTCCCACCGTTATCATAATTAATTACTGAATATAACAATATAGAGACTTTTCTGATATTAAAAGCAATTTAAACAAGAGATTAATTTATTATGAATAATTAAATTATGTACTAATTTATTATTTTACCAAAAATTACAGACTAAATTATCATTATCCCAATTATTTTAAAAAAATTATCGAATAATATTATTTTATAACCTATACCAATTTATTAAACTATAATTATTAGTATTTTATGTAAGAAATAAAAAATTAAATACAGCTTAGAATAAGATAGCAAGATTATTTTACAATTTGTAGCAATTAATCAGCATAAATTATTTAATAATTTGATAATTTTGAAATAATTTTATTTTATTGATTCTTTAACTCTTAATTTTTAAATCTTAGTACTGACATTTTAGAATTTGGGAGTTTTTGTGTATCTTTTAATGTTTAGAGAATAACAGTTGTTACATTTTTGAAATATAAAGATTAAAATTTATACAATAATGGTATCATACAAACACTTATAATTTTTTTTAATATAAATTAAGATAATAAAATTATATTATTATTTTATATTTAAAAATAATAAAAATATAATAATTACACACATTTATGAAAAATTGAATATATAAAAAGATTACAAAAATAAAAATATGATGGATCAAATTTAACAAAATACCTTTTATAAGACATTTGAAAGAATTTTTTTAATTATTTGTAGTAAATTTTGGATTTTTAAAAATTGTTTTTAAAAGAAAAAAATATATTATATATTATTATATATAATATAATGAAGTTTCACACCAAGAGATGGTGATATAACGGTGACATTTTTGTAATGGCAACGCAAATAAACTTGGCCTTCTCAACCCAAAACTCCTTTATAAAATTCTTTTCTGCAACGAAAAATCTACTCTCAACCTCATTAACTTGCAAACCCAAAACCAACAATGCAGAGAACAAGAAGACAGTGCAGTTATCAGTTTGTCTGAGCAAGAGACAGTTCAGTTTCTCATTTTTTGGTCGTTATCTTAAATGGGAAATCATACCCAGGAATTTCCAAAGCTTTGTTGCCTGAAGAAAAGGAACCTGAGAGGTACACAGATTCCCAGGAGGGCTTCACTTTACTCAGACCCTCTTCTTGGATAAAGGTAATGCATTACATTGTATGTTTGTTTTGTTTTCATTTGATTTGATTTGATTTCGTCATCTCTGTTATGAATTGGGTTCTGGTTATTAGGTGAATAAAGCCGGGGCAACAGCTCTTTTCGAGGATCCAAATAAGGGAAGTAATAATGTTGGAGTTGTGGTGAACTCAGCTCGTCTTACAAACCTAGGAGAATATGGGACTCCTCGTTTTGTTGCAGACAAGCTTCTACAAGCAGAAAAGCGCAAGGTAACTTTGTTTCTGTAAGTGCTATCCTTTTGGGGGCATTTTCTATACGTATTTGATGCTGCTGCTGATTGTTGGACTTGGTTTTCTACTGCTTCAATGCATTAATTGTTTGTTTGATTTGGATAATTCTTGATAGAAGAGCGGAAATAATTTTAGTGGAATTCTGTGTAGTAACTTTAATTTTCATTTTGGAATGAAAATCTCGCTCATTCATCTGCTTGAGGATTTAGTAATTACAGTTTTTTTGCTTCTATATATGCGCTGCTTTAAGAAACTTGAGGACTTTATCAAATAGTTGAGGCTAGATGAACAAAAAGATGGTTGTTGTAGCTGTTCACATCCTGGATTTTGTCTCTGACTTTCTGGAGTCAAGCTACAGGATTCTGATGGTTTTATTTGTGCATATTATTTTGGGTTCGTGATGATGGTTTGATGTGATGTGGAGGTTCTGATGTTATCCCAGTACAATCTTTATATATATATCTTTTAGATGATGAAAATTTGAATGTTGGACCATAGTTAGGATGTTCTCTCAAATGCAAAAGAAATTTTGAATTTTAACTTGACAAATCGAATTTCCTCATTGGAACAAATTCTCTATTAGTCAAGGGAGCTCTTCATATTATCTCAAAAAGTTATCGAATGTGATTCCAATAGATCTTCCTAGTTCAGAAGCTGATTCTGCTAGTTCTCTTTCTAATTATCTGTATGGAATCAATATAGTGGACTTTTTAGCTGAATGGAGCTTCTAATACAAAGGAAACAAGATCTCTAAGAGCTTTTTCCTGGATCCAAAAGAGAGTACTCGGGTTCTCCCAATATCTAAAATGTGTATCATACGTGAATCTAATTGAGTTCATGGTGGTGGAGGAACTGGCTTGGAAAAAGAGGATTCTGTTTGTAAGATATCTAGTGAAACCATTGTTGGAATTGAGGTCTCATTCAAAGAGAAAGATATCAAATATCTGGAGTTTCTGTTTATACATTATATGGATGATCCGATCCGGAAGGATCATGATTGGGAATTGTTTGATTGTCTTTCTCCAAGTAAGAGGCGAAGCATAATCAACTTGAATTCGGGACATCTATTTGACATCTTAGTGAAAGACTGGATTTGTCATCTCATGTTTGCTTTTCGTGAAAACATACCAATTGAAGTGGAGGGTTTCTTCAAACAACAAGGGCTGGGTCAACTATTCAGTCAAATGATATTAATCATCTAGCATGATCAAGAAGTTCTATCATGAAGTTTTGTAATGAATAGTGCAAAAAACTGCAGAAAACAGCTTTGAGTTTTGTGGTAATTCTTGTCATCGGAGTAAAAACTAATGAAGTTTTATTAATAACAGTTTAGTAGCAGAATTTTCTGTTGGTTTCTTATCTTTTTGCGTGATATAGATGAACAGATCAAGATTTATTGGTTACTTTTTTATTCTTGTGATACTGAAACTAAGTCCATTTTAGTAGGATTGCTCATGAAGTATTAAGATGCGGAAAAAGGGTTTCTTCTTCTAGTTAAGTTTCAATGTTCAGAGATGCATATGAGGGTTCATTTCCGTTACATGGTTTCAAGGCTTTAAAGGACAAAGGTAGTATAATTTAAAATTGCTGTGGAATTAGAACAGACTCAAAATTTCGATGTGGTATTCCCACTGTTCCTTTAGATTTGAACTTTCATGTTTGACATTATATCTTGGATCAGTGCTAAATCTTTCATATGTTGTCATGGAAAACATGTATTATTAAGAAGGTATGCTGAAACAGATGAGTTTAGAGATAATAAGTATAGAATTTATCATTTGCAAAAGATGAGAAGTAGGTGAGACTGCCAACATCTGGTGTTATAGTACATATATAAAATGTAAGTCAAGATGGTCTGTCTCCACTTGAGCATGCAATAATATATCAATTTTTTTGGTTTCATGACCAAGCAAATTAGACTTAATCAATCAGCAACAAAACAAAAATGTGGAACACGATATGCCTTTACTTTCTGGTGTGAATGGTCAACCGTGTGGCAAGTGGCAACTGCATAGCTTGCTCATAAGCAACATAAAACAAGAATGCAGGGGAGTAGACGAGGAAACTATAATCCCATTATTGTGGTTGATAGATAACATTACTCACAAACAGGGAGCATGATGATTTTTTCTTGAACAAGTTGTAACCTCAACCATTCTCCATCTAACAGACCAAGATACCATTTTTTAGGGATCAATTGCAAAGCTTCATAATCACACATCACCAGTGCAAACTTTTATTTCCTTTAATAATTATCCTCTTTAGTCCATATCATACCTTTATGTCATTTAAAGGTGATAGGAATCGTATCTTTATTTTATGTAAAGGTGATAGGAATCTCAACACTTCATCACTTCCTGCATATTCATACTGAAAGGAGAATATATTCTTCAATAATTACTAGTTTTATTTCAAGTGGTGCTTAAAGAGAGAATGTTGCATTTGTCAACATCTTGTCTATGTGCACTACTTTTCTGCTTTTGCTAATCCCACCCATCATTGGGTCTATGGGGATATATCAAGGGAGAAACAAATGTTATTGCAGATTCTTTTATGCAGAAATTTCTCTATTTTGGATCATGGGTATGCTTTCAAGTATTATTCTTGTGCAGGAAAGTACAATAGATGCCAAGCTGATTGGAGTAGGAGAGAGATCAGGCCAGCGAGGTCTACAAGTATATGAATTTGAGTACAAAGTTGACAGCAGTAGGGGAGGGATAAAGAGGATCTTTTCAACTGCATTTGTCGCCTCTAGGAAGCTTTACCTACTAAATATCACTTACTCACACAAGCTGGAGAGTCCTCTTGACAACCGTACAAGAATGATGTTGGAAGAAGTCCTCGTTCCTTCGATGCAGCACCCATGACATAATTTTCCAGTCCAATCGTAAAAAATATGTTCGTTTGATCTAGTTGACTTCTGCTTGATTCTTTGAAGCATAAGGTAATGTTATCCACTCATCTAGAGTTTGATTTATATTAGAACCATTTAAGATATAAGCAATGTATTAGTGTTCCACATTGAGAAGAATTATTACTTTCCTATCTAACAAGCTCATTTCCATATTTAGGTGGTGATGTGGTTTGGATGGTAGAGAATTCCCTTTTCGATTCGTTAAGGTAATGTGTTTGCTCCTGGTTTGCTAACAAACACTGAATCAATTTATTCTTTCTGTCAATATGAAATTAGGCAAATGGCCTGGAGAAGGATATAAAGTAGTGGCAGACACATGTTGATTTTAAATTATTGGACTAATTTATGTTTGACAGATAGCTGTTGATATTATTCATAGTCTATGGAGCTTATTCTTTCTCTCCCTCTATAACCCTGCGCCAGCATATTTGTTAGTTGAAATTGAAAGCTCCTCATTAAAGGTTTCGGTTAGCATAATTAGTTTTTGTAATGTTATAATTATTTAATTATACTGGGTAAAGCACATACAGATATCTAAAGCTTGGTTAAATGTACACTTTTCGTATAAACTCAAAATCATTAAAAAAGTTTGTTAGTTTGGATGATTTTTTTTTATTTTTTATTATGATTACATTAATATATTTTAAATCATAAACATTTTGAGGGTTAAATATATTATAGGTAAATTTTAGTGAGTGTCCTTTTCCCTATTAAACTCATGCTTTATGTTTATGGTTGCATATCAAAATAAAGGTATGTGTGCAGTGTAATGGAGATGTTATTTCTAATTTTACTTGTGGTGAAAGTGGAAATAGAATTTTTAGAAGGTCAAAATTGTAACCACTTATTACAACGACTTTTTTGCAGCCTCAAAATTTAACTAACACCCCATAACTTTCCTTTCATCCAAACTACTTGTAGATTTTTAATGATTTTTACTTTAGATGTTTTTGAACTAAAATTTCTAAAATTATCTTTCAAAAGTATATTAATTTTAGAGTAAGGGTCAAGCTTATTTAATACATATTTTTTTATATAAATTTTTATTTATTGAATTGCACAAATTTAAGGGTAATACAATTACTAAGTTGACAGCAACTAATGTTTTAAATCTATGCTTTTAGATTTGTACAATTCAATAGATGAAAATTTTGGGTTAAGGTAGCTTGACCATCAAGAATTTTAAGTTGTGTCTTAATTGAATGTTTAGGGATGATGTGACTTTTATTGATTGAATATTGATAAATAGTTATTTTAAGAATTACATAATTTATCATTTAAAAAAGTGAAAAATGTGCTTCTTTATTTGAGATATAAATCGAAATAATTACTTGAATATCTTAATATTATTGTTAATTTTGACATATATAATATAAAATTAATTTATTGTAAAAAATATAATAATATTACAAATATATATGTCGATATTGAAATTTTCAAGAACTCTGATTATCGAATTTTTGAACTTTTATAGTGATTGGGTCTATTAATTTGTATTTACTAAGAAAAAAGTCAACTGTTCCGCGAAAATTTCAATTTGGGTTTTACTTTGAGTAAAATAAGTATAGAATTTTAAAAGCAATTTGATAATTAAATTAAAAGTTCTTTATTTTTACCTTGTGATTATCACCAATTACAGAAGTTTTTAATAATGGTTAGTTAGTTACCTTTAGTTTCTCAAAAAAATTGTCATGAAAAGTTATTGAGAAAAGTAAGTTAATGGCCGGTTATTTTAGGAGTTATTGCAACTACTATTCACCATCGAAAAGTAATCCTTAAAGTGAGATAGACCTTAAGATTAGCAATTGATTTTTGATTTTTAGCCTAAAGTCAGTTGTCTGGTAGTTAGATTTTGAATTTGACATTTGATGGGAGATGATATTGATTCGAGGTGAGTAATTCTCGTATCGAATTTTGATAATAAATCTCACAATGAAATTAGGGTGAGAACTTCTCATCAAGTTTTAGCTTCGAGTTAAGCCCTTTCTCAATTTTTATATATTTTAGATATATTATTATTGCATAATTTATTTATTTTTTATTTTCATAAAAATATACGCTTATAATAATATTAATACTAATATTTTTAGATAACCACCACAACTTGTTACCGTCCTTTCTTATGAGATACAATGTCCGGGTGTTCACTAATTTTTTTTAATTATTTGTGGATTTATAATAAGTTTATATATATATATATATATATGCATATATTTGACGTGATTTATTTGTAATTTCCTACAAGCATTATCTACCGTTCCTATGTAAAAACAGATTTTTTGGGGTTACACAACACTTTTTTGTTTATATAACTCGTCAATTTGTAATATTACAATATATAACATATAAATTATTTTTAAGTACTATTAATATATAATACAATCATACAAACCGATGTGTTAAAGTTATATTAATATCATATATCTTATATTTTTATGAGGATAAAAAAATTCAAGAAAACCAAAAAAAAAAAAAAAATATTTAACAATATTATAACTATGCCACGTCAATTTTAATTTGTACTAAAATTTATAAAAAGAGTTTATATTTTTAGTATTCTTTATCTTCTTTTATTTTAATAAATTTTAAATTATTTTTTATAAAATTATAGAATGTATGATAATCATATAATACAATCAAATTAATTACTACAAAAAATTGGAGTAAATAATAATAATAATATTATTATTATTATTATTATTATTATTATTATCCTCGTTGTTGCCGTCTTTGTTATTGTTATATAACATGATGTAATATTGCATTTATGACCACTAAAAGTCAAAGGCCAAAACTTTAGCAACATGCATTCTTGAACCCATGGTCTAAACATTCAACGCTTCAACTGTCATATTGAGTAACAATATTTGCCATTGAATAAAATATGGTTTCAAATGGTTGATTAATGGTCAATCAAAGAAAAATCAAAGAAAGCAGCAGCAATCGTGGACTTTCATGCTAATTAAAGAACAAAATATTCAAAATGCATTTATTGGGTCAACGAGTCTCAAGTATCATTTTTGAATCTTTCTTGGTTTTCAAACTGTGTTTATAAATATACATTTGAGACTGATTCAAGTTTCTTCTGCATGAGCTCAAAATATGGGGCAAAACCGGCAGGTTTCGGAGACAACACAGATGAATCAAGAGTTGGATTCTGGAGAAAAACGGCTAAATGAGCTTGGATACAAGCAAGAACTCAGAAGAGAAATGGTAGTTTTCTGCTTTCTGCTTCTGTAATCTGTACTACTTCTTGTCTTTGTTCTGAGTTTTCCCTTTAAATTTTCAATTGTTTGCAGACTCTATTCAAAACTTTGGCTATATCATTTTCAACCATGACTCTTTTCACTGGGATTACTCCTCTGTATGGTTCAAGTCTTCTGTATGCAGGTCCTGCTAGTCTGGTTTGGGGATGGGTGGTTGTTTCATTCTTCACCTGGTTTGTTGGAATTGCCATGGCTGAGATCTGTTCATCTTTCCCAGTTTGTTTCTTTTTGCTTTCTACCCAAATTTTGCGATTTTTTCTTTTTCATATCTTGTTTCAAAACTTTGATGTGAACTAAAATTTTTTTGTTTGTAAACTTAACAGACAACCGGCTCTCTTTACTTCTGGGCTGCACATTTAGCTGGTTCCAAATGGGGTCCATTTGCGTCATGGTGCTGTGCTTGGCTTGAAACCATTGGCCTCGTTGCTGGAATAGGCACTCAGGTATTCACTTTTAATATAAAGTTTGATAGTTTTTTATGGGTTAAATATCGTTTGCCCCCACTTTTAACCTAATGTTTTGATACTCCAACATTCCTTAAAAGTACCAACACTCACTCTGTGACGAAGGATTTTGTTCAATTAAGTTTATAATATCATGAGGATGTTTATACTTTCGAAAAACAAGGGGTATTTAAATATTGGGCCAAAAATAGGAATGAAACGTTCATTTACTTGGTTTTTACTTCTGGAAATGGCATCACAATGTTGAAAACATTTCCTCTTGGTTTGGAAGGCATATGCAGGATCACAAACACTTCAAAGTATCATTTTACTCTGCACTGGAACAAACAAAGATGGAGGATATTTTGCTCCAAAGTGGTTATTTTTGCTCATGTATATTGGTCTCACTATTATTTGGGCAGTTCTC
This sequence comes from Trichilia hirta, assembly GCA_035221805.1. NCBI lineage: Eukaryota > Viridiplantae > Streptophyta > Magnoliopsida > Sapindales > Meliaceae > Trichilia > Trichilia hirta. Next base: position 386,307 of record JAWDEX010000019.1, on the reverse strand, counting down.
AACACCTTTGCATTAGAAGTAATTGCCTTGATTGACATTATTTCAATATGGTGGCAGGTAAAAATACAGTTTTGCTTTCCAATCTTAGTCCATTCTGCAATATGAAGTAAAACATTATTTCTTTATCTGGATTTTTAATATGAATTTGAGAAAAAGCTTAGTTATGCGCAGAAACAAATGAGAAAATTTTGACTTTGACAGATTGTTGGAGGATTAGTTATTGTGATAATGCTTCCCTTAGTTGCAACGACTACAAAATCAGCTTCATACGTTTTTTCACATTTCGAAATGTCATCCGAATCAACTGGAATATCAAGCAAACCATATGCAGTCATTCTATCTTTTCTTGTTAGCCAGTATTCACTTTATGGATATGATGCCGCAGCACATTTAACTGAAGAAACTAAAGGTGCAGATAAGAATGGTCCTATTGCTATTCTGTCTAGCATTGGTATCATCTCTGTATTTGGTTGGGCTTATATCTTGGCTCTTACTTTCAGCATTCAAGTATGCTTCTCTAGTGTTAATTGTATAGATTTTTCTTGAAATTCTTTAGTGTATTGTACATGATATGTGATATTGCAACTCTGTTGACAGGATTTTAGCTACCTTTATGATCCATCCAATGAGACTGCAGGCGCATTCGTTCCAGCTCAAATCCTCTATGATGCATTCCATGGGAGGTATCATAATTCTACTGGAGCAATTATCTTACTGTTTGTCATATGGGGTTCATTCTTCTTTGGTGGCCTTTCAATCACTACAAGTGCAGCCAGAGTTGTAAGTTGCTTTCTTGCCCTTTACGTTACCGCTTTGCTGTTCTCCAATATCTACTCTTCTTTGAATGCAATCATCTTCAGAAAAATTGAATGAATCTGTGTCCATATGACTTGCGTTGATCAGGTTTATGCTTTATCAAGAGATAAAGGAATCCCATTTTCGTCGATATGGAGACAAGTACACCCAAAGCATAAAGTTCCATCAAATGCAGTGTGGCTCTGTGCAGCAATCTGCATTATTCTTGGACTCCCAATATTGAAAGTGAATGTGGTTTTCACTGCTATAACTTCCATCTGCACAATTGGTTGGGTTGGTGGATATGCAGTTCCGATCTTTGCTAGAATGGTGATGGCTGAGAAGAACTTTAAAGCTGGTCCATTTTATTTAGGTAAAGCTAGCAGACCAATTTGCTTGATTGCCTTTTTATGGATTTGCTATACATGTTCAGTCTTTCTTTTGCCCACCTTTTACCCTATTTCTTGGGACACTTTCAACTATGCACCAGTAGCTTTGGGAGTTGGTTTGGGTTTGATAATGATTTGGTGGGTTTTGGATGCAAGAAAATGGTTCAAAGGTCCTGTTAGGAACATCGACAATGAGAACGGGAAGGTTTAAATTTCATCCAAATCTAAATATTCATGTACACGTTACCAATTTCAGTGCAATTCTTAGTTTATGGAAGGGTGTATTTTTGTCAGTAGCTAATCCATTCAGCTTTTTCCTTGTAAAAAGTTTTGGTCATAAATCACTTATGATGTGAATTGCATTTTGGTCATAAATCACTTATGATGTGAATTGCATACTATGCAACTATTTACCCACTTAATCGGTTTGTTGAATGTTGTGATGATTGTGGTTTAAAATTAAAGATAAGAAAGTGTTTAGTAACAATAACTTTAAATACAACTAATATATTTTTAGAAAAAAGATTTGATATTTACAAATTTTATCCCGCAGTAGCTAAAGCTTAAAAGCAACCACCACACCAAATGCACTGTTTTAAAATAACTAATCCATATTTTCCTAAAAGCATGAATTTAGTCAACCTAGTGATTGTTTTTAAATGTTCTTTAGAGGTCATTTTCATTTTCACACAATAAGCTTTACTGAATTCATATTCACATTTTACATTAATAAAATATAACTTTGGGCTGAACTTTGGTGCTTTGTTGGAAGCACTCATTGCATGCATCTGTTTGGAGGATGATTACCCAAGTTGCTGCTAGCACCTGGCTGCATTTATTGTCTTGAAATTATATTATAAATCTTGATGATAAGCAATCATTATTCTAGAATACAAAATCCTATGGAAAAATTTCACTATCCGATCAAAAGTTGGGAAAGTAACAGGGAATTACAGTAACTGTAGTCTCAAAAATCTCCGTGAAACATAGCTTGAGTTTCTTGCCAAAATATCATTAGTGACCTGCTTGGATCCATTTGGTATTGTGATGTAGTGATTTTTATCATTAAGCTTCTTTACATCAAGAACTTTACAGAAATTCTCCCAACATAAATTACATTTTCAACATCAAAAATTTGGGTTGTAAATGTTTGGTAATTAACCGGACACCTATGCAAAAAGTATTCAAAAAGCATCTCTAGTAATCTTCAGAAAATAAGAATTAATTTGCTTGCATATGGGTTGATAAATCAACTTTATCAATTGATAAAGGAATTCCATTTTCATCAATATGGAGGCAAGTGCACCCAGAGCTTATAGCTCTATCAAATTCAGTGTAGCTCTATGCAGCAATCTGTATTATTGTTGGACTTCTATTATCAAAAGTCATCGCAGTGAAGACTGCATAACTTCAATTTACACAATTGAGGGGGTTGGCGGACATGCAGTTCCAATCTTAGCAAGAATGGTAATGGTTGACAAGAACTTTAAAGCTTACCCATTTTATTTAGGCAAAGCTAGCAGACCATTTTGCTTGCCTGCCTTGTTATGGCTTTGTTATCACTTTCAACTATGCATCTGTGACTTTGGGTTTGATAATGCATTGGCAGCTGATGGGTGCAAGGAATATTGATTGTAACAGCTCGGACTAAGATCAAGCAAACATTGTGGGTTTGTTTTTTTATTTTATAATTCAAAACAAATCTATTCTGCAAAGCGAGTTCGGAACTTGTATCTTAATCCATATTCTCACTTATTAAAAATATGAATGTGACATTAATATTAAAAATATTAAGATATAAATTCCAACCCAATCTAAAAATTAAAAAGTATTTATTATAGTCCGTAACTTGAGGACAATTCATAATTATAGAAAGGTATATTTTTGTCAGTAGGTGAACATGACCCACAGCTTTTTCCCTGTAGGAAGGTTCATGCATAAGGTTCTCTCCTTTCATATAATGTGAATAGCTGTCTACCCCAAAGCAGCCAGCTGCAACTAGCACACATTGAATATCCTAAACAACTAGTCAACCATCCACTTAACATAATCTTAGCTATTCCTCCAACTTTGCCGAAAGGCATAGATATTTTCATAAACTTCTCCTGAGAATGTGTCAATTTAAGAAAAAGTCTAGAAAATGAATCAAAAACTTTCCTTGTTATTAGTAAAAATTCAGTCGATTGTTACCATGGAAAGGATTCGCATAAATTAACAGTAATTTTTACTTTTAAATATTTCTAAATTGTGAAATAATTTTATATAACTCCTTGACATTTGGAAAATCATTAATTTAAGAGAATCTTTGTATAAATAACTTTAAAACTTCTAATGAATTTTTATTTACTATCACTATTGCTCGTAATTATTTAGGTATCCTTTTAGCTTCTTCTTATTATTATTAAATAAAAAATACTTTTTTAGGCAGACTAATGTTTTTAACCAAAATATAATTTATGGAGATTTTTTTATTTGTATCTCTAACATGAAAAATAAAATAAAATCACTACTAACAAAGATATATGAGACATAAGTATTAAAATTTATATTTTAAAAATTATTTAAATAAAAAAGTGATTAGAAAAATAATAAATTAGTACTCAAATAATATATTCAAATTATTTGATTTATTTGAAAAAAATAAATTTGATGAAATAAAAGAAAAAAATGACAATACGCATTTTATTAAATGATTTATTGGGAAGGTTAAAGTGAAAGAATATCAAAAATATTTTTAAAAAATAAAATTTGGATGATAAAAATAAAAAAAAAATAGTGAATGAATGTAGTGAATTAACTTTTTTATAAAATAATAAAATTTACGAATTAACCATTAAAATATGTTATGTTATTATCTTAATTTTAATAGAAAAGAAAGACATGTGATAAGAATAAAGAATCTGTAATTATAATTTTAACATAACAATAGAGTATGAGATAAAATAAAAAAAAATTGAGTTTAAGATGAAATAAATAAAATATAGTAAAATTAAAATTAAAATATTGATTATAATATTCTAAAAACAAATATATTTATAAGAACTTATTTAAGTTGATTAAAATTAAATTGTATTTAAAATATTTAAAACTAGTATAAATAAATATAATTTTAAGGACTTGATCATAAGTTAACTTAAGTTTGTCTGTTCTCCATAAATTAAAATTTAAGTTAAGGGCATTTATATCTTTTCAAAAGATAAGTGTCAATCAACAATTGATTAAGGGGATGATTCCGATGGTTTTCCCAAACTATCCTTTAAACTGATGCATTCTCAAATACAGTCAAACTAGTAATATTGGTGCCTTAATTGGACTTTCTTTCCCCTTTATCTTGAATCAATCTTTTCACACAATAAGCTTTACTTAATCCAGATTCACATTTTAGCAACGGTTGGGTGAATATTGGTGCCTACGTGTTAGCAGCGATTGCATACATCTTATTTTATTGCTGGCTTCTATTTGAACTCATTTTATAATTAATATTTAAGATTTTAGCTTTTATCTTACAGTAGCTGTACCACACGACATCTGGATCGCAAACATGTCATGAATAGAGAAGTTATGCATCTACAATTCTATGTACCAAAGTTGCTAGCATTCATTGTTTTTGAAAAAATATGTTACAAAGCCTGATAAATAAGCAACCATTATTCCTGAATACAAAATCTTAGGGAATCTAATTCACCATCCGATCGACTAAAGCTGGAAAAGTTACGGGGAATTGTATTAATTGTGATCTCAATTTTCTGAGTTCTTCCACCCACAATATATAGCTTGAATTTCTTGCTAAAACATCTTTAGATACCTGCTTACTCTCCACCAGTTTCTCAGCATACTTTTCGAACTCAATGATTTTCTTCCACAACAAATCGATCCTCCTTTTATCACTCTCACTTCTAACGTTATCTAAACACTCTCTTGCTTCTTCTAACTTTGCCCAAAAACAAGAATCTTGAGTCAAGCTAGCCAATCTGCTCCTTTTGTAGTTTTCTTCCTCATTAACCCTCCTCTCTTCCCACCATCTGTCAAAAATCTTATACCTCCTTTCTCTTCCATGCTTTATATAATGACCCTTACGTCGATGCTCCCCAGCTCGATAATATTCAGCAATGTCCAATGGTTCAAAAAGAAGCTTATAGAATTGAGAAGCGTTCACCCACTTTTCCCTTCTGAGGAAATCATGTGGAAATTGATTGTTCTCTAACATGTTTATTACGCCATCCCAGAACAGACCAAGCTTGATCCTATTCATATTTACTTGTGAGGCACGTTTCGATGCTCCCCTTAGCTTGAAGGAGTCGTAGTACCCCATTTGTTCATCAGCATCTTCGCAACATACCTTGTACCATTCTACTTGAGCTCTGTAGGGAGTGATCATCGACAATTTAATGGCTAGATTAGCCGCATTAAGGGTTGGTGTGCGCACCATTCTTCTTGCAATCTCCAAGCATTGTCTGGCTGGTCTTGCAATCGGATCCTATTTATTGAAATCATTATAAAGAACTCGAATATCAGATTAAGGTCATCATGTTATAAATTTGACACACACTTAGATGGAAGGTATTTTACCTGGGCAGCTATGCCAGAAGACTGCAAAGCCAATGCAACTCCAGTTTCGTAGCATGATTCGGGAAGATCTCCCTCCGTAGAGTTTCTTTGGTGTAAGAACTGCAGAGAGATTCTCCGAATATAATCGCCGTATTTGCCATGATCTTCCATGCTAGAAATTGGCGAACCCATTGTAAGCATCAAATGCATCATCTTAATAACAGCAGTCGCATTATCCATGCAAATAGCCCCTACTTCGGAGCAGAAAAAATAGCTACCAAATGGCCAAAATAGAGTACTTCTAGCTGAACCTTCTTCTTCAGATTTAGCAATCACTTCCAAGAAAGCCAATACCAATCGGAAAATTTCAGTTTTTGCGTGATCGTTATGCGATTGAAGGAATTGCATTTGAGGAATGAGTTGAACTGGTGGAACAAAGAGAAGTCTCGGCATAATATCATACTTGGAAACAACATGACAAAAGCTACCATCCCATTTCTCTCTGAGAATTGCTCGAGAAAGGGACTCGTTTCCTAGTAACGGTGACCCGAAAGTGATGCAGAGAACTGAGGACGAAGAAGAGATTGATTTCTGGAGGTTAGAGAGGAGCCAAAGAGTTGCAAGAGATGCTGTTGTTCCTCTTATAGAATGGCCTGTGATAACTAAGGACTTGCATTTCTGTGTTAAGGCAAACATCTGCAAACACATATATGTAAATTTTCAATATTCTTCTTCTGATGTATTTGAAATTCTATAGGCAACTATTAGAATGATCAACTCATACTATTCGAAAAATGAAAAAAATAAAAATAAATTAACATTAATAAATTATTGAATGACAAAATCAGTGCCACAGATTCGTTTCCATTCCTATTGCTTGATTTGAAAAAGGGTTGTTAAAAAAGGTCATTTCCTAATCTTTGTGGGACAGATTTATATGTAAGATCAAGATGCCTAAATAAATCTGAAAATGAACTTCCACTTAAGTTGAAAAGAAAACCAAAATTTCATCATCAAAGATGAATAAGCACAATTTGGAAAAACAACTTTTACTAAAAACGGAGAAGACAGATCCAAAAGTTTGACCCCCAAAACAAATTATTGTACAAAATATGAAAATTTAGGTCAACGTTTTGTGCAGTCCAGCTGACTGAAGACAAATCATTAATTTGGAGTCTTCTCCCCGTAACAATGAACTTGGATTGTTCAGAGAAAAAAAATAATTATCCTACTGTTTCTTTGATTGAGAGATTTCTAACTTCTTTTCTTTTCTTTTACAGAGAGAGATTTTTTTAAAATTTCCCTATTATCCTAATTATTAAAATTAATATAATTTTAGTCCCCGAGGTTTGCAAACATTTTGTCCCTATAATATAGGGGGTAATGTTTTTATCCCTATAATACAATATAACCTAAAGATATTATATAAAATTTGATAATATTTCACTTGGACCAAAAAAATGCAAAAATAGATATTTACCTTCTTTTCTTAATAAAATTATCCCCTGCAATTACTTTATATTTTTATTATTAATAATAAAATTAAAAATAATTATTAATTTATTCTCTATTATTAAATATATATTTAATAACAATTTATAAACAAAAAATTTAATTATATATTTAGTAATTAAAATTTGTATAATTCGTAAAGTTAATTGACAATATATTTTAAAAAGAGAGATAAATTAAGTGTTTGTTTTACAATTTTGCTTTTTGAGTGAAATATTATTAATTTTTGAGGAGGCAAGTGATAATAATTTTAATCTAAAAATTTTATTACAAATTGATTGTTTTACAATCTATAGAATTCTTATTTTCGTTATGGTGAGGAATATGCAATTTTTTGCTTATTTTTTCCAAATAACTGGAATTTTTCCTTTAAGAAGGAGGGAAGCAAGATAAAAGAAAAATAAATAAATAAATAAATAAATAATCTATTATTATTTATACTTCTAGGATATGGGATAATAACATTTTAGTTCCTAAAATCTTACATATTTTCATACGATTAGATAGTTTTTCAATTTATCTCTAGTAGGTCCTCATTTATAAAAATCTTTTTTAACATTATAATTTATTGATATTAAATCGAATATTTAATAATTTTTTTTATAAATATTACTATATTAATATATGAGAGTTGACACTCAAATTTATGCCATACGGTTTACTATTAATAATACAATGAATTTACTGAGAAGACTCCTTTTAAAGTACCAATTTAATGCCAGCAAAAACACTATATCTCCATGTATGAAAACATAAACAATATGGACCCGTATGTAATTACCCCAAAATTGAATTATTTAGAAGAATTGACAACGGAAACTCTAATCATCCCCAGGATGCAAAAGCAAAATAAAAATAAAAATAAAAAATTTCAATAAATTAAAACTTAGTTTAGAATCTAACCTGGTTTTGAAAATTTGGTCCATAGATTGATAAGAACAGATGCAAGAATCCCTCATGCACCATGATTGGATCCTCTCCTTCACTGATCTGTCTATACAAAGGTGTAAAAAGCTGATGATGATCCGTTTTTTCATCCAAACCCACCAAATTCCCACGAAAAAAATCTGCTTCTGAAATCATTCCCATGTTTGAAAAAGCAACAAAACCAATCCTTCCAATCTCTTCCATTAAAAAATTCTGGTTGGGGATTGAATTTGCAAGATTGCAGAGTCTCCATGAGTCGGATAGCAATGTAGTAGAGGCAAGAAAATTAGCTAGCATCTCACTGGTTTCGAACCTTGTAGAAAATTTATAAAAAAAGGGTGAGAAATTTCTGAATTTATATTGGAAAGAAAAGTAATAATGAAAGAGGAGTCACACTTACGATGAAGCTTCGGGTTCCATGGTTGATCTTTCTTTCTTTCTTTCTTTCTTTCTTTATGCTTTTCGCTAGAGTGGAGATATTTAAATGCCAAGAATTGGTAACTTTGAATAGCGTTGTTGAAATTCATGTATTGAGAGAATGAGTGGCTGATGGGATTTATATGGCGTTTTCAAAAATGGGGTCAATCAAATTGTGTTAAATGAGTCATGCAATGACGACATCCGAATTTCCGTACATCCATAATTTTTTTTTTTTAATTATTTTTTTCTCAAATTTTTAATAAAATAACTTCCACTAAGCTGTCTTAATTAGAACGGACGGACCAATAAATATAAATATAAGACCAACTGCATATATAACCCTCATATCGACTGATTGGTTTGTCTAATGAGTCATACAATTATACATATAAATACAGCATATATCTCTTAACCCTTTTGTAAATCTTTTTTGTTAAATTTTTAAGAATAAGACTTACATTAGTTTGTCCTACTTAAACCAATAACGCATACGAGTAGATGATATTGGCCAAGTATTTAAATTAGTATTGACTAATTAAATGAATTATGCAATGACACGTATCAATGTAATATACGTCTCTTAACTTTTTGTCTTATATAAGACGGATAGTTTTAATTAACTTTTAATTATTTTATTATAGTACTTAATTTTTTATTTTTTTTATAATTTTTACTCCTTTATTAAATTTTTAATTTTTACTTTATAAAAAATATAAAACAAAAAATTTAAAATATAAAAAAGAAAGAGTTGGAAAAAAAGTTAAAATTGAGAATGACCCAAATTTCTAAATTTTTGGTCTCTTTTCTAAATGGGGTCGATTAAAATGTGATAGATAGCAATGTTGCCGTTTTAAATGTGCTAGTGTTACCAATTGATTATGGTAAATTGTTACTAAATATAGATTTTTATCATTGGACAAAACCTTTTATTTATATTTATGTAAAATTTAAGCAAGTAAAAAATGGGATGAAATTAGGATCTCCAACATGTTCATATATATAAAAGGTAGAAATTTATTTTTTATTATATACTAATTATTAATTCTATACATACATATGTCAAATAAAAAATTAGATTCTAATCTTACCAATATTTAAGTCACCAATATATAAAGAGAGGGTTGAATTTTTTATTTGATTTTAGACAAAAATTTTATTAATTAATTTATATCATTTAATAATAATAGACATAATTAATAATTTATTAGTATTAAATGTAATTTTTAAGTTAAAAAAAAAAATTCATCTATCTGTTTATAATTTTTTATGTTTACATATAAAGATGTAATTTCTTTTAGGTGCGAATACATAGGCTTTTATAAGAATTTTACAATTAAATGGGACTCAGGTTATTATACATTGATATATTAATACATTTTAATTTATTATTTTACGAAATTTTAAGAGACACATCAATAGATTAATATATTATAAATAAGAATTTTTGCTAAACAGTTCCCTCAAAACACTAGTTAAAAATTTTATATTTATTATTTATAATAATTTTTATATTTAATATAATAATTAATGAATATTTTTTATATGATAAAAATTATAATTTTTTTAAATATTAAGTGTTTTAAAAATACTGTTTAACAAAATTCTATAAACAATCCCAGTTAAAAATGCTTGGACAAGAATAATAAATATAATCTCTTAAAATGTCAATCCGTCTTTTTAACAAAAGATCTAGAAAAAGTAATAATCTAATCCTTATCCAGAATATATATATATATATATGTGAATGAAGATTTATTGGGTTGTTAAAATCATAACATGTAATTAATAATAATGTTATATAAGGTATAGAATAAACAAATAAAAAAAAAAACAATTTCGTACATAGCATTAGATAATTTCTTTTAAGATGATTAATTATAATTTTGTAACTTTACCTTTGTTTTTATTAAAGGTATTTAGAATTCAATTTAATTCTACTGTTTTTTATAATATTTTGTGGATAAGTGAAACGAATTAAATTATAAAATTTAAAATTCACTTAGAGTAAACAAAATTATGAATTTATATTGTATATTAAATTTTTAAAAAAATAACTAACATATTTATTTAAAATTTAATGAAATTAGATGTTATTTTTCTTTATTATTTTTACTAATCTAAATAAAATAGTTATTAAAACTAAATATTCTTTTGTTTAAATTCAGTCGGATCAAATTTATAATTTTTTTTTTCATTGGATCAAATTATTATCATAAGATGAAATAAATTAATTTGGAAAAAAAACAAACTGCAATCTATCACGACCTAAATTTGGTAAAATTTGCCGAATTTGATCCAGGAAGTTACTAAAAAAATTAACTATATATAAAATTAGATAGCAATAGCTTCAACAATAATATAAAAATCTAAATTTTTATATAAATTAATATGATAAAATTATATCATTGCAATATATTCATATAATATATGTTTTTAGTTCTGAAAAAAAATATAAAGCTCGCACTGATAATATAATAAGAACATTACATTAATTTTTATGAATAAATTTGTACACATTATATTATCTTTTTCTTTTTCTTTTTTTTAAAAAAAAAAACAAAAAACTAGACATTATATTACTCTTAGTTTGTATGGTGAATTTGTCATTCTATTGAAGCATGGGAGGGGAAATGACAAAAGAGGAAGGTCCCACTAAACAAAGTGTAGTCTTTATTGAATACTAGGACCAACTGAATGATAATTTAGGGTTCAATTAATTGTCGGTCTTTTTGCTATTTTTGACTTTAATTTCCGTCAATATCAATTTTAGGGCAAAGCTATGCTGTATTTAATTATACGTACAACACCTTGCAATCGCATCTGGAACTTATTATCAATCAATCGATTACAACTTTATATCTAATTTATTGTATAATTCAGCATAAATTAATTATTGACAAATTAATAAATATACAAATATTAATTCTTCCGTCATAATTTAAGATTTTTTTATAAATTTAATAAACTACAAAATTATAATAAAATAATTTACATTCAGTTATATGTACAACTTTATCAATTTTTTTTATAATTTATAATTTTTATTGTATTTTTATATATTTATATAAAATGAGTATTATAATAAAAAATTATAAAAATATACGGTATAGCTAAATATACAATAGCATAACTTTTAATTTTAATATTCATTTATGTCGCTATCACTTTTCAATTTATAATTTTATTCCAATTATATATTTACATAACAAGATTGCGTTCAAAACGGGGCATCATCTGTTCCACGTGGTCTGAATATGATCCACAAAATTTATTATATTATTTTATTATATAATATACAAAATTGTAATTAAAATTAAGGAAAAACAAATACACATTTTTAAAATTTAATCAAATATACATTTTAATCCGCTAATTTTATTTTTTTCCAAATTCAGTTACTAAACTAATGAATTGGAATTTTTATAAATATTCTTACTAATAAAATTTTTAACTAATGAATTATAAATTTATAAATTTTTTTGTTTAAATTACAAATATATTTGAAAATCCAAATTAAATATTTGTTATTTTCGTTAATTGCTACTATAATTCATATGTATATATTTTTCTTTAATTACAATTAATGTATAATTTATAAAGTTGTTCAAACGCTACTTACACCATTAACAAGTCAAATGAAATTTAAAGAATTCCCATGGGTCAACTCTTAGACTAATATGACCAAACATTAGATACTACTATGCTACCTAAGTCATAGACATTATTTAGAATAAAATTTTAATTCAATTATAAGTATAAATTATGGTTTAACTCTTTTTTGAAATGACATAGAAGTCAAAGTTTTATTGGAAGGCTACATATTAGCCTTATTAAATATATATTCATATTGCAAGTGCAAGATTATTATATTATTATTATCATTGTTAGAACATTTATCAAATATTTTAGATAATTTTAATTTTTTGATAAAGGGTCAAGTCTACACACACACATACCGTGTCTGGTTGATGGGTAATTGTAAATTTGAGAAAAACATAAGTAGGGCAAGTGTTTTATTTTATTTAACTTTATTTATATGTTTATTCAATAAATTTTAATCAAGCATCCATTTATTTATATTCAAATTGAACAATTTTTTTACTTTTTCTTTTATTAATATTATCATAACATTGTTCAAATTACGTAATTTTAATTTTTTTTTGCTAAAAAGTATCCTCCATTCATTTGATGGGTAATTGTTGACTTTGGAACATTTCAAAATCCAATCAAAAAGTGGCAGGCAAACTCATTGTCATTATTTTTTTGGAATACACATAATTCGTTCATATCACCTGCATGATAAGGCATCAATAGCATCAGTAGTAAAAGGAAAAATTCAGATAAAATTTTACTCAAATTTCTATTGGGTGAAAATATTGTATTGCACATTTCATATTAAATTGCTGTTAAAAAAAAAAAAAAAAAAGATTCTATAACCACTTTGCAGGAAATGTTCTTTCAATAGGAAAAGGAAAAATACGTAAGAGGAAGATCAATCCCTAGAATCCCAAAAATGTTAACCGAGCCCAAAATAAATTTAAAAAAATTGAAAGGCTGCTAAGAGCCATACTTGTGATGGCAAGTCAACTCAACTTGTTCATAACTCAAGAATATTATTTTCAACCTCTAAGGATATATAATGAAACAAATGAAACATAGTTTGATGAACTAAAATGTATAAATATATTAAATCATGTTATATTAATTGAATGCCATCAAAGTCAGTACAATTATCATGTTCTTCGGCTTGGATGGTGTAAGGAATACAAATTAATATAACAGTATTATATAATTGTCACATATCATATATCTCTCCCAAACTAGGATAAAATTTACAGAATAAAAGAAAGACACACGTGGCAATTATATTGCACTACCATATTAATTTATTATTGTCCGTCCTATCTACCAATCTTTGACACGACTTTCTGGTATTGTGCAATGTCAATCAAATTTTTGTCAGCCTAACAGGACAAATGATCATAAATTACCTAATTGCAAAGAAAATCTGGAGAAAAAAACAAATCACAAACATCATCCCATAGGGCCTTATTCAATCTCTTGGCATATTATTCAGACACAAAATAATGGATGTAAGGTAATAACCTCCAAGACAAGAAATGGTACTCAAAATTTCCTCAAACACAAAACAAACCACTCGTAAAATTGTTTTAATAATACTTGCAATCCCGTAAACCAGCTAAAGATTTTGATAACAATGATTCTTTTGTTCTCTTCTTCACATTTATCATGGTGCTCACTCGAAAACAAATTTTTACGAATAGGGGAGGAAGACAATAGATGGACAAGCAGCAGTATCATCTCGTATGTTTGAAATGTAACATTAAAGAAAAAATGGTAATGGATTATACCGAGAAATTCACATAAAATCGTAGTCGTCAAGCGCATCATAAGCAGCATTAACCACCAAATCATCATCGGGCCTATCAACATGTAGCTGCTTTTTCTTCCCACCTGCATGACAGAGAGCAGAACAACAATTCAAGAACCGATTTGTTAGCTTAATTATGACCTACTGGCTCAAGAGTAAAGCCACCAGTAGGTTCAGGCTGATATTAAGTAATAAGATTAAGGTTCTATTTGCTATTGTGGTGGGTTGGTAGCCCACAGCTGCTATGGGATGAAAGTTCTAAATGCAAAGGAAAAAATATGAGTTCTACTAGAAGTTAGCGTTACCAAACAACTTTTTAACTTTGTTTTCCAAGCACAGCAAAATCACCACAATACCAAACCAATGCTCAATGTAAAAGAAAAGGCCATTCATCAGGCTGATCCAGAATTCAGAAACAATGTTCATTTAACCATTACATAACAGCAAACAACCAAATAAAAATTAAAAAAAAAAAAAATTTGTTTACCTGTCTTCTTTTTACCGGCAGCTGCTTCTTTCTCTGCTTTCAGTTTTTCATTTGCAATTGCTGTGATTGAAGATGCAACATCTTTTGCATCTGCGGCTTTCAAAGAACTCATTGACAATCTCATTACTGCCTTCAGCAGACCTATATAGTGAAAGCTTTTCTGCATAGAATAAACTTTGCAAATCAGAACACAACAAGACTTTGGTCAAGACCACAAAGATAAAAAATATATGAAGGATAATTACACACACCTCATACAGCTGAAGTTTATGAGAAATTAACTCAGCATACTCCATAAAGTCATTTTCGGACTTGGGAATAAAATTATCAAGGGTCTTGTCATCACCGCTCTTCGCAAATAATTCTTTGGTTGACTTGTAATCTGCTTCTTCCACTAGCCTATCATTATAGGTAAGTTTTTGTAAGAACCCCTTGCATAAGCAGAAGACAAGCCAAATATAAGATATATATAGGCCAATTTATCTCACATGTTTTTAGAAAATGAAAGAGGTAGTTAACCAAATGTTAAGTACTATGAATAAATACTAAGATACAAACTCTGTCTACAAAATAAGATGGCACAAAAGAATTGGTAAATAAAAGCATAAAAGTTAATAAAAACAATCACATAATAAGACCACATCAATTTGTATGAAATAGTTCACATTACTATTAGTCACACCCATTCACTACCCCAGGAGACAACAACAAACTTCACTGTCCCAGGATATTGCAGAACCAGAACTTACCTTGCTAAATTATCATGAGTCTGAATGTGTGTGTGTGTTCTATGACTATTCCCAGAATTAAAACACCAGGAAAAACGCTTACAGAACAGCAAATTTTATACATTCCAAACTCACGTTCTATTTCACAGCAATACATGTTACACGGATACGATAATCCTTCTATGCCAATGAAAACAATTAATAACAAACTAAAGCTTCTCATCAAACAGACAGAAAAGGAACACAAGTTATAAATACCATTTAAGAAACGTATTTCAAGTGGGTCAGTTGTACTAACTAAATTATTTGATGACAACATTTTTTATACATAAACAAATCATTCAGAAAAGGACTAGTGAGCATGAGGAACATGTTCCAAGTTACGAATAAGAAGGAAAGACAATGAAAGATCCAATTTTCAAGATATAACTTTACATACAGTATGTATTATGTAATATAAATTAATGTTTCCAGAAAGCCAAGAAAAGTATTTCAGCTTATTAGAGATGGAGACTTACCCTAATTGGCAGGAACTGATAACATTGAATAATTTTCTTTTCCTTTCAAACTATTTATCACACCATATTAGAAATTGTCAAGTATTATAAATTCTATGCTCACGCATCAATATTTACCAGAAATGAAAACATTAAACTTCTACCTTTGCTGGCGAAGTTTCTCAGCTAGGGGATCTAATGCCTGTTCCTTCTCCACCTCAGCAGTTTTCCCTTTATTTACAGGAGCTTTTGAAGCAGGTTTACTTGCAACCTTTTGAGGAGGTTGCACTGGAGGTGCCTGATCCAATTGCAAATGAAATACTAACTAATTACAAAGAAAGAGGACCAGCACAATGATTACAGTCACACAGGGCATACTGAATGAAATAAATTCATAATTAGATATCAATATCAACATTTTTTTGGAATTATAGAAAACAAATAGATAACAATATTAGCGTTTGATTTTATAATTATGCATTTGAGCAGTTCATCACCACAAGCAGTTTTATATTCATTAGTTGAGACATAACTGAATCATCTATTTGCTGGAAAAAAAAAATTTCACTAATTCTTATGTGCAGCTACATTCTTATTCTTTAAAGGAAGACAGTTATATTGAAGGAGCAGAAAATGTTATGGGAATCAACGAACATCATATCCATGCACTAAATATGTTTGCTAAGCATTCGAACAATAATACAGTAAATATCTAGTAATTTTTCAATATTAAGCAGTTGGTCCTAAATTTTGGCAATTTACCGGGCACCTACCAAGTAGTATGAAGCAAGCATCCTTGGAGAAGTATCATGGCATGTGAAATAAAATATATGCACCCAAGAAATAAAATAACGGCCATCTTTAGGTGGCTGGTTCAGACTTTTTGAGCTGCAGCAAAATTATTACATGGATATATAATTTCACAGTACTATCTGAACATAAATTAATGATATATCAAATGGTAGGTGCAAATAGATGTTAAGATATTGGATAGAGCTAGCTCTTGTACTACTTGATTTCTGTTTAAAATTACGATTACTGTGGAGATGTGTTCAGTTTGTACCTCATAATGTCAATTTTTCAGGTGCATAAATTTCATTTCACATATGATACTTTTCCAAGGAGGCTTTACTTGTATTTTTCTCTATTTACTATATATACTTCTTGGTTGGTGTTCAGTTAATTGCCCAAAATTTAGGAACATCTTATTAACATTGAAAAAAATACTAGATACTTCGTGTATTGTTGTTTCATGTGCATATCAAACATATTTAGTGTATCAATATGATTTTCTATGATTCCCATAACACTTGATGCTCCTATATAATTCTCTTCCAATAAAGAATTAGAACTTAGTTGCATGTGAGAATTATATGGAAATAGGAATATGCTAGTGATTAAGGTTATGCAAACAAGATCAACTTAAATTATAATCATACCAGAGCAGGTTCATCTTCATCCTCCCATGATTCCTTCACATCGCTTTCATCCACATCTTCATCCTCCCATTGGCTTTTAGGTTGCTGCTTTGAAAGGAGGGGTGGAATTTGTTCATCCTCTGAAACATGTCCACATATATTCTTAAAATAAAAATAACACAAATATACAAACAAAGCAAAGACTTTGTTGCACTTAAAATGGAAATACAACAGAGCATCAAAGTTTTCCCATAAATTTCAAGAAAATATCAGTGCAATGCACACTTCACCACAATAACTACTGACAATCTGAGAAGTAGAAATACAGAAGGATCAAGGCATAATTATTAACAATTTCACATATAAGATAGGAAGAAAAGTTCAAATTTATGATCTCACATGAAAGACAATAGCGAGAGCAATTCTTAACAAGAATAGAAACAAAATATTGGCAAAGACGAATATAAAATTTCATGGTAAGACAAAAATAAAATATTTTTCACCACTGGCAGCCCCTTCTCATTTGGAAAAATTTCACGTAGGGTACACAATCTACCTGTAAAATCTTAAATACTACTATCAGTGCTTGAGCTAAAAAACCTAAAATTTTGAATTTAGGGTTAGGGTATCTTGTAAAGGATCAAGAAAGAAGCCCAAATTGCTACAGAAGCATGTTGTACTAGCACTTTTTGGTTCCTTAGGAAAGAAAATAGTCGTTTCTTTGATGACAGAAGATGTAAACCATTTCAAAGATTTTCAGTCCTGTGGTCTAGGCAACTTACCCCACCCATACATGTGGATTAGGGAAACATGATTAACCAAGTGTGACCAGTCTGAAAACTCTCCCTTTACCCTTACCTTGATCATGTCCCCACCATTTATACCAAATTATTGTCTCTACAGACTCTCATGCCTTCAATTATCATGGTCAGAGGAAGATACCCATGTTACAACATAGTGGAACCAACAATAACCAGATGATTGGGTATTTGAAGAGAACAAATGCTTTGATATGACCACCAACAAATGTATAGATAAAGATCAATTTCGAAGACTTCAGTCACAACACTTGTGTCCTATGCCCAAAAACTTTGATACCTCACTGCCTGAAGTTAACTCATAAATTTGTATAAATATCACAATGACCTTGTGACCAATCATACAGTTTTATACAAATTAGCAAATCAAATAGGCAGCAATGTCTGAATTCATCAATGCACACAATAAACAATATGAATTAATTCTTACAAAGATAACAAAAGTATTCCATCTACTGTTTCTGCTTCTTTTGTTGACCCCAGGACCATATTCATGTCCTCAGCTCAAAATTTTGAGTTTTTTTTAACTACTTTTAGCTGTCTAGATCAATAAATGCAGAGCTAATTGTGGACAACCTGTTCAATCACAAGCACCAGCAAATCCTTTTATATTAAGATATATGAACATTTTCCTGTTTTTTCTCAAAAAATACCATAATTTACTAAATTCATTCACAACTGCCACCCAACTTATGAATTTTCTTACTTTTATTCCTCTCAAGGACTAGACCAGTGAACATATCAAAACTATGACATGATATGCAATTAAACCAGCAAGATACAAAAGAAAAACTTCAAATAGCTAATAAGGAAACAACAAAATTCTTACCTCAATGGACTAAATTAACTCAGCATTTACGTAACAATGGACTCAGTAGATGTATCATGGATAGAGTCCAAAATTAGCCACCATAATTTGCAAACATCAGATTTGAAAATGAAAATCCCGGATCGTACAACCAAAACTTTTTTCTAAGAATATATTATTATTTGCTAAAGAGTCAGACCATTATATACAGTTTTAAGAATTGATATCAACAAATTTGTGTTGGTCCCAATGCACATATATGTCAATTGAAATGTTGCCAAAAAAGAGAATATATAGATAATAATTGCAATGAAGAAAATCTAGTAGCATATGTGAAGCATATAATCTGAATTGCTAAGTACATGAAGAATAAAGATGATATTATTCAAAAAGATATTCTTATCAAAACATACAAATTATTTACTGTACAATAAACCAAAATCCTACATCAAGTTTATATAATGTTCAAGCAATCACCACGACAAATAAAGCCATTGCTACAATAATGACTTACCTGTTAATTAATTAAAAACTATTTTTGGTCTTTTTACCAAATTATCAGGGCAGACATTGAAATATCATTTGGCTTCAACATTACTGATACAGCAATATACCAGTTTACAAAAGAATAAGTTGTTTATGGGAATGGAACTAAGCGATCAAATAAGCTGATCAAATAAGCTTCTTCAGGTATCCAATATCTCAGCCAATATATATCCAAAAATCAGCAATATCAAAACACCGGTCACTACGTCTAAGAGATGCTTCTAGAAAAATGATGAAACTTTCATGGCAACAATATCTAGCTATGCAAAATCACAGCCTAACACAGTTCATAGCCAAAGTAATAAAAATTTGAAGCAAGGAAAATTACCCCAATCCTCCATTTGCTGGTAAACCTTTGTTATAACAACCAAACTCCAAAAAATTCGTTAAATAACCCTGCACGAGCAAAAACAACAAAACAACAGTTATACGAGAGACAACAGGCGAAATGGAAATGAAAAATAGTTTTAACCATGTTCAATTCAGATATCACTAATTCTTAAAAGATATACGAACAACTAAAAAAGCCATATCATTTAATTTTTCTTTTAAAAAAAAAAAAAAAGGAGTCAAATAGTTATTTAAACCAAGGCAGCCCAATCAATCAGATCTCTTACCAACGACTGAGCCTAAAATACAGCAATTGATAATTGAATAGAGTTGCCCAATCAAGCCAGTAAGAACGAATTAAAACTGGGCCAACCGGTAGGCTCTCCATCAAACCCTAGTTTAGAACAGTTCAATTGAGCAATTTACAAACAAAGCGTTTAGGGGTCGTCCCGGTTCAGCCGAAACAAAGAAAAAGAAGGGAGCTTCAATTCCTAATTAACAGTTAAAACTCACGTGAACCATATTCCCCAATTCCTAATTAATCAATTGTAATTCGAAATTTAACATATTCTACAAAAAAAAACTATTCAATAATATCAAGTTTCATAAAAACATAAGAAATTAAGAAAAGGAAATAAAATCCAGTACCGGAGGGAAACGACGGCGAGATGGTCAGCGGTAGAAGGAGTAGGTGCTTGCTGGAGAGAAAGTCAGAGAAGATCACGAATTTATCGTCTACTTGAGTTTTCAAAGAGCAAAATTAAATCTTTTACGAATGGAGGCGGCGTACGGAAGGTAGGTGACGTAATCGCCGATGAACGCCGGCGGGGTATGTAGGACAGCTGCTGAAATTAGGGAAGAAAAAGAAGCAAAGACAGGGTTATGGGTAAAATGTTTTACAATGACGAGCTGGGTCCAATGAAATGAGGCCCGTTGGGCTTACGCAATATTAATTATTTCAAACCTTTGATTTCATTCAAAGAAATGGGGAAAGAAATTTACCCTATCGCTTTTTAAAATGATTGTTATTTTCTTATCAAAATATCTGTAATGGATATCTCTTATGATTTTATTTCAGTGACAAATACTCCTCTATGTTAAAGTTTTGTGTTTCCGTTAGCCTTGCATTAGCGGTCAACTGAATAAACAAGTTGTCTTCTTCCTCTTCTCTATGTTCGAGAACTCTCTTCAAATTCTAGATCCATTCTCCCTCTATTAAAAGCTTCAATATTCAAGTTCTAACTAGCAACTTCTTTATTTCATAACTTAAATTCTAATCTTTCTTCTCTCTTTTGCAATTTTAGTGCATTCTCTCTACACTCATCTGATTTTACGTCAGATTGAAGACCACCCATTAGTTAACCCAATCAAAATCCACCATCAATGGACTTGGCTCTTGATCTTTTAGTTATGTTACCTCATCTTCCTCGTTGCTTTGTCTTTTCTCTCTACTGCTATTATTGTCTTCAATGTTGTTTCTCTTTATACCTCAAAGCCTGCGTCTTTCTCTTCAACAATCTCTACTATTCCTAAGGTTTTAAAGTGGTTGTTATTCCCTTCTTGTGGATTTTTTTGTTAATAATTATTTATGTTAAGGGTAAACGTCCGAGGCTACTTTTATAAACAAAGCTTGACAACATGAAAGCATAGCCCTGACAGCGTGCGGGGGGGCGGGGGGCAATCGAACCTCGTGACGAGCCAACGTTCTCAAGATTGAAGATAGTGAATCCACTTCAACCCTGCAGCTCGGGTTTGTAAGAATGACCTTGACTCGCCACCTTAAAGACAAGAAGAGAGTGAAGAAGAATCGTGCATGACTGTGAGGCCTTTGCAAAGTTGTCATATCACGTTAAGCGTTAAATACTACATAAGGCACTACCTAAATAATCATTACGCCAAGAAGAATCGTGCATGAGTGTGAGGCCTTTGCAAAGTTGTCATATCACGTTAAGCGTTAAATACTACATAAGGCACTTCCTAAATAATCATTAAGCCAATTTATAATCGCAGTCTATATTACCCAGTGACTTCTGCCTCTTCTAGCATTCCTTTGGCAAATCAACTTCTCGTTTTTTGATGTTCGTGCATGCAAAAAATCTAGAAAGATGAGTCACCAAGTACTGTAAATTTAACATTCTTTCACTAGAAAAGAGATTAGATATTACACCCTCCAGCTCACCCCTTCACCGGATTATTCATTTAAACGTATAAAATACTTAGCTATTGTCTTCTCATTTTTCTTTATCTTGACATAGCATTTGACTTAAATATTAAAATTTAATTGTCGAAAAGTTAATTTCACAGTTAATTTTTTTTCTTTTAAATAATTAAAATAAATTTTTTCAAAGAACTAAGTGATCGAGAAACCAATAAACTACGTGAATCGCTTTTAAAAAGACAAAATCTATATGAAGTTTAGAGTTAACATCCGTGGAAAAATTTTAGTTATTAATAATTTACAACGCAGCAGCATTTCTTACTTTCTTGATACTTTTGATCATTGCGATTGATGCCCGCAATCCCCTTTTCTTTTTTTTTTTTTTCTGAGCGCTTGCGGTGTCGTTGCTTTCCATGGTGGTTCATGCGTGTATAACTACTTTATGGCATTGGGCGATTGTTATTTCGGTTCTTTAAACGATTTACAGGTTTGCAGCAATGAATAGGAGTTATGAGTTGTTGAAGAGGAAGACTTGGACGGCGTGTATTCTTGTTTTTATTTACATAGCAATATGTGCAGCAATTGCAAGTGTTTTAAGTGCTGTTGTTTATGAAGGAGATAGATATCGAGTTTTTACTAGAATTATTGTAGGTGGATTCTTGGTTGGCATGTTAATGATTATTGTTAATACAACGAGCCAGTGGATTTACCATGCACTTATATTTAATCGTAATTTTGAGGCCATTATAACAAAAAAATATTTATTATTTTTGGACTATATTTTTATTTTGAGATTTTTTTCTTCTTAAGAGTCGCCTCCCTCGTATATGCTCCCTGGAGGTGTCCCTAGAGTCTGTCAAATTTGAATAAAAAATTTATCTTTTTTTTTTTTTTCATTATGAATATCATTAGATTGAAAACATATTTTAAGAATAACAAATACTTTTTGTTGTAATTGTCCCGAAATCGTGATTGAGTATAAATGCAACAATGAATTCACTGATTCGTTGCATCAACAATTGTGAATCTCGTGGGATTGTTGGTACTGGATTTTTTTATGTTTGCAAGAGTTGTCATCATCGGAGATTGAGAAGAGATGGTTAGATACAACACGGACAAACATTAAATGAAGGTTTATCAGACGGGTATTTGTCACTGTCTTCAAGAAATAGTCTATAGTAATATGAAAAAAAAGAGTAACATTTTTTTAATATTATATCTCACTCCCGAGATTCAAACTTGGTTGAGAAGTTGACTGGCGTCCGGTTTGTTTATAGTAATACGCAAACAAAAAGGATAAAAAGTTTTTTTTAATATTATATGTCACTCACGGATTCGAACACGGTTGAAAAGTTGACTGGTGTTCGGATTGCGGGTGGCGGCAGTGATTTTGGAAGATCAACTATGGCTATTGCAATTACACATTTATATTTAATTTAAAAATAATAATATAAATTATTTTAATTAATTAATTAATTAATTAATATAAGCTATTAAAATTAATTGAATTTTATTAATGAGCTGTCAAGACTCTATATTTACTATTTATAATAATTTTTGATATTTAATATAATAATTAATAATAAATTTTAATATATTAATTATTATATTAAATATTAAAAATTATTATAAATAGTAAATATATTTTACTAACAAATATTATGTTAAATATCAAAAATTACTATAAATAGTTAATATAAGAATTTTAAAAAGTAATTTAAAAATACTTGTTAACAAAATTTAAATTAATAGTTAACGTGATTTTTTCTAAAATTCACACTATGATAATAAAATTATTGAATTTTTTTTAAGAAAGTTTTTCTCACTTGGCTTCTATAAATGAGAAATAAATGGATTGAAATTCAGTGAGAGAGAGAAACCGCTCATTTTCCACCGTTGCAATGAATCGAATCTGATGCATCATTAAATGGATAAGACAATAATAGCTTTGAGGGTAAAAAAATAAGAATCATGTAAAATGAGAATCACGTGATTTAATTTTTTCTGACACAAATTCACTTTTTGTACGGTGTTTTTTTTAACTTACATAGCAAAAACCCCGATTATTTTTCACGTCGTGCATCCTTAAACGATATTTATAACAAAATAAATAATTAAATAAATAAATAAAAGCCAAGAATATTAAATGAATGCCTTGGGTACGGACCAATCGTTAAAAGCTGATCTGTATTTTGGGGTGAGATTGTCAATTTAATTAAATTATGGAGTATTAAACGTTATTTAGTTTTCCCATTAAAATCTAAGGACAGGGGGTGGTCGGCATCAGCAAAGACCGAGAGAGCCGTTAAGTGTGGTTGAGAACGATGGCCGAAACCCAACATTTACAACAACAGTAGTGTGAAAACTGATAAAATTTTAAACGCTGGTGGCCCTCCCCTTCATTAATGCCGTTGAAATCTACTTCACTTGACCCGTCTGTTCATTTATTTTTTCCGAGGTAATTACAAAATTGCATTCAAACAGTAAAATTCCTCTTTATATCTCCCTCTTACTTTCTGCAAAATTGAATATCCAGTATCTTCTGTGTTCTGAGATGCACCACATGTGCTATCTCAATCACTTTAAAATTTCTTCCCCACTTTCTGATCATCATTGATTATCATTTCTTTCTGTATTTCTTGAAGATCCCACTACCAATAACACGTTCTTGTTTCTCTTTTCCTTGTAAAGGAAGAGAATAAGACAATAGGTAGACATTTTTCTTCAACGGAGTAGGAAAAGAGTAGAAATGGCTGAGGTGACTGGCAGTGAAGTCACTACTACGACTCCATTTCATCGGGTTATTCTCATCTCTGCTGGTGCTAGTCACTCTGTTGCTCTTCTCTGTATGCTCCTAATTAACTCTTTACTTTGTGTTATTTTATTTATTTTCTTGCTTATAGATAGTGGCAGACTGATCCTAGTAGAAAAGTTTTAAACTCCTATCTTTGATTTTATTTTGTTTTTGTTGACTTTTTAAGGCTTTGTTGAAGTTAACAATTGTCTTTTCTTCATTATGACAAACTATGTTTTGATTAGATTGTTGTTTATGATCCCAGGTCAGCTTTCGTTATTCACTGCATCACCAATTTAACTGTAGTGTTGCATAAGTTTAATAATTGCTGATGCTTTTGTTATTTGTTCTTAGTACATTGGTCTGATTTGATGGTTGCCTGATCTACATGGAATTTCCTTTCTTGTTGCGATGTGATCGGACAGAATGATTAAGTTTAGGCTTTGATGTTGTTGTGGATTAAGCCTGTTATCATGAAATGGGACAACACTGACGGAGATTCTGGTTTCATGATTTCGTCTAGTATGATAAATGATAGTATCAACTCATCATTCTGCTTTGTTGGTGTGCCTTTTGTTCACTTGGTTGGCCCTTCTATTGTTATTTTTCTATAAACGGCATTTGGGCGAACGACGGTTGCTATTACTATCTAATCTTGTTAGGATTTTGTATCTGGCAGTTACCTTGCATTTGCATTTGGGTATTAGTAGCAGGTTTGTTAATTGCTTGAACTTCTTGGAAAGCGCATTAATTCAATAAATGATCATGTTATTGGTGATTTACAGCTGGAAACATCGTGTGCTCTTGGGGACGAGGAGAGGATGGTCAGTTGGGCCATGGGGATGCTGAGGATCGACTTTCTCCAACTCAATTGAGTGCACTAGACGCCCATGAAATAGTTTCTGTTACTTGTGGAGCTGATCATACTACTGCATATTCTGAGTCACGGATGGAAGTTTATAGTTGGGGATGGTCCGTTCTCTATCTTTCAATTAAATATCTGGAAGTTCCAAATTTTCAATGTTTTTGTAGCAGCACGGAGTCTTTTCTCCTTATTTATTTATACTTCTGCCCTGGATTCTGATCAATGTTTGTTAATTATTGATATATAGACTATTTTGCTGTGCATGTGGAGCTCTTCTCAATATGAAATTTAATATTTGCCATATTTATCGGAAATTCGAATTTATTTCTTTCAATTAGTGTACATATTAGCATGATCACTTTTTTTCTGGGGAAAATTTTCGTTCATTTTTATTCTGTCACTGGGCCAATCGCTGTAGGCATCTATCTGATAATCATATGACTTTTTTCTTAGGTTGCATATTACTTTTATTAATGATATGAAATTCTGCCTTTCCATATACCTATTATAACTTGGAAGAGACTAAAAAGGTTTTCCAGTAGTACAACAAGGAGAACTAGAAAATTCAAACATTCTCTTGTATATCTTATGCATTTTCTTGTTTTCTTGCAACTGATATTCATCAATTGATATGAATAAGAAAAGTATTGTGACCTCTGTTGTTTTATAAGATTCATTCATTTCTTGATTTCCTTTGATCTCAAACTGGGATGCGTACATCATAAATTTAGTAATGGTTAATAACCTGGACAGAAAGAAAGTATTGGTCCACAAGATCTTTGCAGAAAGTTTTGAAACTCGTGTTAGCAGCTTTATTAAATCAAGACAGGACAATATACCTAACTTGCTTTGTGGCATGGAACATTTTGTGTTGGCTCTTGCTGTTGTTGAAATTGAGATTTATAGAAGTCTAAATGTTTTTTTCCAACTGCATTCACTCAAAGTTTCTGCTTCTAAATGATACACAAAAGGTTAGGATGCTGTGAGGAGCATAAGAAAGCGTTCTATTGGTGACAGAACAAGGAGGTTGATTGCAGAAGGAATATATGGCAGCAAGTCAAAAGCAGTTTCTGTGGATGGCAATACGAAAGTAACATTTTTGGGCACTGTCTAGTGGATCCCACATGGATTCAATTTTGGTCTTGGTGGATATTTTTTGACATGATATAGTAATGGTGAGGTAGCATTTGGGTAAAAGATAAATACTCATGTACATTTCTTGCTAGTGGTTTAATAATTTAGAAACTATATAATAGATGCCAATATTCTGGACAAGGGTAACCACCAAACACAGGAAGTTAGAGGAGTCTCGGAAGGTCATTGGCTGAGAGCCACCATAACCATTATAGTTTATATCTAACTTGGGATTCAATCCTGCATTCCCTGGGTTTGTTCATGTTAAGATGTGATTAAGGGGCTTACCCCCTCTATTGCCAAGCTTTTGGTTGAGATGCATTTTAAATACTTGACTTGTGAAATGTTGGCCTATAACTTTTTAAAAATATTTTATTTAATAACAGAATCATATTATTGTCGCTGCTAGGTTAAGTTACTGAAATTGTTTTACTAGAAGGTGAAGACATGAATGTGATCAAGGTTTTATTGACAATGTTATTCGTTCTCTTGTTTGGAAATAATCTTTGATAACGCTTTATAAATCAAAATGTTATGGTAAATTAGATGTTCTACATTATTTTATCTTGTATTTTAAAGCTTGAGCAATTTGTCTGTTCTTATCGGGATGTTCCTGGCTAGTGAACTGGTTCTAGTTCTTATATAGCTTACTGGCAATCATAGTCTTTTT